>JAYKKI010000054.1:9150000-9542500 GCA_039881145.1 Druceiella hillmani | reverse complement strand
CATTACGTATAGACGAAAGGTTTTCTTAATTATTTTATGTACTTTTTTAAATTATTATTTTTTACTACGCTTTCTGTAGAATATGGAATGAATTTGGGACGATCCAGGAAATTACTTCATATGCTGCCTATCTGTGTGGCAGGTACTAATATTGGAAAAAAACAAAAAATGTAAATCTATGTGTATTATAAAGGTCTTTCAATATGAACTAACGATATGTTTCATTCTCATAAGACTCCCAATAAATTTATTAATGTTATGTGTAATATAACTTAAAAAGTCTTCGTAAAATGTTTCGGGTGCATATAACATTTTCTGTTTCATTTATTTTGCTAAAATTAAAATTGAAAAATTGACTTTATGGACACAATAAATTAAACAAAATAGGAATATTTCTCAGAGAGACGAAAGAATTCTGAAATATAAAGAAAAACTTATGATATAACGGTAACAGGCAATTGTCAGAAATTTGGGGCGTATTAATAGAAGTGTTGTTAACAAGATTAATTGATAAGCGGGGATCGCACGGATTTACATCTGTAAGAGAACATTTTTCATATATAATTTCGTTGTGTGAATTGTAGTATTGTGGAAGTTTATTGCACCCTCCCCCAAGTTCGAAAAAACAGAAAATACGATGTAATCTCAGCAAATAAAATGGTCCGGTATTTCATTATTCCCTGGCATCCCCCTATCAGAGATTGTGGTGATATAGAGTACTACAATTAGCATACTATAAATTTTTAAATATCTTTATACGAGCATTGGTAAATATAATCTTAATTAATATGAGCATCTAATTTTGCTTTTATATGTTTTGGTATTAATATACTTATTTGCAAATTACGACTGTCAGTTAATTCATATCTATAAAGCAACTTACCTATTTTAAACGAAGCACATTTAATACTATGTCACTTGCGATTAATTTAATTCGATGTATAAATGTAATTCGTTCTTTTAAGAAACATTTTTCAATTAGCAATTCTGAGAGTGAAAGGAAGTATCGCACGATAATAAATAAAAAGTAATCGGTACAGTATATACACAGGTTGTCCAGTGGCAGATTTCAAAGTTTGAACAAACATAGTTTCTGAACGCAACACATAAGAGGGGCGCGGGGGGCGTCGTTAGAAGTGCAAGCGGTGCGGATGTTTTAGTAGCCACGGAACAGTGGAGTGGAGACCACCGCGCTTTTACCGCCGAGGCGTACATTTCGAGTAGATTTTCGCTGTCTGTAGCACGCCGTCGATTTAATAATCGTTACAGTATTCGTCGATTACGTGATGGACCATAGATCAACCTCATTTAGTCATGGGTAGCAAGGTTCAGAGCTACAGGATCAACATTAAATAGACCAAGGCCAGGACCTACACCATTGGCAGCCACGGATGAAAATGTCGAGCGTGTTATGGTTTCTGTCGTTGAAAATCCCCGTTTATCACTGCGTACACGTTCATCGATATTGGGAATTCCGAAATCAACTTTACAGGTAATAATGCAAAAAAAGCTCAAGTTCCATCCATATAAAATTCAAATTGTTCAAGATTTACACGATTCTGACTTAATTTCTTCTTAATTCAAGAAAAACTTACGCGGAGGTGATGTTGTTGAGATTTCGTACTGCTACCCGGATGGGTAACATATTCTTTAGTGACGAAGCTCACTTTCACATTGAAGGATATGTGAATAAGCAGAACTTTCGTTACTGGGATGTCCACAACCCAAGACAAATGAATCAAGAGCCTTTACATAAGCCTAAAGTGACAGTCTGGTGTGCCATGTCTGCATCTGCAATCTTAGGGCCTTATCTCTTTGAAAATCAACGTGGCCAAACTGTAACTGTGAATTTGGAGAGATATGCCTAGATTTTAAATGATTTTTTCAGAGTAGAACTACAGAATAGTCCGTCCTTCAACAAAAACACATGGTTCCAGCAGGACGGGTCCACAGCTCACACTGCTAATGTGTCCATGAATGCAGTGCGGCAGTTATTTCCAGAAAAAAACATATCCCGAAACGGTACCGTACCTTAGCCACCTAGGTCACCCGATTTAAACCCATGTGACTTTTTCTTATGGGAATACTTAAAATCCGTTGTTTACAAAACAAATCCAAGCACTGTGACATAACTTAAAGAAGATATTCGAGCCGAAGTCAGTAGGATACCCCAGTCGCTTTGCAAACGCGTTTTTGAAAACATGCGTGCTAGACTCGAAGAGTGTGTCAGTCTCGATGGCCGCCAATTGGAAAACGTGGTTTTTAAAAAATGAAATAAGCATTTGTTATTATAAAGTTAAAATAAACCTACTTTGTATTAGAGGTGTAGTTTTATTTGACAATTTTTAAACATTGAAATCTGCCACTGGACATCCTGTACATATATATATATATATATATATATATATATATATATATATATATATATATATATATATATATATATGTCTTATTGTTTACCAGAACTATAAAAACGCTTCAAAAAGATATAATATGGAATAAAAAAAAGTCGAGCTTCAGTCAAAATACCACCTAATATTGAATAGTACTTAAATCTATTCCGTCAAATTATATCGACGATCGTTATTCGGAATCGAATTATCAGACCGCGTCCCCAGTTTTTTTCGTCGTCTCCTTACTGGCAGACTTTTCTATTTGTAACAGTAACTTAGTTTTGGTTAAATTTTCTTCTATAGATTTCACACGTAGAGTTTCTTTTTGTAAGAGAACATTTTTTATATCTAATTTCGTTGTGTGAACAATACTGCAAGTATTGTGGTTAATAAAATTTCGAGTGGGTATCTAATTTATTTTGTACAAAATTTAATAAAGTTATAATGTAATTAAATTATAACTTTATTAATTTTGTATTCTAATGATATTAACCTCCCAACATATTCCTTAAAACCGTATTTAAAATACACGTAACATTAGCATATTATTAGATATATATTTAATTTCATATTACTTTTGCTTCTTCTGTTTTCTATCATCTGATTTGTGGCTTGATTTTAAATCAGAATGTTTCTTTACTCATAAATTACAATTTTTATGGGTAGTTGTATTTTAATATTCTTACATAGGAAACCTACGTATATAAAATTGTGTTTTTCAATAAAATTAACAATTTTAATACACACAACCATTGGAATTTAGTATTCACAAAAAAATGTTTAAAATCTCCTACTCAGTATCATCAATGTTATTCTGTATCAATGTATTGTGTTTACCACATACATCGAAGGCTTCAAATAATGCTCGTTAAGAATGAATATGTACTTGTTGGTACGATTTTTTAACACCATCGATTTGTTTACTTATTGCTATGAAGAAGTCAACAAATAACATGCAGTTTAGTTTCAAAATTTGTTGAAGTAAAGAAATAATTTTGACTTCACAATAGGCATTGTATCGCCGTTATAATATTTTTACTAAAAATGCAACTATTACCGGCTTCGAGTATATATGTGTGTTTTAAAAAATAAGTTTTAAAAAAAAGTAACATGCACGTGTTTTAGTACAGAAAAAAATAATATATTTGTGTTTTAGTACCGCAAAGAGTTACGAGAATTTATAATAGAAAAATCCGCTCACTTTCAGCTTTTTCTCTCTTTTAATGATTACTTGTATTTTTTTTATGACTACTAAATTTTTTAACAGGTTTCATATGTAATCACGTTGTAAACAATTAAAAAAACTTAGTATTTACGGGTAAACTGAGTTCATAATGAGAGGGTTTAAATGTTATTTCACTGTGGAGAATCGTCGTGGAGTAGAGATGATTAAATGTTAGAAATGAAATAACCAATTTTCGTATGGACCTCCGCCTAATTACTAAACTCTTACTAAATAAAAAAAAACTCTTACTGTTTTGTAATCCTGGGTATCCACTTCGTCAAATTATTAAAAAATCTTTAAACGTTACAGCCACACAGTATTAAGGGATAATATAGATATTAAAAAAACAGTACAAAAAAACACAGTGCACTACGTAACGAAGAAACTGGAGTAACACTGTCATCTGATAGTGTACGAATTTCAATATAAAAATTGTATTGTAATGATTTTTTCTGGTATATTTTATTTAATGATATAATTATTAAAATCATATAGTTAAAAAGTATAACATCAACTTAATATTTTATAATTTACAAACCTGATTCAAAGCCATCGCCTGAGTCTTGCTTGTAAACGAGTTGATAACGAGGACACGATATGCTGTCGTACTTGTCGCATTTCTATATTGCTGTTGATACGATTCAAATTAAACTGTAACCAAAATATATGGATCGAATCGGGGTGAGTATGAAATTAGTCCGTATAGAACACCAATTGTCAATAAAAATTGCAAGCAAATTGTCAACAAACGACATTGCAAGAGTTAAAATGCAAATGGCTACGTCATTTATCGATGTTACCAACTATCGAAAGCATTATGACAAAACACCTATGTCATTATTAATTGAATTAATTATTATATTATCGAAATAATTCTGATAAAATGCGGTTATGATTTTAATATGGTCGTTTTTATATTTTACTGCCTTGTTCAGACAACTTTTACACTATTATAATTGTTTTAACGACAAAATATTATCGCATTTTAATATAAAAATATACTACATTAGATTATTCGGCTTACTTTGTATGCGTTGAATGGAACGTCAATATGACGTGGAAGTGAGTTAAAAAAAGAAAAAACACAGTCAAAACAATTCCTTGTTTATTCCACAGAAATAATTACTCCCGAGCTCTAGGGATATATAAAATTCACCATATCTCATTAAGTTATTTTTAGCTTTTTTGTATATACTTTTACATTCACGAGCATTACTAGAAAGGCATATGTAAGGGAAAACATCGAATCAAAAATATGTTTCCGAAGAAAAAAGAAGGTAAAAATCTTAGTAAATAACTTAAAGTTTTGAACAGTGAGTCAACGCTAAAATGTAATCAAGAGTTAAAATGAATAAGTAAGATAATTTCCGATATAATTCGTTGGACAATGACAATAAAAATAATATAAAATTCAGAGGTGCTAATAAGTATATATGTAAAGCATATAACATATATTTATGTTCCGATTATATACTTTTTATATAACGTAAAACTACAAGTTTTTGATATGTTTGCTTATTTTCCATCTTGAATTGCATTGTATACAAATGGTTATTTGATATATGTTATAAAACAGAATTTTTCATTTGCATTTGACCAATCATTCGATTTAGTTATAAAACGCAGAAACAGTATTATACTATAAAATATATTATCGGAGAAATGATAATGGGATAGCATAACTGGGAAAAAATTTAAATATTTGGAGAGCTACAAATTAAAATTTAAAGATATATAGAATTTATTTGCTCCATGTTACGTTCAAGTATACATTTGGTATAATAAAATAAAATGAATACAATAAAAATGATATATCTGCTATTTTATATAGTTTAATGTAAGTGCAGTTCAAAATATAAATGATGTATTAGCAACGAATCGAGCGTAATTTAAAAAGGAACTGAAAAAGTAACTCATTTTTTGGATATCATCAATATTATGCCCATATTCTATTTTCAGATATTACTTTTATGAAATAATAAAGTTTTGTAATTAAAATTACATAATTCGACAAACAAAATACATATTGGTAAATTTTAGTCACGTCAAATTAAAAAAGTGACGTTCAACTTTTGGAAAATTATTTCACTAGTAATTTTTCCTTTAATTGTAAATTTCACAACTTACACCGAATCTACTTGATACATAAGTTACGTCCTACTAAAGCAATAAATTGATAGCAAAATGTAAACGAAATATATTTATAGATTTTTAGCTTTATAGTTTAAGCCCTAAAAATATTAGGAATGTCCTCCAAATAACATTTTTCTCCTTTATATGAACCTAAAAATGACGCAACATACAGTTTATCATTCCTCAACTACTTGCTCTTAAACAATGTACTTTTATATGATCGCACGTTCAAGTTTTCGTATAATTTTCTCCGTAGTAGTAAAAGTTGTCTCCCAGAAACTGTTTAGATTTTTCAGTTTTGACCAATAAATAATTCAATGACTCTTGTTTATCTTGTTTCGCATTACAATATATTGTACCCTATTTTCTTACATATTTTGTTGTATTTTATTTATATATTTATAAACTTAAATGTGCAAATACACTTCGTCAACTTATCGTTGAAAAATTATTCACTTCTAGTCAACTAAAATGCTCTTAAGTGAATTATGGATTATTATGACGATAAGTTGAAAAATGAACAAAATGAAAACCAGTATTTTTGAATTTGTCTCAAAAATAGAAGTCAAGCAGCTTAAAATATGTTATACCTAACGAATTAACTTCATGAATAAATTTAATTTATCTGTGAACTGAACACTGGCAGAACAAAACCCGCACACGAGTTACTTGAAAATAAAATCATGTACATTGCATTAGTAATAATTAATTAATCGAATAATGAGATTGTTTCATGCATACCTAATATCGGAAATTTTAAAAAATAGAAGTAGAGAACGCTTTATTCATAGGATGCAAGTTTGTGAAAACTTTCTGAAAAGTGTTGAATACAATTTAATTCAATCGTTCAGAATGCAAATTATTTGTCCGATTTGTAATATATGCAGTGAAGAAGTAATAAGAGAACTGTTTCCAAATAATAATATCTGAAAGAGAGGCAGAGCTCATCGGACATTTTGTAGGACATATGTGAACTAGGAGTTAAGATTGAAAATCAGACATGAAGAAAGATTGCATCACTCATGTATCTCCAGTTCGTTAACTGATCGATGACGCTCTAAAAAGCTATACGAGTAGAACCCACATTATCATGTTTCTGTACACGCTTAAGCGCATATAAATACTTAAGCATACATAGTTTTTCCGTCTGGCTGTTGGCAAATATTATATTATTTTCCTCCATATAAATACATTGCCTCGTATTCATATTTTTCGTAGTTGTAAGAATATGGTAAATTTAAAAACAATGATATTCATAATCGTAAGCTTTTCAGTAAACTTTAGATACAATTATCGTAGACCTGTTTTTTTTCATAATTTTCACCTGTTTTTTTCATAACTTTTTTTGCGAGGCATATTTTTATGTTCAATTATATTTAAACGTAATAGACTAAATTCTAAAAAAAAAACAAAAATATCAATAAATTAAAAGTGGCCAAATGGATAAAGTCACGCGGTAAATAAATAGTGCGGCGCAAGAATATTTTCTTTGCCTTTGTAATTTTTTTTTAGTTTGGTTCAATAAATTATTTTTAATATCATTACTAAAGAAGATACTCGTTATTATACGAAGCCGATGTATTTTACTTAACCATTTAGTCCAAATCACCGGTAAAATCAAGAATGTGGTCAAAACAAACCCTCAAAAATTGACTTGATTTTTTAGCATAATATGTCAGAAAATATGTGTTAGTATTTACTTAACTTATAAATAAAACATAGGTTATGTTGCATACAGTATCTATTTGAATTTATTTCCCATATCGATTTTCACAATAGCTTTAAAAACGGATTCTCCTAAATTAGATGGATATGGCAGAATCTTAAGAGTCGTTTGATATTTGGAAGGCCTCATAAAGGCTGTCTTTTTAGAGGTATACAATTTTACAATGAAAAAAGCAGATAAAAATCGGGATAATGGCTATGATATTGGCTGTATTTAAAAAATATTAATGACATCCCATCCGTGCTTAAATACGATTTCAGGCATGTAGGTGCCGCGGCTGTCTCGAATGAAGTACAATCCGGAAGTGCAATTCCCAGCCACTTTTCGAGCAGGTGGGGTCCAACGTGTGTGGTTTATTAGCATAGACTAGTGACTTCACATATATCCACAGAAAGTAATCGATAGGTGTAATATGGCACGATCCTGAAGACAAATTTACGAGTGTTTTACGCAAAATTAGGCGCTCATAAAATGTTTTCTGCAAAAAATTGATTGTGTTGTGTGCTGTATGGCATTTTGCTTACAACACGTGGCAAAAACCAAAGCATTTCAACATTAATTTCATTCAATTGGAAACACGAATCCGTGATTCCACCAGTCCATAAAACACACTAAGAAATCACTTTTGTGGATGTAATGGCATCTTAATAATAACACAATATTTTCTTCACTCGGAATCCGGCAATTTTGTTAATTTACATAGCCACTCTGTTAAAAATAACCCACAACGCTGATATTGTTCGACCAAGTGATTTAAAATTGTATTTCCAGATTGCGCTTCATTCAAGCCAGCCACAGCGAATCGTATTTAGACATAAATGACATATAATTACCTTTTTAATATAGAAATATCATAAATGATTTTTACCTATATTTTTTTTTTCATTTTAATGTTGTATACCTGTAAAAAAACATCAGAAATTTATTATTCAGTGAGATTGGCCGGTTCCTAATTGTTAGAAGTTGCATATAAAGACTTTACTAATTTATGTTTCAAATAATGTTATTTGCCAACGGCAATGAAATTGTTCAGAATCAATCGTAAATATTTCGTTAACCATAAGATTTACACTTAGGTCGTATTTTTGGGGTTTCGTAACCTAAAAGAAAAATGGAATCCTTACAAGATATTCGTATGTCCATCATAGCCATTTTTCTCAGAAATCACTTGATATAGAAACTTGAAACGTAGCTAAAACTCAAAAATATTCAGTTAGAAATTTTTTGGAGCGTAAATTAAGGACTCAATTTTTTTTAATCTCATATATAGAGCAACGTACCGCTTGAGAGGTTAAGAGTCTCAACAAAACTGTTTTCATTGTTTTAAGGGTTTTTATATATAAAAATATGTATTTCCCCCTCCCTTATTTCTGAAACTAAAATTATGAAAAAGTAAAAGTTTGTACGAAATCTATAGCGATGATTCCATATGTCATATTTTTTCAAATATTCCGACCGACTTTATTAAAATATACGTACGTCAATTGAAATTGAAGGAAAACGGATGTCTTAAAAAATATTTATTCTGATTTCAAATATCACATGGAATCAATCCGTGGAGTCAGTCTCAAAATGGATATCAAATTTTATTAAATTTGCAGAGAAACTTTATGTCCAAAAAAAACATGGTTGTTATAATTTCAACTTTTATAACTATTAAATAGATATGGGAAGTACAAAAAAATAGTTAGCAAGAATCATTATCAACAAGAAACGATTTTATTCTGTGTCCATTATAGTGGAGAATGCATCGATCAGTATAAGTGTCACTTGCTGATTTCTATTCTACGTTGAAAACGGAAAGTATATTTCTATCTTTATGTTAAGTGATTGCTCTAACTAACGGTAGTGACTGCAATTCTTTAGGTCCCAGCTTGGCGGGCAGTTGAAGAGTCCTTTGAAATAGTACAAACCGCCAAACGATTGTTTTTAAAGGTTTTTTAAATATTATTTCAACGTTGCCTTATCATTAAAATAATTACAATAATATTTTCAAAATATAAGTAAACTCTCTATTTGCTGCCACTAAAAATACAATTATACTTCTAAGTTTCGGTGGTAGTTGAAGTTTTATTTATATTTGTGATAAGTACATTGAGAATTTTGTCGCTGTTTTATAATTTCGTCAATACCCATAGTCCATTTAATATAACTTCAAGACTCAGCACTCTGTCATCTCAGATAGACTTACAAAAGCGTGATATACTGTTTAGACTTAACCCTGATAATTATTTAATGAACCTTCATTATTTACCACTGACCGTATTAATATCACCGCTTACATATCAGGTTAATTGTTTTATTGATCTTGTGTTACATTAATGTGTTTTTTTATAATTGTTTATTCTTAATGTTTTCGTAATATGCTATAATGTTTTCCTTATTTGCGCCAAAAATTTGTGTTGACTTCTTTTGGCTCATAACTAGCCGTATATGATTAAAATAAATAAATAAATAGGTGCAGTAATAATTTTCTTTTCATCCGTATAACATTAGAAATAGTATTATAATTATAGTGACACGCAAATATGAAGAAAAAATGGAAATAAAATTTGATCGCGCAAATAAAGTAAAATATTCATAAGCATTCAAGAATTGCTAAAATATTATAAAGAATCTGCGAAAACCCAGTATCTTTCTAGAGTGAAGTGAAGTGACATAAGTCAAAATACGTTTATAAGTATATATTTTGATACGATATTAATTTGGGCTTTGTTAAACTTACTAATTAATATTTAGGAAAACGTTATCATATTCAAGAACACCAATTACGAAGCTTTAGATTTAAATATTCACTTGTAGTGATTCATTGCACGATTCATTGCATCATTTTCATAAAAATTACAGTCGTAATAAATATTTTCATTTTGAAAGAATTTAGAACTATTTTAATAAAATATTGATTACCGCAAATATTTTATTAAAATAATAAGAACAGGTTGAAATAATATTTTGTCAACAAATATTTGCATTGCAGTCGAAGGACTTTAGCCTGAATATTTTTTTATTTTTCCTTGATATTTTTATTCGATTTTCATAAAGAAATTCTTAGAAATATTTTCATACATTTAAAAAAATTTGATGCATTAACATATGCAAATTTTGTGAGGATCACGTATATTCATCTGAGAACAAATATCCAATATTACGGCTCGTCATGTTTTTCATGTTTGTAATTCTGTCATCCGCTTTCCTCAAAATGTGAAAATATTTTCCCCTGAATTATATGACAGACAATTTGCAGGTTATTTAAAATTCACCTCAAACATCTTAAAGACGATTCACTTATTTCACTTTCTCTTATTCCATTTTAAGTCTTGTAACCAAATAATAAAAACAGAATCTTTTTGTTTTGCCATGTCTATGTGTCCATTTGTCTCTCCCTGCTTATCTGTCATACACGGGTATATTCTACAGTTACATACCAATAAAAATAAAATTTTGCTACTAGCTCTTTCATATAGTGATTTCAATTAATCAACAAGAAACAAGAAACTATCTGAAACAAATTTTGATGTGAAAAATCCCCACACATGTACAAATAATCATGTAGTTTATTATCACTGAATAGAATGAAACTAATTTTTCATTTACTGTTTTCAATTTTGAAACTTTGGTTCCTAAATATTCAATTTCAACATAACATGGAACGCCCCCTACCCTTTAATTTTCCTTACTCCTTTAATTTTCCAACTTTAGGTTTAAAAAATGTAAAAACCGTTGTAGGACTTTATTTGAATTAAATTATATCAATTATGTAAGGATTTATAGATAACTACCAAAATTTAGTGCGCCGTGTTTGTTTTATCCGTAATATTTTTCTTTTACCGTTTTCCATATATTACTTTAACACGTTATCTTTAAATTTTTAAAGTCAAGCTTCTTATCTGGGTGTAGAAAACAAAATAATGTAATTTCTTTCCAGATAGTCGGAGTTTTTTACCATTCGAGGTGTTGCAGATGGGCCCAATCCTTCAATGCAGAAATACGACCTAAAATAATTAATGTAATAGGAAAAACGATAATAATCCGGGGAGCGTTATCCGGGCTGTGACTTATTTATCGACACGCTTACTTTGAGTTATTGTTTTTTTTGGGTTTTCTTGTGTTATAAAATTGTAAACTTTCTTTAAAATAAAATTTAAATTTCCCTCTATCTGATAATCATGTTATATCCTTTAAGACCTGTGATTAACGTCTGGTAAACCAATTTCTGATAGCACTATTTTCAATAATGAATGTGTTCTTATATAATTCAAAAGAAGCATTTTTTTAATTTACGGCTTAAACTATTATAATGAGATTTCTATAGGTCTGATTATGGAGAAGTCCATGACGTAATTTATTTTCTGAAGACCTATCGTTCAAAAGATTTTCCTATTAGTAAGAAGAACGAAAAAGATTATAGAAAGTAATTTTAGTGACGAGAGAACTCTGTGGTCCAGATATGTCACAATTAAAATGTGGTCTAAGGCAATAAACTAGGTAATTTTCTAAGTCAACATAGGTTTTCAAAACGTCGGATATCAGATTTAATATTCTAGTATATGAACAGCCATAATATAAATTAAGGTAGCTGAATAAATTTGTAATATACAGCAGATAAAAACGATTTAACTTAATCTACTGTAACTTCTTATAAATATTTTGTCAATTAATGTTTCCTTATATATATATATATATAAGGTATAACAGCATATATGCGTGTATGTATGGGAAATATTGTGTTGATACTTTTAATTCATCCATATGAAATGTCATATGTGAATTCAAAAGCTGTACTCCAAATTAGTGTGAGCTAGGTTGGCGTACAGTAGATTAAAATGTACGGCTGCCCTAATTTAACAACGGTTAAAAAAATCGTATTTATACAGGTGTCCATTGGCAGATTTCAATGTTTGAAAAATTGTAAAAAAAACTCCACCGCTAATACAAAGTAGGTTTATTTTAACTTTATAACAACAAATGCGGATTTCATTTTTTAAAAACCACGTTTTCCAAATGGCGGCCATCGAGTCTGACACACTCTTCGAGTCTAGCACGCATGTTTTCAAAAAAGCGTTTGCAGAGCGACTGAGGTATCCTATTGACTTCGGCTCGAATATTTTCTTTAAGTTGTGTCACAGTGCTTGGATTTGTTTTGTAAACAACGGATTTTAAGTATCCCCATAAGAAAAAGTCACATGGGCTTAAATCAGGTGACTTAGGTGGCCACGATACGGTACCATTTCGGGATATGTTTTTTTCTGGAAATAACTGCCGCGCTGCATTCATGGACACATTAGCAGTGTGCGCTGTGGCCCCGTCCTGCTCGAACCATGTGTTTTGGTTGAAGTGTGGACTATTATGTAGTTCTACTCTGAAGAAGTCATTTAACATCTGGGCATATCTCTCCGAATTCACAGTTACAATTTGGCCACGTTGATTTTTCAAAGAAATAAGGCCCTATGATCGCAGATGCAAACATGGCACAACAGATTGTTACTTTAGGCTTATGTAAACTCTCTTGATGCATTTGTCTTGGGTTGTGGACATCCCGGTAACGAAAGTTCTGCTCATTCAAATATCCTCCAATGTGAAAGTGAGCTTCGTCACTAAAGAATATGTTGCCCATCCGGGTAGCAGTATGAAATCTCAACAACATCACCTCCGCGTAAATTTTTCTTAATTCAAAGTCAGAATCGTGTAAATCTTGAACAATTTATATTTCATATGGATGGAACTTGAGCTTTTTTTGCATTATTACCTGTAAAGTTGATTTCGGAATGTCCAATATCAATGGACGTGTACGCAGTGATAAACGGGGATTTTCAACGACAGAAACCATAACACGCTCGACATTTTCATCCGTGGCTACCAATGGTGTAGGTCCTGGCCTAGGCCTATTTAATGTTGATCCTGTAGCTTAGAGCAAGTTGAACTTATTTTTAATATTGATAAATTCATCACATGACCATAGTTTAAATAAAATGCGATAGAACAACACCGTTAATACAATTACTTTAGTAGCAGTCAATTGAAATAGAAATGTGTAGTTATTTTAGTAACGTTACTTTCTTATTTAACGCGTGTTAATTTTAAATACAAACTCATTATTGGACTCATTATTACTACTTATGTGCTTTAAAATACTAGTTTGGAATAAAAAGTTCGAAATGAGTTCGACAAAGTGCACAATAATCGCATCTTTGGTTTCTCCAACTGAAGTAAATACTATTTAATTTTTTTTTTAATTGGCGATAAACTGAATGACTGAACTGAAACAAAAAATTAAAGATCAAAAAAAATCGAATTACTGCAACATTCATCTCATGTAGCTCCTCCTGAGGAGCTGGATCAAGTGAATGTGGCAGTAATTCTAACTCTCAAACATGCATTTCAGTCATAGATTCTAGTGATCAGTGTCCTGATGAAACAAAACACTTTACTGATATTCCCGGCCATTTTTTTAAATTCAACCGGCTTAAAATGATGCAGCAGTAAGTGTAGTTTGAGCTGTTAGGTTTTGCTAAGTAATTACTGTAATGATTCCCTTCGAGCCCTAGAATACCGGTGTCATTACATTATTGCCGAGAAGGTCAATTTGTTTTGATGGTTATTTTGAATCCTGAGTATATCATCCCGACCAGCTTTCTTCATTAGTTATAAAACGATAACAAATTTCCTATGAACTAATTTAAAGCAACTCCAAACAATCACGTAAAGTCTTTTTTTCGGCTGAAAGTATCGATGCTAATCTCGAAGACATTTTAAATAGTCCCACTTGCTCGGGAATATTTTTTTTTAATATGAACATATAAGATGCTTTTTATCCCAAGTACATTTTCTATTTTGATTCTACGGTTTCCCATGACTAAACCGCAGATATTCCAATGTTTTCCTAAGTATTCAAAAGTGGCAGCCATCCAGTACGAGGCCTATTTTCAATTCGATGCCGACCGCCTCTAAATTGAACTGAATACATTTTAACCTTTTTGCTTTTTACTATGTGTGTTCAAAAAGTATCGCGAATTTGGAATTTTCGCGGGTTACGTATATTCGAATTTCGATTTTTTTGTGGCGTTATGTTGGTATTTTTTTGAATCTTCCATTTTGCCATTTTGAATGTTCAGTTAATTGTTGACAGCTGCTTTGCTTGCACGTATTTTGAATCGTCTTCGATTTTTACCTATGGAAAAAAAATGGAACAAAGAACCTGCATCAAATTTTGTGTCAAAAACGAAATTAAGTGCGCGGATGCATTCCGAATATTGACTGTGGCATACGGAGAAGCTACCTTGGACCGAAGCAACGTTTATCGGTGGTACAAAATGTTCTCAGAAGGCCGAGAAGATGTGAACGACGAAGAGCATGCCGGACGCCCGAGCACTTCAACACAGACGAAAAAATGTATGTAGTGAAGAAAATGGTATTGGCCAATCGTCGAATCACCGTTAGAGAAGTTGCTGAGGACCTAGACATATCGATTGGCTCGTGCCATTTGATTTTTATGTTTTGAGGCTTATGATTTTTATGTTTTGAGGATATATGATTTGAGGCGCCAAGTTCGGTCGAATGTGAAAGTTTTGCTTACAGTTTTCTTCGATTGCAGGGGCGTGGTGCATCATGAGTTCTTGCCATAGGGTAGAACGGTCAATAAGGAATATTACCTGCAAGTTATGCGCAACTTGCGCGAAGCAATCCGCCAGAAACGCCCGGATTTGTGAAAGAACAAAAATTGGCTTTTGCACCACGATAACGCCCCTGCTCACTCATGTTGCTTGTGCGCGACTTTTTCGCCAAAAACAACACACTAATGATGCCGCAGTCACCGTATTATTTGGTTTACTTGATTTGATTTACTTGTGAAAGGAATAACTAGGACATATTTTACTTCATTAGAAAAAAAAATATGTTCAGCTCATCGGTACCATTTCGATTCTTTGCAGTTTCTTTAATTGGTTTCAATCATTTGCATAGATTACCACTAGTTAATTCAGTTTTATTTTAAAATAATAAGCATGTTTGTGGCACAAAGTAGTGTATTTCTATTTATTATTAAACAATGTCTAAAATATAAAAATAAACTATGGTTTTTAAATGCAAAAATATTTACAGTTCGTCTCTCTGTACTTAAGTCATTTATGAACAACTTTTTTGCATTTAAATTATATATCTCAATCAATACATAATAATATTATGCATCTATAAATAAAGATCTTAAAAATATTTTATTAGTTTATTTATATATTTTTTTTAGAATGGTGTTTCGGGTACAGATAATTTTAAAATTAGTACTATCGACTTCCCCGTCACAAACACAAAATTTAACAAATAACCTAGAAAATTAAATTAATATTAACAATGTAGAAGACCAAATAATGTAATATAAGATTATGTATGAAATATCTCCTCAAACATAAGTATTATGCACACATTACAAGAAAGTGACAGGTTAAATAAATCTTTAAGCAGTTATGATGAGATCTTACTCGATGTCGCAGGTGACTACGGCTACAAAATAGATTCCCATGAAAAAAAAAATTATTATAACACTGAAATACAAACAATGAAAATATTTCAAACAAGTCTTGCATCAAATTATGATAGTAATAATTCTTCCATTTATGAAAACAAAAACTTAGGAAACATTGATTCTAATATTGAAATTAATCATAACATTAAAATGTTGCTACTAAAATCATTTTCATCAAGCTCATCTTCGTCATGCTCATTTTCGTCGAGCTCGCCTTCATCAAGCTCGTCTTCGTCTAGTACTTCATCTTTGGAATCTGTGAGTTCTACGTCTACAAAACAACACAATCAATCAATTTAAGGATTTTACTGGAGGTGTAACTTACCGGTTTGACTCATATAAATTATACCGAATAGACACGGAAACCAAAGATAACGATACTCTTATTTCTTCAAGTACATCTGAGTCAATAGAAAGCTGTTTGTGCAATAATCATTTAAGATCACAGATGTTTAATACTTTAAATAGATCTACCAATACTTCATCATTTTATTTACTGACAAAAGCAAATATATATGTTTAAGCAACGATGATGCTACCTTCAGCCATAGATTGTTAAAGAATCGTAAAAAGAAAAGAAACTATTTCTTTATTCTTTTGGATAGTAACACATTGGACAGTAATGATGTGTTTCCAGTTTCCGCAGCTCTAGTACGAAGAAGCTGGCCTCTAAATAAATCAGAACCGTTCAAGCAATACTGTCAAATGGAAACAAAACAAAGTTAAAAGTCTAAAGAACCCACAAATTCAAAATTATCCACATCAAAATCTCGTAAAGCTTTTCCCAGTCGTTGTCTTAAAACTTTATGTTGAAATAAATGTAAGATAACATACGCAGAATATATATCCATCAATCAAAATTATGACATATTTAAAAATATTGGAACTAAGTTGATAAAATATCAAAATAAAAATACACAAATGCCGAAAATCCCAGACGTCCTAATAAAGCGCATAACTTTAAAGTTGAAAATAAGAGAATGTAAGACTTTTTTTTCAAATTAACCCAGGATATTATGGATCGGATGATATTTACTGTACAAAACAAAATAAGTAGCAGTAGTTACATCTTTAAAGACTCAAAAGGGAAACACCGAAGCCACAAAATCCTTAATCCAAAATTGGTTGATGATATAAAAAGTAATGTTCAGTTCTTCCGAAAATTTGAGCCCACTATTAGAGCTACTTCCACTAAAGTATAAAGGAAAGCAAATTTATAAAGGATTTATATCATGATTTCGTTAAACGACCAGAAGAAAATAGGAAAGAAACAAGAACTATGTCATTATTACAAAATGTTCACAGCATAATTTAATGTGAACTTCTTTCAATCAAAAGAAGATCAATGTGACTTATGTTTACTGTATAATAATAGCACTGTTAAAAAAAGAAAGAACTGGACGAAAAATATAATAAAAATTTTAAGAAAAATCACGGAGTAAAATTGAAAAACTACAAGATCGTACAAAAATCACCAAAAATAATATAGTTTGAATCTATCTATGATTTAAAAGTTGCGCTGCAATGTCCAAGAGACGACACCTCAGCATTTTATTATAAATCGAAACTAAATACTGAGAACCTAACTTTCATAAAATTGACAAAAATTAATTCACAAACAGCCTAAGATAAAATGCATTGTTACCTTTTTGTTGACAGAATATGAAGCAAAGTGTGGAGCAATTAAGATAGGAAGTCATGTTTTGCAGTATCTTGAAGGAATATGTGAAGAGAGCGTGGATAAAAATATCATTTTATATTCCGAGAATTGTTGAAGATAGAATAAAAATAAATATACAGCGACGTTACTTTTATATGCTCTGCAATGTTTGAAAATAACAAGTATAGAAAATATTTACTCACATGATATACCCAAAATGAAACTGATAGCGTCTATAGATTGACAGAGAAAGATTTAAAAAAATTGATATCTGTGCCAATTTATAACCTCAACTGGTACACATTTCTAATTACAAATACTAAGAAAAGTGAACAACTTATAAATGTTCACGAACTAACCTACGATTCATTCTTGTATACCAAACTTTTGCAGGAGGGATGGGTGTAAAATTATAACACAAATATAGAAAGTCAAACGATTAATTGGAATGACATCAAAGTATCAAAAATGGAAAAGGAAAAACCATTGGATATTTTTACATAAAATCTGATAAAAATAATGTTAATATTCCCAGTTTGTTAATCTTTATGAACATTGGTTTATTTCATTACAGTTATAAATGCAATCTCTTCAAATAATTATTTGCTGCAGGTTGCAATTTTGATATAATGTATATTGATAAATTAATAAAGCTATAATGAAACACATTTAAAAAGCATTACTTTGAAGTTTATATATTTGGTCAACTCTGAGGGAAAATCAAAACAAAACCATTGAAACTATATAAAATATGTATACATAAATATTTGAGTTATTGATATTTACAAAAGTTAAAGATTAAAACTAAGCATTAAGTTAATTTTATTGATACGAGTACTTAACAATTTGCGATTCTCATAATTTTAAGTCTAATATTATCATATTTCTTAAACTTGTACCTCAATTTACCTGATGATGGTGATGACTGATTAATAAAAATTAAGATTGTTATTACTTTCAAAATGTTTCTTATTAAAAGAGTGGTTTATTTAAAATAAAGAATAATTAATGTTATATTACGTTTTATTACCAAAATTAATAAGAATGATTTTCCAGAATGCTTCCATCAAAACGCAATATTTTTTTCCCATAATTTTTTCTGAATAAAAAAGTGAATTAAAACTTAATAAGTGACACTAAAAAATATTTTTTTTATAAATAAACAGGCTTATTAGAGTTTAATGCTAGTAATATTTTAATCGTAGACTTAAATTTTAATCAAAAAAGAGAAATAGATGGGAACTTTTCTTTAACCCATAATTTGATAATTAATAATAAATATACAATACTTTAATTTGTGCCCCTTGAATACTTATACATTAAGCTTTACTTTAAAACTATGTAACTATATAAAAAATCTATACATAAATATTTATACGTAAACAAATTTTAACACGAAATATTGCAAAATTTTAAACGATCTTTTCCAAAAAAGTTCATTTGTGACATATTTCTTTTTCACAATCAAATAGAACAACGTGATGTAGTATTATTTCTACTCTATTTAAATTCTTTAACACTGTTTAAGTTTCATTATATTACAACATCTTCAGATGGGCAATTAGAAAAGATCTTCCACAGAGAAATCTTTGCTAATTGCCCACCTGAACATGTTGTCATACGATGAAACCTAGATCGTGATAAAGAATTTAAATAAAGTAGAAATAAAACTACGTCACGTACTTTCATTGAATTACGAATAATGAATCTCTACAAAATTAACACCAAACAGATTCAACGTTTATTTTTATTATTAGGCGTGCGTTATGTTACAAAGGGAAATTTAATGTTCAATTAACCTGCAAAATTTATTATTTAAACTGGAATATCTTTTTTATGTAAAGTTCTTTAACCTCAAAAGCACGAGCGATATTGATAATATTTAATTTCGTAATGTTTCAATCGTTTTGGAGCCGGTTATTTTAACTCTCTTCGTTACGTTAATTACCATGAAGTTTTGATAGCCACTAGTGAAAACAATTACAATTTTCAAGTCCAAATTTTCAGCGGCAGTTGCATGACAGATTTTCTATTCTATTTGTAATTTTTAAAGCATTATCATATTAGAACTTTTTCATCTCTTCTAATTGTGTATCAGGTAGGTTGTATTTTCCAAATTGGCATATTCCAAGCATCTTCTCAATATCCTAATTATATTTAAAATAATACAGCAAAAAAAGTAGCCAACGGAAAAATAAATCTCATTATTATGACAAAGATCATTTAAAGAAATCTGTATACCAAGGCAACGGTTGAATACTTACAATTTACTTCTAAGTTTTTTCGTATTTCATCTCTTACAAATCTATTCCCAAAATTAATTTTCCAAATATATTTTTCTTGAACTGAAAGTTATTGAAACATTTTTCCAATATATTGATGGAAAAAAAAGAATTTTTCCTAGAATATTGAAGAATTTTGCAACATTCTGTAACAAGTTAATCAAAATATTTCGTGAATTGTACAATTTAATATCTTTCTATTTCGACATTTTTCTGTTTCGCACGTGTAACTTTGTAGGCTGGTGTGAGTTTTGGCATTAGTATTAGTATAGTGAAAGTATATATACATATATAACATTTCTTGGTATTTCCTTATTCAATATTATTTATTTTCATTATACAAAACTAATTAGAGTTAAATACAACATAAACATAGACATCTAAATTAGCTTTGGTCTAGTTAAGTGGCAATACTAAAACAAACGATAAGTAAATTTCTTATGTATAATATTTTCTTCTTATTATAAGGGGCAACTTATTGTGAGAAATCAAAGATTTAATGTAATTATGCCAATTGTGTACAATTCTACCATTTTTTAGATTATATTTAAACTTTTGGAATAAATTATTGATTTCACTCACTTTGGAATCATTTTGATATTTTAGGCATATTTACTAATATTAACAAATAAATACTAGGGCCTTTACATATAACAAGAGAACTAGCTTAATAAGCTTTTGAGGCTAAATTGACACCAATGCAATATCATAATATAAAGGACAATTGAAATTGTTTTAAGAATAAATAAAAAAATTACTTTATTTCGATTAATGAAGGAAGCAGGTATTGTCTTTAAACTTTGTTGAATTATTTAATTACTTCCTTTCTGAATCATTTTAAGAATTGATAAGAATGAAAAAACCTTTTTTAAATATGGAAACAATAATTTTTTTAATGCTGAAAAATGTTGATTACAAAAGTTGTAAAATAAATAATTATTTTCTAATTGTATCTCTAACGTAAAATTAGACAGTGGCTCAATAATTCATTTCAAAAGGAAACTGTATATTTCAGTAAAGAACAGCTGCAATCACACTTTGCCACTTATCCACTAAACTCTGAAAAAGAAATTAATACAAAAGTACAAGTTTTTGTACTTTGATTATGGTTTTCGTTGCTCTTTCGATTATAATTTTCTTTTGTCTATTTTCTATCTACAATTCTCAATATTCTAATCGGTTGATATAACGGCGTTTGCCGATTACCTTTAGGAATAATGCAGCCCTTACGTTAGGAATAATACATTTTTAATTTTTATGGAAATTTTTCCAACCTAAGCAATTTAGTTAAATCAACTTTGTTATTTATTGAAATATATGTAAAAACGGAATCTGATGAGAGAAGCAATATATTACAACATCGGTAATTGTTTTCGCTGTGCTGTATTTTTGCAAATAATATTCTTAAACTTTTTAAAATTATTGTTATGAGTATTTTGTTCCTCGTCCCTTTTGGCAAAAAATCATGACCTCTTAATTCTGAAACGTGAATAAGCGTATAAACACACACACATATATATATATATATATATATATATATATATATATATATATATACATATATATATAAATATATATATATAAGAAATTTCATCATTTAAAACAAATGTCCTTATTTTAATTTTCAAGGGCAAAAACGAAAAAGAACTCTCCTATGCTCTAAGTTTCCATAAGTAATTAACTTGGACTTAAGGACACATAGCGAGGAGAGGAGTAGATATATCGTGCAACCCGTTCGCAACATTACGGGATATCTCATGGGCAGTATTGTAATTTACAAAGCGCATCTTTAATCTCAAATTTGTATTTTACAATTTTTTTAAGTATATAATGATTTTTGCGCCACTGTGTGGCGTTCGGGCGATTCGAGCGTTGCGAAATGAGCGTGCGGTGTGCGCGTTTACATTATTGCGTGTATGAGCGTGTAAGTGCATGTATGATAATAACATCTAATGAATGTCAAATTCTATATTTAAGATATTCTTTCATTTACGCGGCGCACGTACTCGAAGTATATAAGCCTTTGTAGGATATATGAGACATGTATATAAGGCACTTGAATTTATAATATCTCTAATCTAGAATATACGATTTCAGACTTAATATTGGATTTCAATCCTTTAAAGGTTAAATAAAAAAAAACTAGTGAATCTAAATACATTATTTAGCCGGTAGGTGGCAACAGTATGCATTGAGTGCAGAGGAATGTATAATTATTTATTTAAATTACTTGCCTGTTAGATTAAGCTTATGTTAATATGTAAACACCTCAGGGAAAAAATGTTAAGAAACATAATGAAATAAATCACTGATTTGGAATATTTCGAGGTAAGATTGCAGAGTTGATACCATTTATGCTGGATTTATATACCTCCAAAATTTATGTTTAATATTGATGGAATTATAAAAATAACATGTTTGTTAAAGTAACGTGTGACTGGGTGGCCCTTTTTCAAAAAATTACGTATTTCATTTTGAAATAATTGTTTTCAAATCCAGTTTCCTTTTGTCAAAAAAAAATTTCAACAATAAATATCCCTAACCTGCCCTTAATATCAGAAAGATGGACGACAAGTGGGCCGAAAATTTGCAAACCATGGAAATATAGTCACTCTCCCTATTTTTAAAGAAATTTAATCTAAATTTTAAACTTGCAGCAAAAGGCATATACAGTGGCTAAAACTAATTTGAATTCAAAATAAAAGGGAATTGGATTACCTTTTTACAAAATTAAAGGATAATGCACGAAATGAAGAACAAACTTCTTCAATCTAAGGAGACCACAATTGTTATGAACTCAAAAAAAATACTTCGGCTCTTGATCGTCAAAATGTACTTCTTTTTTTTTTCAAATTAAGTACGTTGATCGCTTATTATGTAACAAATTAATATAAATACTTTCTATTATTATAATTCTAGCTTTAGTACACATGCGTTAAAAAAATACGCGAGTATTAATATATGGGACGAAGCAGAGTGTGGAAGTCTTTATTTTCCTTTTAAATATTTGTATAAAATTTATCCAGGGGCAAGGCAAAAATCCTAACACCATAACGACTATGAATCATGTGAACCCGATAAGTGGTCGAAGATATAATAAGTGCATTGCGAGTGATAAGAGCTCGTTTTTCAGCAATTATCGATGAATAAAACAATAACACTATACACCTCAGCAAATAGAGTTTAACGACTTGAAGAAAATATATACGTTTCACTATTTAAATTTATTCCACTTGTTCATCAAAAATAATACAGCAAATCATTTTTGATGAACATGATTTTATTCATATCTTTTTGATACCTCGGCCTCTCTGTGAGAATTTTATGGGTAATTTTGAGTTATGACTCTCATATGAAACTATAAATATTGATTTGGCTTAAAATCTGGAGTAAACTTATTACATTTGGTGTCAATTTTTTTTGAATTAGTCTTTAAACCAGTTAATGTTCCAAAGTTTGGGAAAAACATTTTTTTCGAAAAAGCGCACATCTTCATCAAGCGTATGATTTTCCCCGTTATAAGCAAAAAGATTATCATGTAATATATTTTTTTTTGCATGAATTAAATTTTTTTTAAAACAATGACAATCTTCTTACTGTTAACGGCATGCTTTATGGGAACACGATATCCGAATGCTTTTGGCCTCAGTCGGATTACATTGACTTATGACTATGTTTATTTCGAACAGGATGTTTCAACTTGACACATAACTCGTCAAACAATCGGTCTGTTGCGGAGAAAGTCTCCTGATTATATAATTTCTGGAGAAGTTGATCTAGTCACATACAAACTTAATACGATTTTATTAGACTTTTTTAGTCCTGTTAGAGATTTTTCGCCAAGATTACGAGAAGTGGTTTATTTAGAAGAAAAAATAACAAACGCCTCGTTATCATACCAACCACAACAATTAAAGTTGAAAACTCTAAAAACTGTATGAAAAAGTGATCAACAACTGAAGCTTAACAACAGAAGTAACATGATTAGATAATCATTCGCAGTTTACTCTATTAATTTTTCATTTCAAAATACCTAACTTTTTATTTTATTTTTAATAATTGACCCATTTTTTTACCAAAATATTTATACAAAAAAGACTGAAAGTACTCTTTTCGTATAGGACTTCTCAAAGTAATTTTGTATTTTTACATTGATTAATCACTTTTAATTTTCAAAATATAGTACGCATGTCTCAGTATCCTTGTAAAACATCTTGACATGATACGAGGGAATGTCAAGTGTTGTTGACGTAAATTTAATTAGACATTTATGTTGATAAATTTCACTGGCCGCCGTTGCGAGTTTACTTAGATAGTGGTAAATTATTTCATTGTTATGAGTTCCCGTAAATAAAAAATGATTTCCCGTAACAAGGGTTATGTAAATATATATCTTCTGCAAGAAATTAATTGAGAATACTTATTATTTAGAATACTTATTATTCTAAGAAAATGTTTATTTTTAACATAAATACCAATGGAATCGAGTCTTTCTTCTTAAATTAAATCATTATTAAATACGTATAAACTGAAACATACCATCGAATCAGTTAAATATATTTGTCCTGAACCTGCAATTTTGTTCCGTTTTAAAATTTAGTAGCGCATGTAGGTAGGAAAAGTTTCTTTCCCGTTTTTTAAAATAGTATGCAAAGCATGTATAAGATACAAACTGGTTTCTTAACATTCATGATATTATTTCAATTTAAAAATAAAAGCAAAGAAATGTAAAATAAAGACAGATCATGTAAATGTCAGTTCAAAAAATTTAAAGGTATAGAATTTGTTGCGGCCGTATAAATAATAAAAAAGATGAACTAGAAAGGAAGAGTAACAATGCATTTTTTTTAGTCTGGATAACCTTTACCTCCCTGATGTAGAAATATGAAAATAAGTGTCGATAAATACTGAGCGCCTCTTTGATATTCACAAGCCACACCCCTGAATTAACCTAGTCAGAAATCGAACGTGTTGATATATGAGCTGCTTTTTTAAGAATAGATATTTACAATTATAATTTCATTTTGCTATTATCAATATTTCTATCATCTCGTTGGAGACTATGTTAAATAAAAGGAGATTTTGATATTTCATATTTAAAAGTGATCTACTGAAACAAGGAAAACCTTCATTTTCATATTCATATTTGTAAAATCAGGTAATTACAGAAACCTTTAAAGATTACCTAAGAAAAAATTACCTAAAAACTACCTAAGAAAGAAAGTATTTTTTCCTTTAAGGGACCGCACATGACAATGCAAACCGACATGCAACACCGACATGCAAATTATATAGTTACTTGCAAACAAAAAGATGATAAATCTACAGAAATACGCATTACATATCTATAAATTGTATGGCATAGGAAAATACCCATTTATTTACAGTTGGAGACTTAAAGAAAAAATACCTTTAACTCTGGTTATAAGTCATCAGAAGTCGGGAATAATTGCGAAATAGACCTATTTTGGGATAATTAATCTCAAATATTATGCTAATAAAAAATTGTATTCAGTATAACAAAAATATAGTGAACTGTAGAGCTGTGTTACCAAATTTAGATATCATTTATAGTTAATTCACAAACATGAATTAAAATTACCTAAAATTAAGCACTAACTTTTCATATATCAGTATGTCCACCAAACGTCAAACAAAATTTACGTCAACCAAAATTGAAACAAAACATTTACCTTAATCCATAACTAATTATATTAAATTTATATACAGAAATTTGATGTAGTGTCAATTTTAAATTTGACACAAAACAAACACGAAAGAAATTTAAACATCAATTTTAAATTTCTTTCGTGTTTGCTTTGCCCCAACTTAATAGAAACTAAATAAGTTATTTAAAAATGTTTTCTAAACACAATTTTCCTTAATGAAATAAATGTATTAGATTCTTGGAAATCAACGGTGTTATTAAAATATACCTACGTCCAATGAATGAATTTCTAAACATTGATATAATGTAGGTGTAAGATACATTTTTGATTATAATTTAAAAATGTTATAAGTCAGTTTTAAGTGTTATAGGTTCAATTTCGCTTCACCATCTGAATTATGGCCATTTCGAAATAGTAAAACATTTTTATGAAGCTTCATACCGGAATTGTCTCTTGTGGAATTATCTCTTGTTAAAAAATTAGTTGTTAATTATTTTTATCGTATTATTTCTTTAATTATTATTATAAGACGTAATTGTGTTACTAAATTATTAGTAAATAAGCTCCTACTTCATAGCTCCTACTCCTCAGTCATAGAATGGAATCTGTTCATGTCAATAGTTTTTATTACTTCAGGGTACAGTGTATAGGCATGGTGGAAATATATTTTCGAAATTTTCCTTTATATCGCCTTAAATTAATTTCTGTGCACAGACATATAGCGAAAGAATTCTCCTCGACATTTAATTTGAAGTTCCCTCTATATGGTACAAACGTTACTTTCAAAACTTCATATGATAACGAGGAAAGAATAAATGTCACCAAGCCGCTGTTTCGGGTTTAACGTAGAATGGCTCCGGTTTTAGTTATTCAGGAACCGTATCAGACTCTTTTTATGTTCAGAAGATATTTTGCTCCTTTGTACCTTCGTAATCATGTTCATTCATAATAAAAATTGTACATATTTTGAAGGGTTTTTTTCATGTCTTTTATATCAAAAGGGTTGTGTAATAAAAGTAATCTTCTATTTGTATACATTGTTAAAAAAAAAAAAAATATCTCACATATATGACAAAATGGGCAGAAACAAATATGTATACTAAGAAGATTATTTTACATGTGGAAATGTTGTTGGGTAATATTATATAAAATCAATTAGGTTTGTAGTAAGAAAATTTACCATATTTATGCTATTTAAAAAATAAAATCAGTTATTAATACTTTATATACTAGTAACATTTTTTACTAGTATATAAAGTATATAAAGTATACCGCCTAAATTTTATTTACTTATTTTGTATAGAAGAGCCGAAAAGTATTTGTGGAAATGAAAATTGACATTTAAAATAAATAAAAGTCTAATAATATAAGGCTGGAATTATTTTTTATAAAATTTTGTTTTTAAAATAAAAAATACTTAAATCTTAAACCAAATCTTATAGATTATAAATAAGATGTTAATTATACATAAAAATTGAGTAAAATATTTAATACACCTTTATTAATAATAAATCTTTATTCGTAAATGCAAATTATTTATGTCTAAATACTTCGATGAATAAATTTTCTAATAAAAAAAATTACTTGAATATCATTAGCTAACTTAAAACAGAAATAATTTAACTGATATTAGACAAGTTGGTAATTATAAGGACAGAAATCATAAAATGTGATATAATCAAAACAAATACAGCTATATTTTAATCCAAATCCACCCTTCCTTTTTATCGGAACGTTAACCAAACGCAAAATTAATATAAATCGACACGGCGCTCTTATAGTATGATATTTGCGAATATTTCCGAACTATTTCTTTAACTAACTACGGGTGGTTCACAATCGAGTGCCAACAAAAAACTTGTGCATTTTTATTTGACTTACCCTAATTTATATAAATTTCTTTTTAAGAAAACTAAAGGACGAGTATTCCCACATTTTGTCAAGTTGCAAAAAAGCATGAAATTAATAATTTTATTTCGTTTGTAAAATTTCACTCCATGTTGGAAGATAATTCTCGAATAAAATAATTTACGTAAATGTCGAAATTACAAATAAATTAACATGTTCAAAAAAGTCCGCAATGCAGATTGTCAATATGGCGTTATGGCTACACGGCAAATTAAGGCATTTAAGGCATGACAGTTTCGAATTAAGCGCTAAGATCTCGCGCAATCTCTTACGATATACTATAGACGTAAAGACGTAAATGGAAGTATAACAGTTATATGATTTTCGCTAATAAATCTTCAATTAGTAACTGAATATAAAAGAAATAGATGTTGAATACTTCGAAAAATTAGTTTCATTAATTGGTTTAGCACATATTTAAATGAGAGAAATGTAACTAAATTAAAAAAGGAATTTTGTCTGCCTTCTATCCTAAGAAATTTATAATTTTACAACTATGGCATTACTTTGAAATCCTAAATTAAAAATTATCTGGTGATTATAACAAAACAAAATTATAATAACAAAAATTTACAGCAGTCGATAAAAAGAAAAATCAGTTTTGTCATCTTATTTTATAATTGGGCACTTGAAACTTTTTTTTAAATATACACGGAACGTAATTTTCATAGAAAAGTTCTTTTATATTATAGGGAATCTCATAATTGTTTATTGCATTTTGATCCAAAATTAGGTTATTGCCTAAATAATGTGTGTTTTCCATTGACCCATTTATAACAATTGAATTTTAGCCGCTTTGAAACCATAAACCGTTACAAAAAAAAATATCCATACATCCGGGAAATATTTTAGTTTAGTTTAATAAACACGAATAAAATTTTAAATAAGCTCCCAGCTATTGTGTGCCTTTCAATCATTACTTATCGTTTGTTTGTTTTCATTTAGTCGTTGTTGTATCTAATGATGTTGCACATATCGTATTTGATTTTTAACCTTAAAATTTACGGAAAGACAGAAGTTTTATTTCTACGTGAAGGGTCGTCATTCATAAATTGATGAATCATTATGACTTTCTCTAGCAAAATACAACTAGAATATAATATTTCCGGAACTTATTAGTAGGATAAAAGTTTCTAATAGTCGTGAAAGTATATCTTAGTAGCATTTAAAATTAAATTTATAGGGGAATGAAGATATTCAATGTATTTATTGATGTTTTAAAAAACAAACAATTAAAACTTTTGAAACATGATCATGACGATCAGCTTCTAACGTTAGAAAATATTTTTTATATATTTTTAAGTTATAAGTTACTTATCTAAGAAATATATCAAAACTTTTGGAACGAAGAAATTGGCAGAAGTATTTTTAGGGTAATAATTTGTCTAAAAAAATAACCATACAATATACCAATTTCTTCGATTTGAAGGCAAAACAAGTTCTAAATAGGTAAATTATCTCATGTAAAAATATAAAAATGTATGGAAATTCTACTAGAAGTAACTTATTTTCATGAAAATACACTGTCAATGAGAAATAGGTGGTTTTGGAGATCGTTGTATATTATAACGACACGTTCTTAGTAAATCCAAAAATATGATATCAAAATATGGACACCACGCTATGTAAATATATTTCGTACAGGGGAGGTACTCTAGGCAAAAATCAAAATATTCCGAAGGTTCTTGAGTAATTTTTGATCTCCGGTATCGTAATTGTATGTGGATGAATTGTTTCTTTTTCATTATTTTCGAAGTAAAAGTAACTGACAATGTTCCTAATACAGAAAAACTGGTAATGCTTGGAATTGAAAGAAAAGATAATCCAGTTTCGGTAGGATTGAATAATAAAAACGTAGATATTCAACTGTTGTTGTAAATTACAATGTAACTCGTACCATCCTATTTCACTACGATAATAGAATCAAAGAGGTGGCAAAAAAGCTTAAACAATGTTAGTTTGTAATGCAACAAAAGACAGAAGAGAAAAAAATTTATTTGGACAACAAAATTAAAATTGTCCATATTAGTTAACTGTTTATTTTTAATTAGTTTAGACAACAGTAATACTTTATATATAGTAATAAGTCTTAATTATTTTTGTAATCGTTTCTGAAAATATATTATGTAATTGTTTAAGCCGTAAGTTATTACCATGTTTTCTGTAAGAGTGAGTAAAAAAAGTACATACTTCTAGATTTTTTTAACATGTCCAACTACTGTTGTAAATTAAATCGTACGATTATATTTCACTACGATTATAAAGTCAAAGAGATCTTAAAAAACCTTATATAATATTAGATAGTAACGCAACAAAAGGCGCCGTAGGTACCTTTCACCGAGCATCTCGCACAAACACGTGTAAAAGGAAAACAGATCGCCGCCTAACAAAATTTTCTTGGGACATGCGTGAAATTTCTGTATATGTCTTATAGTCCATTTATCTTGCAGATATAACCCTAAAAATCTTAATTATAAATTGAAAATTGTTGAAAAGCAAGACAGTACTAGAATGTTGTCAACGCTAACAAACAAACGACAAAAGTAATATAACATGCATAACAAAACGAATAATAGCAATAGAATCACATATTATATGTTTATATCCGAATGTGTTTCCTAAACTTGTATTTCCCCATAGCGGTGAAAATTGTCTTCCAGAATGCATTTACATTATTCTAATAGTTTTATTATTACGCCTTTTGGCCTATAAACAACTCAATGACTCCTGTTTACCTTGTTCCTCAATTCAACATATTTTATACTATCTTCATACGTATTCTGGTGAATTTTATTTATTTGTTTACAAACTTAAATATGCAAATATACTTAGTCAATTCATCGCTGAAAAATTATTCACTTCCAGTCAAGTGAAGTATCGTTAAGTAAAATATGTATTAGATTTTGTAATTTTATGTATAAAGCAATAAAAATTAAACAGACGGTACATTTAATTAATAGATAAATTACCCCAGGAATAGAAGTGGGCGCTGATCTCATAGTAAGCAAATAATCTTAGAAGTTTTTAGGCATTAAATGCAATATTATTCAATTGTCGGAATTCATTCATTCGAAAGAAATCTTCCAAATAATGTATAATACAATTAAAGAAATTGATATCCTAAATGATACATCGATTTAAAAAAATTATTTGTTCATTTATCCCTTTTCACATTTCTATCTAAACTTTACTTAATGTTAACTGTTGTAATATGTGACTATTAATAGGTATATTATATCACAAATTTAAAATTTCTTCATTAAATAGGTACTAGAAAAACGGTTGTGACAGATCGATGAACACATGGGTAATATTATAAGGGTTTCGTTTTTTTCCCTTTTCAATCACAGAATTCTATCAACTTTAAAGGTCGTTACTGTCGCAATAATAAACCACACACTACTCTTAATGCTTAAGGGCACGCCATTAATATTATCCAAAACCTATCAAGACATTTATTCAAGAAAGGGGGGTGGACGATTTATCTTCAGAATGCAAGCTAGACGTCATTAAGACTGTGCATGCTTCGTTTACAAATACGCTGTATTATCAGATCCTCTATTTAATACTTTTACTAATTTGTTAATAATGTATATGCATAATAATAAAGATAAACGAATAATTTTTCATTGAATATTTCAATATTACTTTGTCTTTTATCGTTTTATTTCACTTAAGTTCATAAAAACTTTGTCGGACTTTGATTAGCCACTTAAAGTTTCCATAAAAGTCGAAAAATTGGATAAAAATATGTATCTAGTACCACTACTGTGGATTCAATTTAAATATTTATATTGACAACGGTCGTTTTTCACTTTGAAATATTTATGGAGATAATTAAAATTTCTAAACTTTCAAAGCTATAAGAATTCATTTCCTTTTAAAGGTAATTCCGTCTTCATTTTTATACTATTTACCAGACTTTGTATGAAAATGATAGAACTAAGCAAATAATACTTAGAAATACGATAAAATGCTAACGATTTCCTTTGAAAATTTAAACATTACTAGAGAACAATTTACTACAAGAGATACTCAATTTAATTACGACAATTATCGATGAATTTCATTAAAATAAAGTTATTATTCTTACCTCAATTACTTACAATTCGTACCTTTGTATGAACTCTACATTTATTATCAAACTTTAGTTCATTTAATTTTTAAATAAACATTTCTGTGATATTAAGTTAAGATATAATTTTGAACTGAATTCGTCAAGTGTATAAGTGTTATTTTAGAAAAAACGTATGTTATAAACTTTCACAAAAGCAAAGATATTATCCTAAATCTTCCACAGTACCCCTTAATTACTCATTTATAAAAATAAGGTCATTTGCCATTATTAACTGAGTTTGAAAGAGGGTAATGGCTAACGTGGAATCTAACTTTTCATTACTTTTTCTCATATTTCATTTAGAGTTACCTTCTTAGAAACATTCATTTCTATCTGATTAACTTTTTAGGCTTCATTTGCAGGGTATCAAAAAAATATAAGACACAAGTCATGGGTACGTATTAACGTTGCGCTTTAAGTTTGAAAATGGTTTTTATTGTATAATGGATAAAAATAGAAATCGAGAAATTAGTTTAGAAAATCAAAAAATTATTTTCTTAAAATCTTATGTACTGTCGAATATTATGAAAAGTTTTATAAGATTATACTTTTGGCATGAAAATGTTTATACTAATTGACATTGAAATCTGATAATATTTCATATTTCATTAAAAGAAGTTAATTATTAAATAATTTACATTGCAGGTAAACTATAACAAGGTCGACAGAAGGACACATTTTCCCATAAAATAAAGTTTAATTAAAACAATTCGAACAATATTATATTGGTTTAGGATAAAAGCACTTAAATAACCAAAATGTAGTCTGTGGTTATAGAAATTCAACAAGAATAACATAACTTTGTCGATATTTTCAAAATTATACATAAATATCCTGTCTTCTAATGGTATACTTAGAAGTATACTATCTACATCCGTACTTCTTGAAAACAAAAAAATATACCAGAATTAATAGAACCTATTTTCATTTTAGAATATTAAACGGGCACCGGATGAAGTTACAATAAATATAAAATGAATAGAAAACATAAAAAATTAATAGAAATGATTATTAATAAAAATAATATTACTTAAGAGGGATATAACTTCATAATTATCTTTACGTCTGAATTTAACTACAAATTTATCTATAAGCATGGGGAATGAATTTGAAACTTTTTAAAAATATATCTGTACGTGTACGTGTGAGTATGTGTGTATGTGTGTGTGTATATATATAAATATATATATATATAAATACAAAAAAAGAAGAATATTTAAAAGCCACAGTAGTATTTTTTGAATAAAAGTAATTGCCTCACAAAAGTAATTTGTGAGCCGGATTACATCCCAATAATGCCACTTAGCAAATCACAAAAACAGGTACCAAATCTATTTTAAACATTCAAGCAAACATTATATTGAAACCCAACTCAATACTTTCATTGTACCGGTAAATTACATTGCCAAGTAAAAAAAAAACACAGAAAAGCCGGAAATTCAGAGTGTAAAAAGACGATTGCGAATCTGAATGATTGTTGTAGCAAGACAACAATTATTTAGAAAAACAAAAAAAATATTTCATCATTATTAAGCGACTCTTCGAAGCCGAACAATTAGTTTTATTAGTCTAGTCAGGTATGGAATTTTGCGGATTAGATTATTTACGTTGGTTTAAATGAGATAAACATCAACATTTCGTTGTTGATATTTATCATGGTGTATTTTTATCCTTCCTTAAGTACTATAACTGAAAGGCTTAAGACTTTACTAATTTTGGTTTCGGATGCAAAAAAATTGCCTCTAATATATCATCTTAATTTTAGGCAAACTAACAAAACAATATAAATCTTCCTCGATAGTATTTTTTTAAATAAATAAGAGTTATTAATTTAGAACTTTGTACTCATCATTGTTACTTATACAAAAAATAAGTCATATAAATTGGCAGGGGATAAATTTTTATCACTTTGAGTATCAGTTATCATAAGCGACGACAAAATTATCAGGTAAAGGCATTAGAAATGACATTAACATTAATTTGTATCTTGTACTTCATAACTTAATGGTTTACAGCAACATTTACAAGAAAGCTGTAAAGTTTAAGATTTCACTTACGTTCATATTATTATTTTTTTATTTAATATACAGTATTTTCTATTCAAGAAGAAAACAAATTAAATTGACTTATAAAAGTAACCACTGAATTTATGAATGTCTCAACGTATATGTATTTTACCTTTTGAAGCCAAGTAGAGCTTAAGAATTGACCATTTACAAAAAACGTTCCTTCGATATCTGTACATGAGATAATATGTTTGCTTTTTTTCCCATTTCTTACCGACTTCTTTCTGGGTATGCTAACATTCCCTTTTTTTGCAATTAAAGAAGAGTTATCTTCTAACCAGTAAAAGGAAAAATTATATGTATGAATTATTTGATAAACTTTCATCCTTTGCTCTCAATTTTTTTCTGTGCTCACGCAATGACCATATTTTTACTACACTACCCTCCAGAACCTAATTATACCGGAACTCTATTCCTACGGTACCCAACTATTCAATTACGTGATTGCCTTTGCACCAGAGTGTGATTGGTTGACGATGAGTGAAAGTAAACTTGCCGAAATGTATCTTCGTCATCTGTTTCAATTCTTATATATTCAGACTTGACATATAAATTTAAAGATGATAAGGTATTTCTTCTTTATTACTAAATAAATTAACTATTTCGATAAATGTGTAATAAATAAATAAAAAATCGATTGATAAACAAACTATTATTAAAAAATCAACATCGAAGTTAGTTGTATTACAGGATAATTATTACGATAATTATCCTTAATTTAATATGCGCTTTGCTCAATTGGCATATGTAATAGATACACAAGTAGGTTAATTGACTAACAAAGCTAAACATCGGAGGCTGAAGTGCCACCCACTATTGACGAAAGCTTGTTTTTATTATCGCAATATTCTCCAATTTCATTATACTGTACCCCTTTCGCATTTCGCACGTATATTTGTTTCTCTGATAAATCACGATAAAATTCTGAATCGATTAGGATGATTGAATTTCTGAATGGATTTTCAAATGTGGTTATATATTTTATGGCACATTATTGTTATTCAATTTTCAGTGGGCACACCGTTTACATTGTTTTGAAAACATTTCAATTTTTAGGGTTTAATGTTACCATACGATAATACAAGTAACTTTTCTAAATGATATATAATAAACAACAAAGCGAATTTGAGATATTTATATTAACGCAAATATTGGTTTTGGGTTAAAATTTACGTTTGAACAGTTTTATGATGGAGATATTTAGATAAGCACTCAAAATTATAACGAATCTAGCTTAAAATATATCATTTTGAAGTGGATGTTAGTCGTCTAATCTCTAAAATTTATTTTTGAAAAGGAAAAATAATGTAGAAGCACTCAGATTTAGGTCATAGGACTAGTGCACAAAATCCTAAGAGCATTATTTCGGTAGAGGTAAGCAAGGTAGATTGGTTTTAAAAGGTTTTGGAGCTATTGAATAGGTTTGGCGTTAATTTTGTAGAAATGCATTATTCACAATTACGTTAAACTACGTGATGTAGTATTATTTCTACTTTCTTTAAATTCTTTACTACGACCTAGGTTTCCTTTATATTACAACATCTTCAGGTGGTCTTTGCTAATAACCCAAAAAATAACTTAATATTTATTTTTGTCATGCAGCAGGCGAGACAAAAATAAATATCAGGTCTTGCTGATGCGAATATGTTTAAATATCTGTATTTATAATAAAGGTCTAATAAATATAAATCGTTTAAAATTCACGAGATTTTATTATTATTTAAACGCATTTTTAATTGTACATTAATTTTTACTTATTTCAATTAAATACTATTTTTGGAATGCATTTGTAAATATTTAAAATAAATTAAACAAATTCCAATAAAATAAAATTGGAACATATTTATTTAGACACATTTTTATGCTATGAAGGTATTGGCGGTAAACCTTTTATTAAAACTATTCATATATTCCAATCTTTAAATAATGATGGTAGAACGTATTGGTTCTTTTTTTACTACCATACAAAATCTTTGACTCCCGTAAAAATATCTCTATAAAAAGTAAATGTAACAAGTCACCCCTGTGATCCTTCTTAGAAATTAGTAAATAATTTCATTGTGTCGAGTCCTGTAACTTAACTGAAAGTATATTGTGGGAAACGTAACTTTGTAAAAGCATTTCCCGTAACAATGGACAAATAATTGAACCCTGACGGCAACATTTTCTCTTTAAGTGTGTTTTTATCCAATGAGAACGATTATTTAATGCTCTTAGCATAGAAGCGTTCAATGAAAGGATTTATTTTTAACGTAAATACCGGTTAAGTCAAGTCTCCATTATTTTGCAAATTTATCAAAGAACGTGGTTTTGATTGAAGTAAGTTACTGAATCAAATCAAAAGTTTATTCCAAACTTTCAGTTTTATTCAGTTTCTTGATATTTTATTCTCAAATAATGTATATTTAGTCTAGCATTAAAAGTAAATTTAATGCTATACAAACTCATGTTATAACAACAGGTAAGAGCCAAAATATTACATTAGGACTTCTAATGTTTGTTTTAATTATATCAACGAAACTAGGTTAGTTTGCTATCTTCGATAGAGTATAAGAGTTGGCATTGTTTTAATTAGTTTTGAACAATGAGTGAAACATTCATGAATTCTGTTTAAGTTTAATTCAGAGGTTCAAAAACCAAATCGTTGAATATTTCAAAATATATTTGATTTTAAATTTATTTTCGTTTTATATTTTTGCTTTTTCAACTTCCTCCGCATACCACTGACTATTTTAATATCTTATATTTTATTGTAAGGATCTAGCCTAAGCTATACCTATGACGCGTTACGTCGAATATGTTTAGTTATTTCAAGAATAAGACTCGACGCTTGCATTTTAGTTTATTTATGTGGAAAAACGTTAAGTTGTAACTTGATAAAACTAGAATATGTTCGTATAAAAAAATGTTTTCTTAATATTATAACAGTTTCAGTTAAAAATATTAAAGTGGAAACCAAAAAAATAATAGTTGTAGAAAAGTTTTAAAGAAGAAATATCAACAATATAATGTCGTTTTAAAGCGTTTTAATTTAAATGAGTCAATTTAATATTTACTTTATTTACAAAAATATTTTTTAATATCTTCTTCGATATATATGAACAAATATATACTGTGAATAACTCGTGAAATAATGCGAACCGTTTCTACTTTGAAAAGTGAACTTTTGAAGAATTCGGAAATACATAATTATCAATACAGAGAATAATATTTCAACTCGTGAGAATATATACAAAATTCGCCTTACAGCCACAGGTCTACCATCACCAATAAATCGATCAATTAATCACAATTAAATGAAACTACGTGATGTAGTATTATTTCTACTATCTTTAATATTAGAATTTCTTTACCACGACCTAGGTTTCGTTGTATTACAACATCTTTGCTAATATCCCACCTGAAGATGTTGTAATACAACGAAACCTAGGTCGTGGTAAAGAAATTAAAGATAGTAGAAATAATACTACATCACGTAGTTTCATTTAATTGTGAATAATGGATTTCTACAAAATTAACGCCAAATATATTTAATATCGATCAATTAAGTAAAATTATTTGTTTACGAGAAAATACAAAATAAAATAAACTTTTTAATGTAATGTTTAAGAAATTAAATACATTACAGGCTAGTAAAACCCACATGTACGAGTAAATAAACTCAAAAAAATATATATTGACGAATTCAACTGACAAAGAAAATTAATAATAAATATTTAATTGAATCATTAACTTTTATATATTACTAGTATTTGAAACTTTATTGATTTTTACATGAAATTGCTATTTGAATTAAGTTTTTCAAATGAAATTTGTAATAAATTACCAACAAGTAAAAATTCACATTTAGATAAATTCAAAATAATTCAAATAAATTTTGATATCGGCACAGAACAGGAGGGAAAAGCATAAAAACAACAAATAGAGCATGTAAGTTAACATAAATTATTTATTGAATATATTTGGCGTTAATTTTGTAGAAATTCATTATTCGCAATTAAATGAAACTACGTGATGTAGTATTATTTCTACTATCTTTAATTTCTTTACCACGACCTAGGTTTCGTTGTATTACAACATCTTCAGGTGGGATATTAGCAAAGAAATCTTTGCTAATATCCCACCTGAAGATGTTGTAATACAACGAAACCTAGGTCGTGGTAAAGAAATTAAAGATAGTAGAAATAATACTACATCACGTAGTTTCATTTAATTGCGAATAAATTATTTACTTTCTGTTACTGAAAATATCTGAAGCATTATTGATGTATTCAACTTTGATATATATCAATACGAATGAAATTTTATTTAGGTCACAATTGGAAATAGCGAGATTTATAAAAATAAGATTAGACAGAGTTTCTTTAAGACATCCCTTGGGGTAAAAATGAGAAACAATATTTATCCAGTATCATATTTTGCACTGAAGTCTATTATTTCAGGAATTTCTAATACAAACTTACGAGTTTAATGACTGTTTTATATTATTTACATATTTCTTATTATTTACTGGAACTATAAAAACATTTGTAAAAGAAATAAAATAGTAAAAAAAGAGCCGAACTCTAGTCAAAATACCACCTAATATTGAATAAGACTTAACTCTATTCCGTTATATTATAACGGCGATAGTTATTTGGAATAGTTCTATTAGACTTCCTCCCCAATTTCTCTTTCATCCTCTCCTTACTACTTAGTGGCAGGCTTTCGTATTTGCAACTGTAACTTATTTGTTGTTAAATTTTCTTCTGTAGAGTTTTTCAAATGGATAGTTACTTTCCATGCACCCAAATTTATTGAAAGATAAATAAATTTTGATTAAAACTTCGAGTGGGATAGATACTCAAATGTATGTGTAACTGTAATTTAATAAAGCTATAATTAAACAGTTAGCAATAAGAACCGCACAGTCAATATTTATTCCCTTGCCATATTTATTCGAATTCTAATGATATTAAACTCCCAATATATTCTTTCAAACGGTACTTAAATACACGAAATACTAGCATATTATTAGATATGTAATACTTAGATATTACTTTTGCTTCCTCCATTTTCAATCATCTGATTCGAGGGAAGGTTTTAAATCAGAATTCTTCTTTACTTAAGTATTGCCATTTTTTATAGATAGCTGTCTTTAAATATGCTTGTGTAGATTTCTGTTATTATAAAATTGTGTTTTTTTTTCAATAGAATTACGAGAATTTATAACAAGAAAATCCGCTCACTTTCACCTTTTTCTCTCCTTGGATGATTACTTGTATTTGTTTGATTATTACCTTTTTTTCTTTAACAGGTTTCATATCTAGTCATGTTATAAATACTGTATTGGATCTATTTATAATATTAGTATTTACAAGCAAACTAAGTTTATAATGAGAAGCTATAAATTTTATTTCATATGAGATGATTAAATATCAGAAATAACATGGTCAATTTTCGTATGGACTTCTAATTTCCACGTCCATAAAAAAACATGTACTATTTTGTAATCCTGTGTATAAATCAATAGTAAATGATTAACTGGCTTCAAAAGTTCGGAGTTACCTCAAAATTAACAAAATATATATCTCTTTTTATACAATACTACACACAATTAATATCAATTTCTTTGAAGAACGTTATGAACTTATTAACAAATTATAAAAACATAATTAACAAATTTTTAAACATTGACAGTGATATAATATCAAAGGATAATAAAAATATTAAAAAAACAGTACAAAAGAAACACTGTGCATTGGAGTAGAAACTGGAATAATACTGTCATCTGACAACGAACGAACTTTCAATATAGGAATTCTGTTGTAATGATTTTTTCTGTTATATTTTATTTAATGATATAATTAAATTATCATAATAATATAGTTAAAAAATATTACATCATCTTAATATTTTATAATTTACAAAGCTGAATCAAAGCCATCGTCCGAGTCTTGCTTGTAAACGAGCTGATAACGAATAGACGATATGCCATCGTACTTGTCGCATCTCTATATTGCAGTTGATGCACTTCATAATTAGGTAAACTGTAACCTAAATTTATGGATCGAATCCGGGTGAGAATGAAATTAGTCCGTATAGAACACCAATTGTCAATAAAAATTGCAAGCAAATTGCCAACAAACAGACATTGCAAGTTCAAATGCAAATGGCTAAGTCATTTATCGATGTTACCGACTGACAAAAACATTATTATAAAACAGCTACGTCATTTATCGATGTTACCGACTGTCAAAAACATTATTATAAAACAGCTATGTCATTTATCTATATTACCGACTGTCAAAAATATTATGATAAAATACCTATGTCATTTGTCGATGATATACTACATTAGATTATTCGGCTTACTTTGTATACGATGAATAGAACGTCAATATAACGTGTAAACGGGTTAAAAGAGAAAATAGAAACTCAAAACAATTCCTTGTTTATTCTACATAAATAATTACTCCCCAACTCTAGGGATGCAAGAAATTCACCATATTTTATTGATTTATTTTTAGCTTTTTCGTATCGCGGGCATTACTAGTAAGACATTTATAAGAAAATATATAGAATCTAAAATGTAGAAACTAACTAAAACTAAGAACGAACCAGGTAAAAATCTTAGTAAGCAATTCAAGTTTTTAACAGCAAGTCAGCGCTAAAATCTCCACAAGATTTAAAATTAGGAAGCAAGGTAATTTCCGACATTATCCATTGAACAATGACAATAAAAATAATGTAAAATGAAGAGGTTCTGATAAGTACATATGTAAAGCATATAACATATATTTATGTTCCGATAATGTACGTTTTATATAACGTAGTGTAAAACTATAAGTTTTAATATGTTTGCTTATTTTCCATCTTGTATATTATTGTTTATCTTCTCTAATAAATATTTGACATAAAACAGTATTTTTTATTTTCATTTGACAAATCATTAGATTTGATTATAAAAGGCAGAAACAGTATTATACACTAAATATATTATTAAAAAAATGACAATGGAATGGTAAAATTGGGAAAAAATTGAAATATTTGAAGAGCTACAGATTAAAATTTAAAGTCAAATATTTGCTTCATCTTACGCTGAAGTTTAAATTTGTTATAACAAAAATAAAATGAACACAACACAAATGATATCCTTACGATTTTATTTATTTTAATGTAAATACGGTTCAAAATATCAATGATGTATTAGAAATGAATCTGGTGTAATTTAAAATGGAACTGAAAAAGAACTTGTTTTATGGATATTATCAATATTATATCCACATTCTATTTTCGGATATCACTTTTATGAAATAATAAGGTTTTGTAATTAAACTTACATAATACGGCAACCAAAATACATGTTGGTTACTTTTAGTCACATCAAATTTAAAAAAAGTTACTTTCAACTTTTAGGAAATTATTTCACTAGTAATTTTTCCTTCATTTGTAAATGTCACAAATATACACAGAATCTAATTGTTACATTAGTTACGTCGTATTAAAACAATAAATTAATAGCAAAATATAAACGAAAGAAATGTATAGTTTACCTAACTATTTTTTGTTAAATTTGATTAATGCGCTGTATCACAGATTTTTCGCTCTCATAGTTAAGAAAATAAGATTCTTCTCCTTTATATGAACCTAAACATACTACGCAACATACAGTTTATCATATCTCAACTACTTGCTCTTAAACAATGTACTCTTATGTGATCGCATGTTCAAGTTTTCGTATAATTTTCTCCGTAGTAGTAAAAGTTGTCTAGATTTTTCTCGTAGTCGTATTATTATCCGTTTTGACCAATAAATAATTCAATGACCCTTGTTTACCTTGCTTCGCAGTACAATATATTGTAACCTATTTTCTTACACATTCTCTCGTATTTTATTTACAAACTTAAAGGTACAAATACACTTCGTTAATTTATAGTAAAAAATTATTCACTTCTAGTCTAGAATTATGGACTGTTATATATATAAGATGAAAAATGAACAAAATAATAGTCAGTATTGATGAATTTATCTCAAAAATAGAAGTAAAGAAGATTAAAATGTATTAAACCTCATCAATTCACTTCATGAATAAATTTAATTTATCTGTGAACTGAACACTGGCAGAGTAAACCCGCACACGAGTTATTTGAAAAAAAATCATGTACATTGCATTAGTAATAATTAATTAATCGAATAATGAGATTTTTTCATCCATATCCAATATCATAAATTTTAAAAAATAGAAGTAGAGAACGCTTTATTCATCGGATGCAATTTTGTGAAAGCTTTCTGAAAAGTGTTGAATACAATTTAACTCAATTGTTCATAATTCAAATTATTTGACGGATTTATAATATATGCAGTGAAGAAGTAATAAAAGAACTATTTGCAAATAATAATATCAGGAAGAGAGGAAGAGCTCATAAGAAATCGTGTACGATATATGTGAACTAAGAGCTAATATTGAAAACTAGACATGAAGAAAAATTTGCAACAGTCATGTATCTATAATTCGTTAACTGATTGATGACGCTCTAAAAAGCTATTCGAGTAGAACTCACATTACTGTTTCTGTACACGCTTAAGCGCGTATAAATACTTAAGCATAAATTGTAATATTTCTATTCAACTGTTTACAAATATCAGAATTGTAAGGATATGGTAAATTCAAAAACAATAATATTTAGAACCATTTGTATAACTTTTGGAGTTCGAGAAGCATATTTTTTATATTCAATTATATCTAGAAAAGTAAAAGATTAAATTCTAAATAAAAATGAAAAGTCGGCAAATGAACAAAGTCGCACGGTAAATAAAGAGCGATGCGCAAGATGGCTTTTGAATATTATCTGTTTTAATTGTTTTGGTGGTTTTAAAATTTCGATTTAATAAATAATTTTTTATATCATTATTAAAATGATACTCGTCATTATATGAAGCCGATATAATTTACATAATAGTATAGTCCAAATCGCCGGTACAATCAAGAATGTGGTCAAAACAAACCCTCAAAAAATTACATAATATTTGAGCATAGTATGTCTGAAAATATGTATTACTATTTATTTAGCTTATAAATAAAATATAGTTCATGGTGCATATAGTATGTATTTGAACTTATTTCTCATATCGACTTTCCTCATATCTGTCACAATAGCTGTAAAAACGGATTCTCGTAAATTAGATGAACATAACAGAATCATAGGAGTCTTTTGATATTTAGAAAGCTTTATAAAGGCTGTCTTTTTATTTTATATTGGCTTTATTTAAAAGGTAATTACATCCAATTCATGTATGATTTCAGGCATATGGGTGCCGCGGGTGGCTCCAATGAAGTGCAATCTGGAAGTCCAATTCTCAGACACTTTTTTGAGCAGTTGGGGTCCAACGTGTGCAGTTTAATAGCATAAACAAGTGACTTCACATATATCCACAAAAAGTAATCGATAGGTGTGATAACTAACGATCCTGAAGGCCAATTTACAAGGGCTTTATGCAAAATTATGTGTTGTGTGCTATATGGCATGTTGCTTACAACACGCGGCAAAAACCAAAGCTTTTCAATATTAATTCCATTCAATTTGGCAACGAAAAATTCAGTAATATTTGATCTAAGGCGCTCTCCGTTGACTAAAATTCTTACCAGCGTCATATTTGAGTAAATACGAATCCACCAATTTTATTCTTTTACGTAGCCATTCAACTAAAAATGAGCCTCATCGCTGAACAAGTTTTTGCTAGAAAAAGTCATTGAAAATTGTATTTGCAGATTGCGCTTCATTTGAACCAGCCACGGCGGATTGTATTTAAACATAAATGACATATAAAATTTTCCATTTCAAAATTGTATGCCTTTAAAAACAACAGCCGCTAGTTGGTATTCAGTGAGATTGGTTTGTTCCAAAATGTTTACGATTAGAAGTTACATATAATGACTTTACTTAATTATATTTCAAATCATATTATTGAAATAGTGACTCAATTATAAATATTTAGTTAACCGTAAGATTTCCACTAAGGTTGTATTTTTAAAGTTCCTCAATTTAAAAAAAATTGAATCCTTATAAAATCGCTTTCTGCTCGTATGTTCATCATAGACACTTTTCTCAGAAAACGCTTGACATAGAAACCTGAAACGTGACTAAAACTCAAAAATATTCGGGTAGAAATTTTATTGAAGGTGAATTAAGGACTTAATTTTTTTTAAATTTCATATGGTTTTTTTAATTTCATATTTCTAAGGGTCTCAACAAAATTGTTTTTATTGTTTTAAGTATTATTTATATCTTTAGATATATAATGATGCAAAAAAATATGTATTTCCCCCTCCCTTTTTTCTGAAACTAAAATTATGAAAAAATATGGATTTTTAGAATCCCTCGCTAAGTTTGTACGCAATCTGCAGCGATAATTCTAGATGTCGTATTTTTTTAAATATTCCCCATGTTATAAAGCACACGAAAGATACAATAGGCAATACATTCACATTTTTCTATTTTCAAAACTGATTTTTTCAAAAACCGAGGGACGCAGAAACTTGAAAGTTTGCGTAGTAACAAATCTCCTTAAATGTGGGTTAATTATTTTGCATATATTTTACACCACCAACTTTTTTCAAATATACACATGATACTTGAAAAGAAGGAAAAGGGATGTCTTAAAAAATATTTATTTTGATATTAAATATCATGTGGAGTATCATTGCAAAGGCTTCCTCTAAAAAAATAACATAAATATTTTTTCACAATTTTGAATTATATATTTATAAACACATTCTAAAAAATATAGAATTTCACCCCTTATTCCCGAAATTATTGAAACGAAAATCATGCAAAAACCGGATTGTTAAAATCTGACTAGAAGATTTTTGGAAAACTGTGGCGACTATCCAAAATCTTATAATTTTTGCTCTATATACCAAGTTTTTAGGTCTTTAAAAGGTTTAATATATAATATGTGGTAATATATTTAGATAGCTACACATATAATAAACATAAATGGTTTATTAGATATACTCTGACCGCTCAATTTTATACAGAATCCTCTCAGTGCAAATTTTATTCGTGCTTAACCGGTTTTTTTACTTCAATATATTGATCGAATACAACAAATTCAATAAGTTTCATTGAGATAAAATTACTTTCGATACACGATATTGTCCATATGTCGTAGCAATCCATAACTATCACACATTCAAATTTTTTGACCGATATATTGAAGTCATAAGTCTGTTAATTAATTATAAAATTTTAGTTAAATGTATGAATATTTTATGACATCGAAAGCGACTCTGTGCCATTGGGAACTATTAATCTCATACGGATTTACATACTTAGTAGTTCTGAGAAGCAATATTAATCTTTTTTCAGTCAACTCTGTATAAAGTTTCTGTGCAAATTTAACATGTCCAAAAAAACCATGGTTGCTATGATTTAAACTTTTATAACTATTCCATAGATATGGGAAGTACTAAATAATTGTTAACAAGAATCATTAAGAAGAATCGATTTTATTCTAAGTATCCATTCAAGTGGAGAATACATCGCTCTGTAGAAATGTCAATTGATGTTTTCTATTCTGCGTCGAAAAAGGAAAGGAAATTTCTATACTTAAATCTCTTCAGTATTTATGGTAAGTAATTACTCTGACTGACTACCATCAGTTTGTAATTATTTTAGTCCTTTTTAAGTCATAGACTGCAATCATTTAAGGCCCAGCTTGGCCGACAGCTGAAAAGTCCTTTTAAATAGTACAAACCGTCAAACGATTGTTTTTAAAGGCTTTTTTAGAGATTGTTTCAACGTTGCATTATCATTAAAATAACTATTACTGAATTCTTTATTTTCTGCCACTAAAAATATAATCATACTTCTAAATTTCGATCGTAGTTAAAGTTTGTTGATATTTGTGATAATTACACTGAGAATTTTGTCGCTGTTTTATAATTTTGTCAATACCCACAATCCATTTAAAATAACTTCAAGACTCAGTACTCTGTCATCCCCATCCCAGATAGACGTACGGAAGCGTTATGTACTGCTTAGACTTAACCCTGTAATTCTTTAAAGAATACAAGTTTATTCATTCATATTATCACTGTCTACCTTCATTATTTACCATTGGCTGTATTCATGTCACCGCTTACTTATCAAGTTAATTCTTTATAGATTTTGTGTTACATTAATGTGTTTTTTTAATAATTATTTTTTTTTAATAACTGTTTATTCTTAATTTTTTCGTAATATGCTATAATGTTTTCCTGATCCGCGCCAACAACTTTTGTTGACTTCTTTTGGCACATAACTAGCCTAAATGTATTAAAATAATTTAATTAATATATACAGTTATTATTTCCTTTTAATTTGTGTGACATCCAAAACAGTTTTATAATTAGAGTGACACCCGAATATAAACCGAAATAAAAATAAAATTTTATCCCGCATATAAAGCAAAATTTGCATAAGCATCCAAGGAAATCTTATATGTTATGATGAATCCGTGAAAACCTAGTATCTTGCTAAAGTGTCAAAATACGTTTGCAGGTGTATATTTTGATACAATATTAATTTGAGTATTGTTAAACTTACTAATTCATAATTAGAAAAAAGTTATCATTTTCAAGCATACGAAGTACGAAGCTTTAGATATAAATATTTACTTGTAGTGATTCGTCACACGAAAAATAGACATTGGCTCCTTTTAATTGCAAGGTGAATGGTTTAAATTATTCTGAAATTATTTACATAAAAATTGCAGATTTAATAAATATTTTCACTTTCAAAGAATATATTATCATCATAGAATTTAGAAGTTCGAAGTGGCCACCGCAAATATTTTATTAAAATGCTAAGAGAAGGTTGAAAGAGTATTTTGTCGACAAATATTTGCATATAAAGAGTTGAGGGATTTTAGCTTCAATATTTTTTATTTTTCCTTGATATTTTTATTCGATTTTCATAAAGAAATTCGTCGAAATATTTTTATACATATAAAAAGGAGTTGATGCATTAACATATGCAAACTTTGTGAGGATCACGTATTCACCTGAGAAAAAATATCCAATATTACTGCTCGTCATGTTTCTCATATTTGTATTTCTGTCATCCGCTTTCCTCAAAATATGAAAATATTTTCCCTTGGATTATAAGACAATTTGCAGGTTATTTAAAATTTACCTCAAATATCTTAAAATCGATTCATTATTTCACTTTCTCTTATTCCATTTTAAGCCCTTTAGCCAATTAACAAAAATATATTCTTTATATTTAGCCATGTCCGTCCATCTATCTATTCCTGCTTATCTATCATACACTGGTATATTCTACAGTTGCAGACCGATAAAAATAAAATTGTGCCATTAACTGTTCATTCCATATAGAGTTTTCAATTAATATGTTCAAAAATATCTGAAGAAAAATTGTGAAAAATCCCCACATATGAACAGCTGGAACGAAAAAAATTTGCACATATCCTGTAATTTATTATCACTGTATAAAATGAAATGAATTTTTAATTTACCGTTTTTAATCTTTAACCTTTTCTTTCTGAATATTACATTTCAAGATGACCTGGAATGCTCCCTGTTCTCCTTTAATTTTCCAACTATGGTTTTAGCAATGTTAAAATCATTGTGGGACTTTCAAATGCAATTATTTCGATTAACTTACATCAATAATTTAAAAAGATATAGATCGTTACGAAAATCTGCGCCGTGTTTATTTTATCCGTAATATTTCTCTTTTACCGTTTTCCATACATTACTTTAACACATTGTTCTTAAAGTTTTAAAGTTAAGCTTCTTATCTGGGTGTGGAAAACAAATTAATGCAATATAATTTCTTTCCACATAGTCGGAGTTTTTTACCGTTCGAGATGTTTTAGATTAGTCCAATGCTTCAACGCAGAAATATGACCTAAAATAATCGGTAATAATATGAAAAACGAAAATAATACGGTGTGCGTTATAGTTTTTTTTTGGGTTTTCTTGCGTTCTAAAATTATAAACGTTCTTTAAATTAAAACTTCATGTTATATCCTTTATAACCTGTGATAAACCAATTTTTAATAGCAATATTTTAACCATTTTTAATGATTGAAGTGTTCTTATATAATTCAAAAGAACCATTTTTTAAATTTATTGCTTAAACTGTTAAAATGGGATATCTATATGTCTAATTATGGAGAAGTCCATGACGTAATTTAATTTCGGAAGACCTGTTGCCTTAAAGCTTTTCCTAATAGTAAGAAGAAAAAAAAAGATTATCGAAAGTAATTTTAGTGAGGAGAGAACTCGGTGGCCCAGATATGTTATATTAAAATGTGGTCTGAGACAATAAATTAGGTAATTTCCTAGGTTAACATGGAGTTACAAAACGTTGAATCTCCATTTAATATAATAGTATGTGGACAGCCATATTAATAATTGAGGTAGCTGAATAAATTTGTTATTTACAACAGATGAAAACGATTTAACTTAATCTACTGTAACACCTTATAAATAATTTGTCAATCAATTTTTCTTTCTTATAAGGCCATGTATGCGTGTATGTATGTGAAATATTGTATTGATACTTTTAATTTGTCCTTATGAAGTTTCATATGTGAATTACAAAGCTGTACTCCAGATTAGTGTGAGCAAGGTTAGCGTACAATAGAATAAAATGTACGGCTGCCCTAACTTAGCAACTTAAAAAAGTCGTGTTTATATCAACAAAATGTCACAGTTTAGGGCTAGTTGAGTTTATTTTCAATACTGATAAATTCATTACCATAGTGTAAATAAAATGCTATAGAACAACACCGTTAATGCAATACAATTATATTTAACGCGTGTTAATTTCAAATACAAATTTATTATTGGACTCACTGTTACTACTTATGTGCTATAAAATACTAGACAGGATTAAAAAGTTTGAAATGAGGTCCACAAAGTACACACTGATTGCATCTTTGGTTCCTTCAATTGAAGTAAATCCTATTTAATTTTTGTTTTAATTGTCGATAAACTGAAAGACTGAATTGAAACAAAAATTTAAAGATCAAAAAGAATCGAATTACTGCAATATTCATCTGATGTGGCTCCTCCTGAGGAGCTAGATCAGGTGAATATGGCAGTAATTCGAACCCTCAAATAAGCATTTCAGTCATAATTTCTAATGATAAGTGTCCTGATGAAACAAAACTATTGTTTAACATTCTCGGCCATTTTGTTAACTTAACCGACGTAAAACGATACAGCGCTAAGTGGAGTTTGGGCTATTATGTTTTGCTAAGTAATTAATGTAATGATTCCCTTCGAGCCCTAGAATACTGGTATCAATGCATTATTCCCGAAAAAATTAATTTCTTTTGACGGCAATTATGAATTCTGAGTATATTATCGCGTCCAGGTTTCCTTACTAGTTACAAATCGGTCGAAGGTTTCTTATAAATCAACTTTAAACAACTCCAAACAATCACGCAACATCTTTGTTTTACGACTGAACGTAGCCTCGATGCCCATCGTGAAGATATCTTAAATAGCCTCACTTAATCTAGAATAATTTTGTTAATTTGAACATATAAGATGTATATTATCCTAAGAAAATTTTCTATTTTCAATCGGTGGTTTCTCATGACTAAACCGCAGATATTTCCAACGTATTCCTAAGTAGTCAAAAGTGACGGTCATCCAGTACGAGGCTTTTTTCAATTCGCTGCCGACCGCCTCTAAATTCAGCTATCCACATTTTAACTTTTTGTGCGGTGGAGCAGATTATTTTAGCATTGCTTCTATGTATTCATGAATCTGATTCATTGTTGACCCTTTCTTCAGTCGGTATTCAATAACTGCGTGATATGAAACCATTTCCAAAAAATCCGTTGCCTATCACCTACTAAAATGATGGAAACTTAGAATCAAAAGAAATGCAGTGAAGTTTTGGACAGGAATAATTATAATATTAATAAAAATAATGACAGTAGCACAATTGTATTAATATAATAATTTCTGTGTACAGCTATAAAATTATCAATCCACTCACGTAAGTTTATGTATTCAAATTTAACTCCAAAATAATTATTCACCTACCTCTTTACATGTTTCAATGACTCTTTAATTATGAAGTTTAATATTATAAAAAAAACATCGCAGCTAAAATTTCTCTCATAGATTAATTTTGATCGAAATTTATATAAAAGAATAAAAAAAATTGACAGCTGCATAATATTCGGATATTACAGTGGTGGGATTTTTTATTTTGTTAAACGTTAAGAAATTTCCAATGTAAAATTTGTTAACCGTCCTTTCCTTTACCATCCACTTCATTATTGTTGTGCTTATCGAATAACTACGTTCCGACCGCCACACATAAGAGTATTTCATTAAAAAGCTGCCCAAAAGTCGAAAATCAATAGTGTAATAAAAGGCAATTCAACTATGTCTTTCTAAAAGCTGAGTAATTAGTTTATGGCATCCCGTCCTTTTTGCGTCCACAGCCCATTCCCGAACGGCACACAGGTAGTTGGAACTCTGTCGTCGCGTTGTAGCGCGCTCTATTGTTCTCTCGATATTTTCATTGTTGACGCAAATTAAACCTAGTGTTTCATTTGTTTTTTTGCACAATTTGTAAAGTAAACAATTATAAATTAATAATTTAATCTAATGTAATTATCTTTATATCTTTAATATCCATGTTTGTCAAATAAACATGGATATTAAAGATATAATAATAATTACGTTACATACTTACAAATATTTCGTTTTAATTATATTTTTAGAACAATAATAAATAGTTTATTTTTCCAAAAATATTTAAACAAAAGTGTTTTTGTACATCTTCGGATACTTCCGAGTATTTAACTCATACTTTATATAAAGGCCTTCTCAAACGCAATGGAAAAAGAGAAAATTCCGCTTTTTTCCGCTACTTTGTTTACCAGACTTAAATGTAATGACATTTAATTTGGTGTATTAAGTCGTATGAAATAAATTTCCTTTTCTTTTTAGGTTCAACTGGAATGTTTAAGGAGATTAGTAAAATCCAATTAAATGGTATAATGCGAGAATGTCCAAATAAAAAATAAACGAAAACTTGTTATTTTTGGAGAAAAAACTGGTCAAGTTAATCTGTGGATTTTAAACAAAACTGGAGAGCTGCAAATTACAACCATATATGTTTTTTTTTTCAAAAGAATAAAAAATGGCTTAAAAACACCTTTCGGTTCGGTATTTCGAGTATAGGAAAACCGGGTTGATCAACAAAAGACTTAGGGGAATCGAGCGATAGGTCAAAGCAAAGAAAAACAAGAGATTTGAGAGATAAAGTATTTATGGAACATTTAACTTCAAGTCAGTACAAAAAACAAAATCAGTTTTTAACAAAGTCAGCACATATCTCAAATCAGCCAACATGCTGAAGAAAATCAAGACGTATCTAAAATAATTAAATACGTAACCTCGACACAAACAAGAGCTACCAAGTTTCGAAAGGTTATGTCTTTATCAAATAAAAACAAAAACATATACCGTTTGAAACCTTAGCAATTTTTGTTAAAGAAGATTGTAGTAGAAGACAATGGGAAATCCTATACGACGATATAATATATATCCATACTTTTCGTAAATAAAAAAGCAAAAAAAGGTTGCTATCCTGTCGAAGAATCTATGCGAGTGTCTAAAACCTGTGCGGGAGTCAAATTGCAAGACTTACTTGATTACACATCATTGCGGTTGTACAAGTATTTAGAACCAGTTATAGAAACTATCTCTGACGAAGAAAAGGCTAATTTACAACTTATTGTAAAATGGGGTTGTGACGGTTCCCAATAGTCAAAATATAAACAGGAATTTTAAAATAACATTGATACTGACGCATATATATTTCAAACTTGCATGATACCATTGCGCCTGCAAATATACACTGACGGAGAGAAAGGAATTTTATGGCAGAATCTAGTGTCTTCCTCCTCTAGGTTCTGTAGACGGGTTCGGATACGTTTTATTCGTGAAAATAAAGATGTCACCAAAGATGAAATTCAATACGTAGAAAGTCAAGCAAGGAAACTGAAAAATACTGAAATATATGCCAATAACCCGCTGCCTTTCGTTAAATACACACTGCTACCAACAATGGTAGATGGTAAAATATGTAATGCAGCAACTAACACATCTTCAACTATGAGGTGCTACATTTGTGGACTTATTTCCGAAAGACTTTAATAATTTGAAAAGGTGATTGAATATATTTGGAGTTAACTTTGTAGAAATTCATTCTTCACAATTAAATGAAACTACGTGAAATAGTATTATTTCTGCTGTTTTTAATGTCTTTACCACCGGATCCCGAAAGCTTTAGGTTTGGACTTTCAATACTCCACGCAAGAATTAGATTATTCGAGTCCTTACTTCATCTCTCCTCCAATCTCACCTACAAAAAATGGTAAATAATGTCAACTGAAAACAAAAAAGAGTAAAAGAGAGAAAAGAAAATACCCAAAAAGCATTTCGTATGGAAATTGAGCTATTAGTGGATACACCTAAAGCAGCATTCGGGAAAACTAACGATGGAAATTCATTTCTGTTCCAGACACTTCTTCCGAATCACTGGAATCGACTCAACATTAATCCGGAAATTTAGCAAGCCATAAAGCTCTTATTTGTAAATTTATTATATTCAAAATTTTAAAATGCCGCTCAACATTAATCCGGAAATTTGGCAAGTCATAAAGCTCTTATTTGTAAATTTATTAAATTAAAAATTTTAAAATGCCACAGATTTCTTATTTATACACATTTACATTGCTTCATTTCATAAAATAATTTTGGCCAAGTTTTTAGTGTGCGCCGCGCGAATCGAATCAGCATAAACGAAATATAAGATCATCCCTCTCTTTCTAACTTACGTATTCGGATAGGTTGGTACCAATAAAGAGATAAATTCAGATTTGTTCCTGCAGTGATTCAAATCAAACGATGAAAATTCACTTCGAAGATTCTTTTCTGTTCCGGCAACTTCTTCCCGAATCACTGGAATTGACTCAACATTAATCCGGAAATTTAGCAAGCCATAAAGCTATTATTTGTAAATTTATTAAATTAAACATTTGAAAATGCCACAGATTTTTTATTTATACACATTCATACTGCTTCATTTCACAAAATAATTTTGCTCAAGTTTTTATGAATATTAAATATTAAAATGATTACTGTGCAAAATTTCATTGCATTTCTTTTGATTCTAAGTTTCCGTCATTTTAGTTGGTGATAGGCAAAGGATTTTTTGAAAATAGTTTCCTATCGCGCAGTTATTGAATACTGAAGAAAGGGTCAACACTGAATCAGATTCTATAGAAAAAAATCTGCTATACCGCACAAAAAGTTTTAAATGTGGTCAGTTGAATTTAGAGGCAGTCGGCAGTGAATTGAAAAAAGCCTCGTACTGGATGGCCGCCACTTTCGACTACTTAGGAAAATGTTGGAAATATCTTCGGTTTAGTCATGGGAAACCACCGATTGAAAATAAAAAAATTACTTGGGGTAATAGGCATCTTATATGTTCATATTCAAAAAAATATTCTCGATTAAGTGGGACTATTTAAGATATCTTCACGATGAGCATCGAGGCTACGTTCAGCCGAAAAACAAAGATGTTGCGTGATTGTTTGGAGTTGTTTAAAGTTTATTTATAAGAAACCTTTGACCGATTTGTAACTAGTGAGGAAACCTGGACGCGATAATATACTCATGATTTAAAATTGCGGTCAAAAGTAAATTGATTGTTTTGGCAATAATGCATTGATACCAGTATTCTAGGGCTCGAAGGGAATCATTACATTAATTACTTAGCAAAACATAACAACCCAAATTCCACTTACTGCTGCATCGTTTTACGTCGCTTGAGTTAAAAAAATGGCCGACAATGTTAAAAAATAATTTTGTTTCATCAGTACACTCATAATTAGAAATTATGACTGAAATGCTTATTTGAGGGTTCGAATTACTGCCATATTCACCTGATCTAGCTCCTCAGGAGGACCCACATCAGATGAATGTTGCAGTAATTCGATTCTTTTTGATCTTTAAATTTTTGTTTTAATTCAGTCTTTCAGTTTATCGACAATTAAAACAAAAATTAAATAGGATTTACTTCAATTGAAGAAACCAAAGATGCAATCAGTGTGTACTTTATGGACCTCATTTCAAACTTTTTAATCCAAATAGTAGCAAAAGTACAAATTTTTCCAATTTCCTATTCGAGAGCAAACTACGTATAATTGATTGTGAGAAAAGCGTAATTATTTAAGGTTGATCCTGCAATGTTTTAAAGTTTGTTCTTATATTTTGTTAATGTTAAGCTAAAGGCTAATTTGATTGGAAATTGCAGTCTTTTAAATTGGAATGGTAGCAGTAGAGATCAGTGATATTCTGGGGATAAATACTACGTGTCCTATGTCCCTTCCAGTCACAAGTTCGGCTTCGATGATGTTATTCTCGATGTTATCTCGATGACGATATCTGTTTGACGATCATCCTTGTTACATTACATAGTTTTGGTAGGTTGAGATTTCTTAGTAGTATGCTCGAAGATCCAACTTTCAGTCGAAGGCAGTGTAATGGCATTCCTGATACTTGTACAGTTTAAAAATTCTATAGGGAAGTTGACATTTTCTTCAATGTTTGCCATTATCTCAATCGATTTGTACATTCTCTCTTCACCGGGAAATTTCTTTTGAATGTTAAAGTTGATGTAGTCGACAATATTACTTTTAGTGCCAAAATTGGCCTCTGGTGTAGTTGTGAACAAAGTTTGAATAAATTTGGTCGATGAGTGCATTATCAGTAGTGGCTATGTTGCAAAAATCACTGTTGAGTTAAATGAGGCTGGTCGTCTGATCAGTAGGATATGTGCTTTCGCCTATTTGTAAAAGTTTTTGACCAAAATGTGCTGTTGTTTTGTCTTTCGATAGTTCCACACTTATATTTTTCAGCATTTGTATGTATAGACAGAGATGTGACGTTTTTAAGTATACATTAATGTCGTCTCCTAGTGTTGACTTGAGGATAACTGGAAGTGTTTGTCAAAAATCTCCTGAGAGTATGAGTAGAGCTCCTCCCATCACTTCAGAGTTTCCTCGCAAGTATTGTAATGTTCTGTCCATGGCTTTGAGTGATATTTTATGTACCGTCTAGATACTCTTGAGATTTTACGTACTGGAAATTGTTCTTCGGCTATATTCAACGTTAGTTGTACAGCGGAATGGGTCTTGTACAGTTCGTCCTTCTTCTATAAGTGTAGCGGCAATACCGGATGATGGTATTGTAAGTACGATGTGTATTTTAATACTTATTTCTGGGGGCTATAGATTTATTAGAAACGTTTTCCCGGTGCCACCTGGTGCTTCCAAGTAAATAATTCCGCCAGTGTTGTTGTTGATCCTATCCATAATAATGTAACATTGTTTGTCATTGAGAAGTGGTTTGTTGTGAGCAATATATTGAAGTAGTTCGTTGATGTTGTAGATTTTTTCGTTTCTTATTTAGAAGTTTAGCACACTGAAGGCATCTTGTCATGATACTGGCATCCCAAGTTATACTACGGTCTGATTTTTTATTGCTAAATATTTATCTTCTAGGAGAATGAGTGTTTCATTGAAGATGTCATCGTTGAATTCGGTGGTCAATTCTGGATGAGCTTATCAGATTTGATACAGTATTTCCCAACTCATACTCTCTTTGAACGAGTCCCATGGCTGTTTTGGATTTGATGGGTTACACGTTGTTAGTATTATGGCGAATAAGCCTCTGATTAGTTCAGCTAAGTCTGTGAGTGAGGCTCCTTTTAGTGTTATTTCCCAGTGGTTGCCGTTTTCCAGTAGTCCTAAGCGTTGACATGCTTCTCTGTGCATTTGGCATAGATAACCGTCAACAGTTCGGTGACAGATTAGAAACATTCGGCGTTGTTCGGATGTACGGTGTATACTCGACATAATGCGTTAGTTCTCATGATTCCTGAATATCATCGTTTACTGGAATTCATTGTTTTCGTCGTTGAAAGATTTTTCTTGCTGTGTTTCACGTGTAATAGAAAGAGACATTGACATTTTTTTCGCTAATGGATTCGTTTGGTACAGTTTGGCCTCAGAAGCATTCTCGCAGTACTGCAAAATGGAAACGAAACAAAGTTAAAAAACTGGTGAAACGTATGTATCCACATAAAAATCTCGTAAAGTTTTTCCCAGTCGTTGTCTTAAAGCACCACGTTCAAATAAACGTAAGACAAAGTGCACAGAATATATATCCATTAACCAAAAATATGACATATTTAAGTAATTTTGGGAGTAAGTTGATGCAATACCAAAGTATAAATACACAAATTCCGAAAATCCCAGACGCCCTAATGAAGCGTATAACTTTACGGTTGACAATAAAAAAATAAGAGCATTTAAGGCTTTTTTCAAATTGACCCTGGATATTACAGATCGAATGATATTTACTGTCCAAAAAAATAAGTAACAGTGGTTTCATGCTTAAAGACTTAAGAGAGAAACATTGAAGTCACAAAAGTCTTAATCCAGAATTGGTTGATCATGAAGTATATTCTGTCCATTCCAAAAATTGAATCACACTATTTGCGAAATACATAAACTAAAGAATATATTGATGGCAGCAAAACTATAAAGGATTTATATATATATTTATAGAAAAAGAAAAGAAACAGGAAATTATATAGCTTATCACAAAATATTTACAAAACAATTTAATGTGAACTTCTTTCAATCAAACGTAGATCAATGTGAGTTATGTTTATCGTACAATAAAAGAACTGATAAAAAAAAAGAACTGAAAAAATATAATAAACATTTAGAAGAAAAATCATTGAGTAGAATTGAAAAACTTCAAGATCTTACGAAAATCACCTAAGATAATTTGGTTGTAATCTGTCTATGATTTACAAGCTGTGTTGCAATGTCCGAGGGAAGACACCTCAGCGTTTTATTATAAATCGAAACTAAATTATACCTAAATATATAACTAGATATAACCTAACCTAACCTAGCAGGAGTATCTTGAAGGAATATGTGAAGAAAGCCTGGATAAAAACGTCATTTTATATTCTGACAATCGTTGAGAATAGAATAAAAATAAATATACAGCGACGTTACTTATATATGCTTTGCAATCTTTGAATATAACAAGTATCGCAAAATATTTGCTCACAGGACATACACAAAATGAAGCTGAAAGCGTCCATAGATTGACAGAGAAAGATATAAAAAAAAATTATAACCCCAACTAGTACATAGTTCTAATTAAATATACTAAAAAAATTGAATCACCTATAAATGTTCACGAACTAACCTACGATTCATTTTTGGATATCAAACCGTGCAGGAGGAAAGGGGATAAAATTATAACACAAATATAGAAAATCAAACAATTAATTGGAATGTCACTAAAGTATCAAAACGGAAAAGGAAAAACCATTCAGTATTTTTACAAAAAATCTGATAAAGATGATATATACCAAGAAATAGATGCAAAGAATAAAAAGAGAGTGAAGTCTATTACACAAATTATGATAAAAAAAGCTTATATTCAAAGGCAAGATATAAGTGTAAATAAGAAAGATCTCAAAGGAATTATTATTAAACGATTAGTCCAACCATTTTACGCTAACCATTATAATTCGATCATTAACTAAAACTTTTATATGGTTTTCATTTTTGTGATACTGTTAATATTCCCAGTTTGTTCATTTTTACGATCATTGCTTTATTTCATTACAGTTATAAATACAATTTCTTTAAATAATTATTAGCCGCTAGTTGCAATTTTTGATATAATATACATTGATAAATTAATAAAGCTATAACGAAACACAATTTAATTATGTTACATTTAAAGAGCAGTGTTTTGAAATATATGTATTTTTATTGTTATTGAAATATATATATATTAAGAGTTAACTCTTATGCTATTTGTTGAGTTATTGATATTTACGAAAGTTAAAAGTAAACGGTATGTTAATTTTATTAATACTTAACAACGATTTGTGACTCATAATTCTAAGTTTAATATTAACATAATCCTTACATTATCAACTCGGTTTAAGTGATGATGGTGGTGACTGATTAATAAATATTTAGATTGTTATTACTTTTAAAATATTTGTTATTAAAACAGGTGTTTATTTAAAATAAAAGAATAATTAATCTTATATTGCGTTTTAATACCAAAATTAATAATGAGGTTTTTCCAAAATGTTTTAATCAAAACGCATTACTTTCGGTTCTAATGGAAATATATTCTTTTTCCTAGTCGTTAATAAGTGACACGACAGTTTCTTAGTAGTTAATAAGTGACAAGAAAAAAATATTTATTTATAAATAAACAGGCTTATTAGGGTTTATTGCTAGTAATATTTGAACTGTAGACTTGAATTTTAATCATAAATCCCATCTATTTTACATAGATGAGAACTTTTTTTAATTCAGAATTTGATACAATAATAAATATAATAATGAATACAAAATACTTTTATTTTATACTCTGTGAAATACAAAATACTTTTATTTTATACAAAATACTTTTGTTTTACTTATACATTAAGCTTTACTTTAAAATCATTTAACTATATAAAATATTTATACATGAATATTTATACGCAAACAAATTTGAACATAAAATATTGCAAAACTTTAAACGATCACTACCAAAAAAGTTCATTTTTAACATATTTCTTTTTATTATTAAGCATGCGTTATGTTACGAAGTAAATTTAACATTCAATAAACCTGCAAGTTTTATTATTTAAACTGGAATATATTTTTATATAAGATTCTTTAACCTCGAAATTAGGACCAATATTGACTTTCGTAACGTTTCAATCGGTTTTGGGCCAGTTATTTTAACTCTCTTCGTCACTTCAGTTACCATAAAGTTTTGATAGTTACTGCTGAATATAATTACAAATTTCTACTCCAAAGTGCCAGCGACAGTTGCATGGCAGATTTTCTCTTCGACTTGTAATTTTTAAAACATTATCATATTAGAACATTGTCATATCTTCTAATTGTGTATCAGGTAGATTGTATTTTCCAAATTGGCATATACCAAGAGCTATTCTTAATATCCTAATTAAATTTAAAATTAGTAAACAAAAATTGGGAGCCAACGGTAAAATAAATCTCATTATTATGATAAAGCTCGTTTAAAGAAATATGTATTCCAAGACAACAGTTGGAAATTTACATTTTACTTCTAAGTTTCTTTCATATTTTTTCTCTTACAAATCTATTCCTAAAATTTATTTCCCAAATAGATTTTTCTTGAACTGGAAGTTATTGAAATATTTTTCCAATACATTGATGGAAAAAAAAAAGAATTTTTCCTTATTAGTTTTGCCTCATTCTGTAACAAGTTAATCAAAATATTTCGTGAATTGTACAATTTAATATCTTTCTATTTCGACACTTTTCTATTTGGCACGAGTAACTTTGTAGGCTGGCGTGAGTTTTTGCGTAGGTATAAGTGTAATGGAAGTGTATATAGCATTTCTTAATATTTCCTTATTCAATATTATTTATTTTCATTATACAAAACTTATTAGAGTTAAATACAACATAAACAAAGACACCTAAATTAGCTTTAGTCTTTTTAAGTGGTAATACTAAAATAAATGATTAGTAAATTTCTTAGGTATAATATATCTTATTATAAGGGGCAACTTAATGTGAGAAATCAAAGAATTAATGTAATTATGACAATTGTGTACAATTGTACCATTCTTTTGTGGATCAGAATTTAGCTTTTGGAATAGATTTTTGATTTCACGTATTCACATTGACTCTAAATATGAATCCATTCAAATTGTTTTACTTTCGCTTCGAAATCATTCTGACATTTTAGGCCTATTTACTAGTATTAAAAATAATTACAAGGACCTTCATGTTATATCTATAACATGAGAACTAGCTTAATATACTTTCGAGATTAAATTGACACCAAAGCAGTGTCATAATGGAAAGGATAATTGAAATTATTTTAAGTCGAAACTTTATTTAGATTAATGAAGAAAGTAGGTATTGTCTTTAAACTTAGTTGGCTTATTTAATTAATCTCTTTCTGAATCATTTTAAGAATTGATAAGAATGAAAAAATCTTGTTTTAATATTGAAATCATAATTTTTTTAACGCTGACGAATGTTGGTTACAAAAGTTGTAAAATTAACAATTTGTTTTCTAAATGTATCTTTTGAAGAACAAAAGAAATCAAAACATTACGCAATATTTGGTCAAGTGATTGTGAAATAGGACTATTGGTATAAATAGCAGTATTATTATTAAAGAATTTACACAGTGTCGGTTGCCAAATAACAGAATAATACTAAAATTTGCTTCCCACTCATAAATGAAAGAAAAATCTTTAAGAATATAATTCTCAATAACGAAGAAACATTAATATGAAACATAACTCTAGCTTCGTAGGAAACATAACTCTAGTTTAAAAGAAAGATGGTTTATTGAGACTATTTCCTTGAATTTACTAAAACTAATTCAAAATTCACGGACATGACGTCCTGTTTGGGATTCTATGATGATGCATATAGAAGTTTAGGCAAATACCAAAAATGTGTAAATCCTAAAATCATCTAACTTAAAGTTAGACCATGGTACAATAAGTCATTTCAAAACGAAACTATGTATATTTTAGTAAAAAAGGGCTGCAATGACACTTTGCTACTTTTTCAGTAATCTCTGAAGCAGAAATTAATACAAAAGCATAAATATGCTTTGAGTACTTTGATTATAATTTTCTTTGTGTTGTATGAATTCCTATTTTCTATCTACAATTCTTAATATTCCAATCGGTTGATTTATTAGCGTTTGCCGATCTACACTTACGCTAGGAATAATACATTTTTAATTTTTAGTGAAAAATATCCAACCTAAGCAATTTAGTTAAATTTAACTTTGTTATTTACTGAAATATATGCGGGTTAATATGCTTTATGACCACGTATAGATTCAAGCTTTTGGGCTGAAGGGTTTCTCAGAAAAAAAAACGGCGTGACAGACGGGCATACTCGTATGAGTGATCATATAAGGGTTCCATTTTTCATTTTGAGGTAGGAAACCCTGAAATTGAAAGTAGTATATAAGCATGCACATAAAAATAAAAAGAGAAAATGTGTACGCACGCACGTACGTGTATGACTGCTTGTGGGCAGGCGTGCACTCGGAAGAACGGGCAGATAGGTGGAATTGCTCCATGTCTGCGGCATCGGACTCGAGCGAACGGCCACAGAGTAGGACAAAAATATATCAAAAAGTCAGAAAAACTTTAAAAATCCGAAATAATGACAGACAAAGTAGAATTAAAAAAAGAAGAAAACTGGCTAAAGTATGTTGTAACCTTAACACATTATTTATCTTGACATTTTTAAATTATACCTGACATTTACCGTGTTAATATAATTTAAATGTGTAATTTTACATTTGATTGTACATGTAGTCACTGCTACCATATGAATTATTGCATTCTCCTTTTTATCGTCATCTTAGCTATTGCCTTCACAATCGTCATCATAATAATCATCAGAGCTGTATCGCGTACCATAGTTTTTTTGCTGTACGTAGAAGGCAAAAAAAACTCTAAACGACTTTGGGAATTTTCAGTTTTTTTTTCTTTGGTATTTTCATTTGACTGATAAAAACAGAATCTGATAACAGTAGCAGTATTTGTTTTCGCTGTGCTGTATTTTTACGAAAAATATTCTTAAACTTTTTTAAACTGTTATTATGGATCTTTTTTGTCTCGTTTTTAAGTTTCCCTATTGGTAAAAATTCATGATCTCTTATTTCTGGGACGTGAATAGGTGTATAAACATAAATATATATATATATATATATGTATGTATGTATGTATGTATGTATGTGTGTGTGTGTGTGTGTGTGTGTGTGTGTGTGTGTGTGTGTCTGTGTGTGTGTGTATCGGAATATTTGCTAGTTGAGCAGAAATTTAGGCATTTAAAAAAATATAAATTTTATTAAATTATATATTTTTATTTAAATTTTCAAGGGCAAAAACGGGCAAGAACTCTCCTGTACTATAAGTTTCCATAAGTAATTAGCTTGGACATATAATGAGAAGAGGAGTAGATATATACTATAAGCCGCACGCAACATAACGGGGCTGTATTATAATTTATAAAGCTCATCTTTAATCTCAAATTTGTATTTTACAAGTTTTTATGTGTATGATGATGTGTAATTGCGTGTATTTGACACTTGGCAGTTCCTAATAAACATATCTAACTGTATTTTTTTCAATATTTAATATTCATGGTATCTGGCATACAATATCATTTTAAATGTTTATTTTAAAAATGGTGTGAAGATATTCTTCAAGCCTTCTAAATTATTTGTACTTAATAAGGCAAATAATATACAATAACTTGCACCTGTCATGCAACTGACGAGTAAGGAGGTATGGTTTACGACGCCTTTTACATTAGAATATTAAAAAATCAACAACAAAAAAATTTTCTAGATATAAAAAAAAATAAATAACACAATAAAATTAAATAAAACAATAAACATTTTATTGCAACGTTACAAAAATTTAGGTTACAATTAGGCTTGTGTGAAAAAATATTTACATTAAGACCATTTACTTTTCAAAACATACCTATTAACACATACAAATTTCCTTATACCACGTATTTTTTAACTTTTTTGGGAAAATGAAAAGAAGTCATCACTTGTTTTTATTCACATCAATTATAAATTAATTTAGTAAATATTTATCCCAAAATTTACATGTATCATCAAAATTTATCCAAATTTTCTAGAAGTCACTTAATGGTATACTCAATCATCATTGATATCTAAAATTTTACGCCTAGGTAACGTTGTGCATTGAATAATTGTAGAAATTATTTGCCTCATTTCGTGTTTCTTTTCTGCTTAATCCATCTGCCTAAAACACGTACGAACATTGCATTACGAGATATAATTAGTCTTAATGTTTTCTTTTTCTTTCATTGACCACTTGAAGAACGGGGTTCTGTAGTTATTTGGTGATGCAAAATTGATCGCTAGTTAGAATAATATCTATTCTAATTACTGTGTATTTCTCTCTCATGCAATATTATTGTTATATGTTCTTTCATATGTCCGATATTTTGGGTAAATATATTAGTTGGGCATGGTGTTTCCAAAAAATAAATATACTCGTTTTTGAATTTTCACGTAAAACTCCTAAACTAACTTAAATATTACTTTCACTGCTATAGTACGTAACAAACACATTAAAATCTAGTCTACCTCTTAGATCGATTGAATATTGCTACAGGACTTTAAATTCAATTATTGTTTCTCATTAATGACCACTGCGTGTTCAGGTTTAAAAATTGATAACCGAAATTTTTTAGACCACCACAGTAATTCCGTTTAAAATTCGGGCTAAGACATGAGCTACTTTTATGCTAGTTGAAGGTACTTTCGAGTTATTAGTTTAACGTATGATCCACAAAAAGACCACTTACATAATACAAAATATTTTATATTCATATTGCCCATTCGATGAGCACATCGATAAAATCCAGTTACATTTTAACCTAAAAAAATTATAGCCATATACAAAACTTCCACACCATGTTCAGGATACGAATGCACTTACATGCTTGAAGTAATGTGTATTGAAATATTCCTGCATATCTCATAGCAACACTATTCTCTTCCGTGTTCTGATAATAATTCTTAAGAAAAATTAGCGGCATTTTCATCATCGTGAGAATTTAAAATAGTGTAAATCGTATGACTAAAACAAGAAACGTACCTACGTTTCTATTTTAAAAATGGTTTGTAATGTACAATCACTTCTCAGCTCCCCGAAATAAAACGCACAACACACCCATTTTTAAAATACTAAGTAGATGTCTCGGCAGTAAGAATAGGAAGATGACAAAAAATCTAATATTAACGTTATGTATAGGTTAATTTCGTTATTTAATTAGTCAGGTTACTTAGCTGCAAGTGTATATATACTTGAAGCTATATACATCTAGGAACATATATATATATATATATATATATATATATATATATTTAAATATATATATATATATATAAGTAGAGCTGCATCATTCCTCTTAAAAGTATTCACATATTAGTTTACTTACCATTTGATTTGTGTATAAATTTTAAAGTTTTCGATACCTAATTCCGGACAATTTTGACTACAATATTACTAGTGTAATAATATAATAGCTAGAGTCACGTTTGGGAGTAATAAAGTCTTTCAAAAATTTATAGGTTATCAATATTTGTAAAATTACAAAAACAAAACTACATATTTAAAGAATTAAACAAAGATAAGACTTTTTTTTTAAATTATCCAGATTTTATACTAATCCAACTCTAAATTTATCCTGAAATTAAGGATTCTCCAGTGTGTTAACTTATTTGGTTCCGAAATAATAAAATATCTCATATAAATTGCTTTCCATAAATTTAGTTCTAAAGTTATCATCAGATAACAAACACCTTTTGTCCGATTCTAATTTCCATTTTAATGGAAAATAATTGGAAAATACAACCCACGTTCAATAGTTCTACAAGTGAAGTCAAAGATTTGAAGTACGTGTTTTATGAAAACAAAAACATTTTACTGAATAATAATTAATTTTGGAACTATTCATAACTAACGAATTGGGTGTCTTTAAAACATTTACTCTATTTAATAATTACACATTCAATATTTTTATAACCGAATTACTGTTTAAAGTGTCATCACGGCGTGAACTCTGAAAATTGTTATTTCCTAACATTCCTTCTCATCTAGTGGTTCGTATCTACAACTGTTCCTTTTTTAAGATAGCAACTAACAGAGGGCGAAGTAGAGAATGTTATAATGTCACTGTATGCACTACCAGGGTTGTTCGAGTTTATCTTGCCTCATTTCATTTCATATAATATAAATGGGTTTCTTGCATATAAATGGTGTTCCATGTACACTTACTTATATATAATATTGCAAGATTTATAGATATTTAGTGTTTTGATTCAACTACTAACGCTACTTTTCCTTGTGAAAATATTTTAACCGGCGTTATTTTCACAATAGCAAAAATGACACATTTTTTTTTTAAATTGCTTTAGTTTCATTATTCAAAATTATTTTAGGGTTCGTTCGGATTTGAATCCGGTACCACTCGCATTAAAAGCAAAAATCATAACTCTAAACGGACGAGTAGTTGTAGTGGTTTTCGAAAATTTATGTGTACATAGGTAAGCGTATATTTTTTAATAAAATTATTTTCAAGTATAAAACATTTTTTGCAATATGTATCGATAGAGGGAGCTAATTTGAACCTTGAGGTTCAAATCTTCACTTGCGCTACGGGTTTGATTAATATTTTAATATAATACGCGAATCTTATCTAATAGTATATAATAATTCAAGTGTCACAGTTAGTGTTTAATATTTTATTTGAGAGTAGTTTAATATAAGCTGATTCACCGAAATCATATCCATCATATAACATCCATGTATATACATATACATATATATATATATATATATATATATATATATATATGTATATATGTATATACACACACACACACACACACACACACATATATATATATATATATATATATATTATATATATATGTACAAATATATATTATTAAAAATCAAAATTAGAGGTTTTCACTTAATATGTGTAGTCAAAAGCATACATTAACCATTATTTACTGCGGTCGTAAACATTTCAGGAAGTCGTTCTCTTTAAATATGTTAAAAATCCTTCATATAGCAATAACAGAAAAAATAGTTCTTTATGGACTTATTTTACTGAAGATACTGACAGGAAGAAAGCAAAATTTAAACGTTCTTAAACGTTAATATGAAGACTAAAAACAAACCCTCTCAACACATAACTGGAAGAACGATCTAGTTCAAGTAAAATACCCGAGACTACTCTTTTTTCAATTGCTAAATAAACAATACTAAAGTATGTTCCTTGCATAGATAGAAATATATTACTCATTACTAATGATATTTTTAATAATATTATATTATTTAATGTTATAATTTAGATTATATAGTATATTTATTAATTACGCTAGAGTTGTCTATATTAGTTTATATTTTAATTGTTTAGATATGTACACCTTAGTTCAATCCTTCACCTAAAATATGTCGCTAAATAGCTCGAGAAATTCTAAAAAGCATATAGCATATTTTTTTTAGGTTAAATTAGGGTTAAATTAAAAAATATCGGTATTGGTACTTTTGAAAAATATTGTGAAAAAAAGTTATTAGAAGTTAAAAAAAATTCAGAAACAAAGTATATCACCGCCTCAAATACTTGATTATAGCAATCAAATGCTAAAATAATAAAATAAAAGGCATAGATATTTGTAATATCAAATTGAATTCCGTAATAATACTTTTCGGAAAGTTTCTTACATGTTTTTCAACAATGTATTGTTTCCTCACAGTTACTTGCATATTTCCAATTCGAATCATGTGAGAACAATATATCCCAATGGAATTCCATTAATGTGACAACGTTGTCTGTTTATTCTTCTGGCAGAAAATTCTGGCTCAGAAAAAAAAATAAGATATAAACTTAAATTTTATACATTTTATCTATTTCTTTGAACCAAACTGAGAATCTTATTTCAAATTAGATACAATTTTTTTTGAAAACAATACCCACACATTCAAATAGCAAAAAAATTCCGACCGTGCGTATGAGATATCATCAAAGAGTTCTGTGAGAAACAAAACAAACGTATTTTATTTTAGTTAAGGCGATGACAACTGTCTGCGACCTTGAAAAATTGTGTTTTCAAGCTCCACCCCTTTCTTATTCCGATAATCTAGCGCCAACGCTAGGCGCACGGTATATTAACAAACTAAATAAACCGCGTCGAATAACTCATTAGCTGCACCGATGGTTGTTTGCGACTTATGTTTTTGAAATGTAATATGGTTTTTAAATGTTACTTGAAGGCGTATTTTTACATCTTTAGCAATATTTGTGAAGTTTATCATAAACTCTCAATCAAACCTGCAGTTATAATTCAGACAGATTACTTTTTACTGTATTTATAATTTTTTATAATTAAACTTATTATTTGTTGTCTATTACTTTCGGTTTTGCTTTTAACAGTTTAAGGTGTTAAATATATATATATATACATATGTACATGTGTGTGTGCGTAAGTATGTATAAATACAGACATATATGATTATTTAATCAATCAGTTTAATAACAATTACGTCCACTAATCTGCAGTACAGTGGACATCGTTGTTAAATGCTATTATTATTCCTGTTAGATATCCCGTCAAATTGAAAATTCAGCAGAATCAGCGTGGTCAAAAAATGCAAAACAGCATAAATTATAAGTTGTATTGCATACATATATTATTTATTTACTCTTTATGTATTTTATGTAAATTTTATAATTTTAATTTTAAATTGTCATTGGTTGGAAAGTAGCCGACACCTTTGTCCTGACCCACCAAAATATCTTTGTACTGAAAGTCACGTTGATCTGTTTCTCCATTGCGGCGGTAAAGAAGGACAAATAAACAACTTTTTGAATTGATATTATTTGTTGGGATTGTTCTATTAGTTAAGATGAAATTTCTTCATTAGAAAATAATCTATATCATTTCCTGATCCCTCACCTACTTCTACGCAGAAAATCAGGTGGATCCGTTTTCCCGTTGTAGCGTGAAAAAAGGAATAACAAATATACTTCAGGATTTTTAATATTAGTTGACCCGCCAACTATTTTATTACAGAAAATCATGTCGATCTGTTGCTCCACTGCGACGCGAAAGAAGAACAAACAACACACCTTTGATTTTTTAATGTACGTTGGGATTTTTTTTAATTAGGGTGAGAAGTAGCCTATATTATTTTTTAGTTCGCCAACTAACTCTGTGAAGAAAGCCAAGTCGATCTGTAGCTCCATTGCGACGTGAAAGAAGAACGAACAAATAGACTTTTGAATTTTTAATATTATTTGAGACTAACGTATAAGTTAGGGTGACATTTTCCTAGTTGGCATGTTATCTTTGTCATTTTCTGGTCCCCCAACTATCCCTGTGCAATAAGTTACGTCGATCTGCTGCTCCATTGCAACATTAAAGAACAACAAACACTTTTGAATTTCTAATATTATTTAATATTTTTGCTTTAGTTATGAAAATATTTCCCAAATTAAAAAGTAGCCTATATTATTTCCCAGCCTACTAACCAACTTTATGCAGAAAGTTACGTTGACATGTTACTCCGTCGCGACGTGAAAGGATTAACAAACAAATTTTGAATGTTTAACATTGGTTAGGATTGTAAAAATAGTTAGGAAGAGATTTCTTGGGTGGGTAATTAGTCTATTATTTCCCGGTCCAGAGTGGAGCGGGAAATAATATAGACTAATTACCAACCCTTCTCGGGTTGGTAATTAGTCTATATCAATTACTGTGCAGAAAATCACTTTGATCTGTTACTCCGTTGCGGCGTGAAAGAAGGACAAATAAACACACTTTTGTATTCTTAATAATATTTGAGATTGTAATATTAGTTAGGATAAGATTTCCTGGGTCGGTGAGTAACCTGTGTAATTTTCCTATCAGCTATCTATTTCTGTGCAGGAAATCATATTGATCTATTACTTCATTGTGACGTGAAAGAAGGACAAATATAATTTAAAAAAAATAAACTTAATATATCCAAAATTTAGCAACCAAAAAGGATTGCTTAAAAATATAAATACAAACACGAATTGATAATTAAAAATACAAACCAAAAACATCTAAAATTTAGGAAGCGAAAAGGATTCTGAAAATAAAATATAAATACACACATTAATTGTTAATTAAAAACACCTAAATATCCAAAATTTAGTAGGCAGAAAGAATTGGGTAAAAAAAAGTATAAATACAAATACGAGTTGATATCCAAAAAAAACAAATAAAGTATCCAAAAATTTACTAAGCAAAAAGGATCGGGAAAACAAGTTTATAAATAAAAATATCAATCTTTAATTTAAAAAAAAATTAATCCAAAACATCCAAAACTGAGTAAGTAAAAAGGATTATGAAAAAAAAATTTATAAATACAAACTCGAATTTATATAAAAACAAACTCAAAACGTCCAAAAATTTAAAAATCAAAAAGGATCGCGTAAACAAATTTAGAAACAAAAACGTCAATGTATATATAAAAAAAAATTAATCCAAAGCATTCAAATTGATTTAAAATATGATGTTTTTATATCTATTTTAATGCAAAGTATATCTTAAATATCCTAGTACAATACTGCAAATATTCCTTTGAAGTTTCTCAACTTAACTCCATTTTTTTTTGCAATGATGTGCAAGTCGTTTCACCGAAATATGTAACGGATACGATATATAACATGATAAGTTTAATAAAGTATGTATCTAAATAGAATTTCAACATATTTGTATTATTTATATACGCTTTTCTTCATAATTACTTGTTAATATTTAATATGCACAATATACTTGTATTTCCAATAACCCCCAATTGCAGAAACTGTAGAAAGGATAATTTCCCTAATATTATATGGTATAATCTAGCCCCTGTTGTAACCGATGAACTCTTAATCTGAGATTATAAATTATGTAAAATATATTCCCTCACGTTCGTATTAGAAGAGATTAACAATAACGGCCCATATGTTACGAACTCTGAGCGACGCGTTGTGTATATTTATTTCATATTTGTATAAAAAATATTCATGCCGCATACAAGACTATTGAAAAAAATGAAAAAGTATTTCGTATACACAAAGTATGTTGCGAAGATCGGTGTTTATAATGAATGTGTAATATTAGACATGAATACGCTATAGTAATGAGCTTTGATAACAAAATTAATAATGTTTAACTGGAATAACTGTAGTTAATCAAAAAGATATAATACGGAATATATTTAATTAATAAACAAATCAAAAACAAATGGATTAAAACAATCTTAATTCGTTTTATATCTTTCGTGGACGGTTATATTTGATAGACATGAAATATAAAAGAAAAAGGTGAAAAGAATCTCAAAATACAATAATACATTGCGTACAATTATGCCAATATTATATATTGTGTACAATTATGCGCACATTATACATATGTACATTTACGCGCATGTTGTAAACTGTGTACTATTACACACATATTATATGTTATGTACAATTACGCGCGTATTACATTTTGTGTACTATCATACGCAAATTATACATTGTGTATAATAATGCACATAACAAATATATTATATACTATTATAAACACATTATATATTGCGTAAAAATTATGCGCACAATATGCATTATGGAAAAATTAGGCTGATTAGAATTACGTATGGTTCCGATACTATATTTATAATGACAAAAAATAAAATTAAGGATAGATCGTATTTTCCGACGAAATATCTATTATATAAAAAACATTACATGAGAGTAACTTAATGCATTCAAAATTGCTAACAAAATTTCATTTTTATATCTTTCTCTTTTACGCACCTTACTAAAGAGTTATAAAAATAACTACATATTAACGTCTGAAAATCAATACGAAACATTATTCTTAACACATTTCATAATTTAATTAAAAAAAATATTATTTCCCCCGTGACACGCGAGACTAGTCAGCACACTTCCGAGCCGAGCTACAAATTTCAAATATAAGGCGCGGCCCCACTTTGCACATTCCGTCCTCCACTTTGATCGAACTTATTTAAGGACGCGAGCCACGTTTAAATACGATTTTTTGCGCAAAAGGCTACTGATTTTGGATTTTACCGCAAAATAAATATGAATAACTGTTTAATGCTCTCTAATATGCCATTTTCCCGAGGAATTTTGTTACGGGGATAAGCAAACTGCTTAATTTTTGTGGTAAATAACTTTATACAATAATGTTTATATTTATAGGTATTTTATATTTTAGAGTTTAAGTACCGACGTTAAAAAAAAAAGTAACCCAAAAAAACAAAGAATCCTTAATAGTCATTCTTAAAATTGATGTTCCAAATATTGTAAAAATTTAAGAAAAAACTAATTTTAATTAATTTACTTGCTTCTACTAAATATTCTACACGAATATTTAATTAACATACTAAATAAAGAAATGATGATGCCAACTTTTTTCTGCGAGTTTTTTCGCGTGGAATAAAAAATATACAAATCGGAACATACAATAGAATTATTGAGTAGGTGACTTAATTTAACATAAAGAATAGTAAACCGGTTCTTATAACTGCTACTATTCTGTCCTTATAACTACTCGTTTACACATACATAATATTATATTATCATTTGTTGTGAGGAAATGAAATCTTTTTTTGGCAGTATATTATAAAATAGGAAACTAAATATAGAAACTGTATTTAATAACCTGGATGCTTAAACTCAAAAATGTATATAATCTGTCTCAAATAAACAATTTATTTACATAAAGTTCACAATGTAACAACGAACGAACATCAAGCAAACAAGTGTTTTTAACTGCAGTACTTAAATTTCGAAATACGAAACACCTATTTACACAAATATTGCCGAATAACGAAACGAAAATCAAACAAAAATAAATGGACAAACCTGATACACATTGGTAATTGAACAAACAATATTTTAAAAAATTATGATGGCCACCTAAATTAATTGAATACATTATGTAGTTTATTTACAACTAAACTAAAAAATCGCGAAGTGAATGTAATAGTAGAGATCATAATATAATTGTTCATAACTATGTATAATTTGTTCATAGATAAAATCCAAAAATACGTAGCTCTTTAATCGAAAAACCTACTGAAACCTGAAAAATTCTCGCGCGTTTTAAGTAAACTCAATCAATGCGAAGGAGAGGTGGGAGAAGTGTGAGGTGGAGCCGCTTCCTATGTTGTTGGTTGTTATAGATTCCTATATTCTTCAAAAACATAATGTCTAATCTATGTAAAACTTGTGAATCAAAAGATGTGCATCTTAGACATGAATGTATTTACGTAGTTATTTGTTAATTTGCACAAAATTATTAATTTTCTATTTACTCAATAATCACTTTAGCAATTTTCCCCTAAATACTATGTAAGCAGAATTTCTTCTATTGTTTATTTGGATCCCAAAATTTTATTCACATTACTTCCCTAAGTATGTTTAAATACACTGGTCCAATTTTAATTTACTCAACATCGATTTTATCCATTCTTTTACAAAAAATATTTTTAAAAATTTAGATTTATCATTGAAATAACCTTCAAAATATCCAGAAGATAAGGGTATTCTGCACTACAAATATAATAGAATATTATTAAAAACGTAGACATTATTGAAACTTGATGTCCTTCGCGAAACTATATTTCTTTTCTCGCCCATACTTGCAGATAATAAAAGATGCGGTGTTTATATGTACATAAAAAACGACTAAATTTACTAAACGATACAGATGAGTTAAAACATGAATGTAAAATAAAAATCAAATAGGTGGTGTGATGAAAGGTAAGGTCTTTTGCACACTGATGTCAGAAATATGGAACTATATTATATGGGTGCGCATTTGATTGTGATAGCAAATTAGATAGGTCTCGTTATATCCTGCCTATTTTTTATAGTAAATGTATTTAGAGTGCTAGGCAACTTAAAATTATTACTATAAAATTAATAAACTGATTTTCCCAGTAATGAATATATTTATCTCTGAATTTCGATGTTAAAATGTATTTAAATAAACATTACCTACGTAACTAAAAGTTATAAGAAAAGGTTAATAATATAGCTAATTAATCAAATTATTATATTCATATTCGAACTTCAGAAAAAAAAATTACACACAAACGAGTACTTCCCGCCCCTAAGAAAATCAGTAATTTTGCGCTCGATATATACACACTAATATCTCTACATAATGTTACAGGTATCCTCAGCTCGCGATGGTGTCTCCGGTATTACGGTCACGTACCGCGCTGAAATGAATTTCCAACAAGACCTCGGCGCGTTTGTTTGTTATGACTGCAAACTCTTCCAGCCAATATCAGCGGGTTCCCGCTGTGCAGGCGACAGTGTGATGAAGGAGGCGAGACTTCCATTAGTCCGGGACTGTTCTCGGCATTGTTTCGCGATGGGATTGGATGAATTCGTAATCTGTTTCTGTGAAACATGCGGTTCATGTAATGAATATAAGAGTATTGTGTAATCTTTTCGAAATGAAACTTCTTTAGAGAGAACACGAATTACATACATAACATGAAATATAATGTAACACGTGAAGTTTATTGTTAGTGAATTCCCAGAGACACCCTTACTGCGGAAAACTTCTGAATTTTGAACCAATGCATTATATTCTCAGCGATCTTGGTCACTATACACCAAATTATGTCCATAGATGGCCAAATTTAGTTCCATAATCTCAAAATGATGGTAGCTCAAGTATGAGAAAAACTTCTAATATTACTTAACGTAAATCTTATTTAGAAAGATTTTTCCGTCACTTGTGAAGAAAAACGCCTTAAAATTTATTTAATCTACATGTTACTCACAATGCATAATATTTGCATCTCCGTATAACGTTATTTAATTAATATTTCTTGTTCATATATACTTCTTTCAGAAATGATACATTTGGTTTTATATTTTAATGCATTCATTAACAAAAAACATGCTAATTAATTAACTTTTATTTATTTATTCTCGTCTAGTATCGGTAGGTACTTTATGTAAATTAAACAAAACCTAAAAATATAGTAATCAAAACCTCGACAAAATTTAGCTATTCCAACTGTAATTGCCTTTGGCTTTTTTGCAGGTCTGAAATTAGTACTTTTTGTATATTTATGCGATGGGATTGAATTTTACATATTAAGCTACAGTTGTTAAAATTTCCCAAATTCATACAAAGTATAACTTTAACGTTTTGTAACTCAATACAATAGTCCAATAATTGAGCTAAGTAACGTCAGAAGTAACGATTATTTGATAGTAAAGGAAACAATTCGTGAAGTCGACTTTTTAGGATTTTGTACTATGGTACAAAATCTGTTGTTTATGGTAAAAAAAAGTTGTAAACTAAAATCCACTGTTGCGAAAGATGTCCTTTAATGGCTTTTAGATTCTAGGAGGATTAGGCTTACATCTACATTTTACACGTAGGTAAATATTTAACTCTAAATCGAATATTGCATATAAAATAAGTTTAGATGTAGTTCGAGAGGACGTTTGTTTTGGCAGAGGATGACTGAAAAAAATTATACCATCTAGGCGTCTAAAAGAACTCTTTGAGGAGATTAACATATTGACGTTGAATAATAGTGACCGACAACAAAAGTAACAAGGGTAGACAAATGATATATGGTTATAAATAAATTTAAAAACACAACAATTTTTTTACAAAGTCGTCAATCTTATTGAAAAAATGCCCTAAGTTTTATTTTCAAGAGATGTACGCTCATGATATGCAACATCATGCAACATCATTTTAGTCTGAAAATTCATTTTCATTCTAGCAATCTCTTTGAAAAATTGTATGCATTTGATTCTACGTATTAATGTATTCATTAATGAACATATTGCTAATTATTCAAACAGTCTACAATTTTCTCTTATGACGTAGATAGATACTTCATATAAACTAAATACATAGATAACGTCAAAGAAAATATGAAATGATATAAAAATATGAAATGATAATAAAGTTTCTAATAGAAGTTGGCATCATACTTTTTATGTGACAAAATTTAATGTTGCTAAAAACTATTAAAATGGAAGTATATTACTTTACAGAAATACTGTATTACTTAACTAAATGTTAAATGTTGTCACTAGTATACCATTTGTCATTATTACTTTTTCCTTTACCTTTAACCACATAAACAATATCTGTATAGTCAAAAACTTTGCCAAATTTACTTTTAAGACTAGCGTTTGCCATCGCCTTTATTATTTCCTTAATATTTATTTTCAAAATAATGATGTACAAATATTATTTAATTTAAATGCCATAAGCTTTGTAGCGCATTCTGAAGATCAGTTATCATGGTAAGCGTAAGAGAAGCTTTAAAATGACTTTTATTTTTAGGTTATAATTCAAATTTATTCGTGAGTTTCTTCGCATTCCTGTAGAAAGAAAAAAAAATTAAGTAGCTCTATTCTACTCTATATAACATATCGATTTAAACGCTTTTTTGTTATTAGCTTCTTAGCAGAATTTTATCACATTTCGTCTAACATACAAATCCTTTCAAGGCATACCCACATACCATTTATATTACTAAGCTCTGGTAAAATCTAGACATTGTTAAAAGAGACATTTCGTCTCAATTCTTGCGAATCGTCAAAAAATCGTATCAATTCTATTTTAGTGAAATCGCTCCCTTTTTTCTCTTTCACATCTTCATTTTTATTAGAATATATAGTCTCAATATTTTATTTGTCAAAAGGCATTCGTATGGCTTTCCAAAGTGTTTTCAAAGTATTTTCCGAGTATTTTCAAATTTACGCTCTTATCTGCGTACTGTTTCGCATTTCTACTCAAATTTTATAAAATGTAATATTGAAATAGAAAATTTTGAAACCACTTTAAATAATTTACTCGTAGACAAGATTTTCTCCAAATATATCACAGCGCAAAATTAATCGATTCTTAGATAAAAATATAAACGAAATAAATACAAATGTAAGAGGAAGAAGAATTTGCGGAAATTTTCAGAATAAAATTGTTATATTTACATATTATTTAAAATTATTCTATGTAAAATCTTACATTTTATTTGAGGATAAGCAATGAGTTTTACATCAGTTTAAAAATTGTTCAAGAGATTTGGTTTCCTTACCACTGTTATCGGATAGAAATAGTTGCAATTGGTTATCAAACTTTGCTGTCATTCTAATACTTTTTTTATTTCGTTAAATTGGTTACTCTGCTTTTCCATTTCATTGTTTCAGCAAGTATTGAGCAGATTAATAAAATTTAGAATTTCTATATTTAAATATTACTCACTAGAATTAAAAGATGCGTAGAGAAATATTTAGTCTATTTTCCATTTCATTGTTGCTCAGACTTTTCCATTTCATTGTTTCAGCAAGTATTGAGCATATTAATAATGATTAGAATTTCTATAATTTTATGTTACTCACTAGAATTATAGAAGGAAGCAAAGAGAATTATTTAGTTCTGTTAGTGTTGTTGTGCTGTTTATGTTGAGATACAATACTTGTGATATAAATATAAATTGACAGATAGGAAGCTGGTTTTCTGAATAAAATAAAATATTTTATTTTAATTAAACGTTGCAAAGTGGTTCTCTAATTTCAGTTGAGTCTGTTGATTAAATGATTAATTAACCAGTTAGCAAAACGATATGATATCAGTTTCTTGCTTTATTATTGTTTTATATCTTAAGCATATCGTATATGAGGTATATATCTTTTCAAAAGTTTGTTAGATAAACTTAATAATTAGACTGACATGTACACTGTGTAATCCTAAAGTACAATTTAGAAGTATATGGCGTTTAAGAACATACCGATTTTAGTTTCTGAAAGGTTCCGTGTCTTAGAAAAGAAATTAAAGTTGTATGTTTAAGTTTCAACACAGGTCTGAAACATCATAATTGCTGAAGTAAATGTATTTAGAAGCATATATTTTGTGTACAAATAAATATTTACTTTACACAAAAAATATTTTATTGTAAAGTGGCCTCATCACACGAATGGATAGCAAAATAGAGTAAAATACTTAATACAATGCACTCAATTCGTACAATACTAAATACCATTGAGTTAATATTTATAGGTAACATTTACACTCAGTGAGTCGTAAATCAACCAACCAAGTATCCTGTGCTCGGAACTTATACAAATTGAAATTCTACACCAAAATTAACATAGGGTTAAGCAACAACGTAACGTTAAATAACGATGTTTTAATCTAATAAAACTGTAAAAGTAGCTACAGGTTGTGATGGCATGCGAGATACAAACATTGAGATGGAGAATCAAAAAAAGTATGTGCGTAAAAGAGAGAACGTTGTTTTGTCAACAATGTAATAGCATTGTTTTTTGACAATATTTAGAGGGCAATGGCGTGTATATTTATACAAAGTTATTGTAGTTGAGCAATGCTAATATACGTTTATTATACTTGTACATATAGGTATACTGCCTTTGGTGTAAAGCAAGCAATCGGGAAAAAACGAACTATTCCAACATTTTAACGAGAGAAAAATATTTTAAACGTTGCTAATTAATGATAAAATTCTACGAAACACGAAGTGCGTGACACTAATTTAAAAAAAAAACGGATCGCGTGCCAATAAATGACATTTGACAGATGTTTTGTAGGTTGTAATTTTATTTATTTAATATATCTTTATTGTTAATTAGAGAAAGTTTGAATCGTCGAAATAGGACTGTGGCTTGTCTAGTTATTATAATCTCTTATTATGGACTACACTGTAAAATATTAGAGCCATGTTAAAGTTTAATGATTATTAAAATATTGTTAAATATAATTAATCAAAATATATATTTTTATATATATATAAATATATATGTATATATATATATATATATATATATATATATATATATATATAACGCCACATTTTATATCAGTATCTAACTGCCCACTCCCGCTGTACAAGTGTAGGCAATGATTTAAAAAGGCAAAATTGTGAAAACGTGCGCACATAATTACACGTACTTAAAAACACCCTCGTTTATTGAATATATTTGGCGTTGTTGTTATGAATAGTTTTAAATTCGTTAAACAAACTAATAGTTTTAAAAAAAGTTAAGAAGACAAATAGTTTTAAATTTGTTCAAAATTATGGCATGAAAGATAAGCTGAGGAAGAGCACAATAAAAATTAATTTTGTAAGGTTTAAAACAATTTTACATAATAAGAACTAGAAAATTTAATTGAAAAATTATGTTTTGTCAGATAGTAAACGGTTATTATGGATGTCATATAATATACAGATGTAGAATTACAGCATGATTAGTAAACTGGACATAAATTGAGGAAGAGTATAATAAAATTTAATTACATAAGGTTTAAAATAGTTTTGCACAACAAGTTCTAGAAAAATTCATGGAAAAATTATGTTTTTTTAAACAATAACAGATTTTATAAAATATATAGAAGTAGAATTTCAACATGAATAGTGAACTTGATGTAAGATGAGGAAGACCATAACGGAATTTAATTTTATAAAGCTAACACGGTTTTGCATAAAAAGTTCTAAAAAATGAATTGAAAAATTATGTTTTTTAGACAGTAAAACGTTTATTATCTGTTTTATATAATATATAGATGTAGAATTTCAGCATGATTAGTAAACTTGATATAAGTTGAAGAAGAGCATAATAAAATTTAATTTCGTAAAGTTCAAAACAGTTTTGAATAAAAAGTTCTAGAAAAATTAATTGAAAAATTATGTTCTTAGACAGTAAAACGTTTATCATGTATTTCATCTAATATATGGATGCGGAATTTTTTAAGAAGAGTAATATTTTCATGCATTGTTTCCGTATGAAATATTTAACAAATTAAGCAGCTCACTCTCAGATGTCTCTCATATAATATACGTTAATCGCATTATTATAACGGGTTATTTAAAAAAAATTCATAAATCATCTAAAGAATTCTAGTAAATCAATCTATCCATTAATGATAAACGGAATAAAATTCGTTCAGTACTATTTAGTAAATTACATACATTAAACCAAAAAGACGAGATGAGGTTTTGTTATAAAATTTGTATTGACGCCCAAGTTAAGTAATAAAGGAAGTAATGTGTTAGGCATAGAGAAGGGAAAAAAAGATAAGTTAAAATAAAGAAAGAGTGGCAAGGGATAAGCATTCAAAGTAATTTTGAGGTTAAGTTTATATTAAACCCTATTATATGTTATATTATTTCCTATTGTTATTTAGATGATTTGATTAATAATCTCGATTAGATAATACGGTGAAGTATTCTCCATAGAACGCAGTTCCATATGAGAAAGTATATGAAAAGTATAAGCTAGTCCATGGCTTATTTATTATCAATAATGAATCTTTACTTTACCCATGGTAGATTAAGCGGTGTATAAAATAAACAGTTTTTGGAAATTATCATTCACAAATTTATTTTACCCAGTTGACTTGATATTTATTTTTGGAAAATTAGAATATTGTTTCACATTTCATATATAATCTTTTTTGTTTTAAATACAAATAACATCAATTCTGGCAAAGTTTTTTTATATGACTTAAGCAGTTATATATAGCAGTTATCTATAGTTTATTATAGACATCAATTGAGTTTCTCGGCACACCAGCGTAGTGAAATAAGGAACACTTGTAATCTCCTCTGCCCGTCAGTCACAGCTTTAGAATTATGTGATTTTAGACCTATTTTCAAGTTTTCTAAATAAATCTTTTGAAAGGAGATCTCAATTAAAATGTAAAAGTTGACAAAAACCAAATCTTTCGTGCGTTTCATTAAGTGGGGTATAAATGGAAATATCTTGTAATTGCAAACTTGTTTAATTTTGAAGCGAGATTTGCAAAATAATAATATTGAAATTAATTTGTAACTTGGCTCCTATCTTCCTAATAGATATTTCAACCATGGGGTTCAATCAGGTTTGACTTGCGCCAAAAACTAAAAAATATATATGGAGGGTGTAACTGCATTTTGCCGAGTTTTGCAATAAAATTTTAAACCTTGTGGAAATTAAAACACAGAAATGAAAATTGTCAAAACTGGGTACAATATTTCCACAGTGTTGGTATATTTATGATAACTAATTTTGTTTAAACACATATATTTCATATTTTATTAACAATTTCTTAACATTGACTTAACAAATTTTATTACAATTTTGGATCAATAAATTAATTCGAAATACAAATTTGTCCCAAATTATGTAAATTTCCGACCGTTCAACAGGTGACGTCCGCTGTTCGTAGATTCATTCGTCAAAGTTAGTAGCGAGAAACGAACCTAAAAATAAGAAAAGTAGAACGAAATATGCGATTAAAAGTAGAGCAATGTCGTATTCTTTAACGACCAAGCAGGTTTGTTATAAATTTGTTGACAGGGTTAGTGAAGGAAAAGAGTTCGTGTAAATGGATTTACGAATATTGCATTTTCTTAATAAATTTGATTTCATATTTTTCATTTCGGGGAAAATTTATTTGCACACTGCGTTTGTTTATACCTTCGATCTAAGTCGTTTGTACAAATATTTGAATGCATAGAAGGTGAAGTTATTTCTTACACTTAATTGGGGAGAAGAGATTATGTGTGAAGTAGACAATAAAAGATCTTGATTCAAATAAGAAATATAAAGAAAAATAAGCGCACACATTTTGATAAAAGAAAAAAAATAAATTTGTATACAAATATTTATTACAAATACCTTCAGCTTTGGGATTAAGAAAAAACAACAACAAAAGGTAGAATTATAGATTATGATAAAATAAGAGTTTTTCAGATTCATTTTCCTTTATCGACAGTGAGCTTCCCGTGTCAGGTTTGATTATAAAGTTTTGGGTTTCGAACAAGCAGTTTTAAAGCACGAAAGGTTTCGTAATTGTAAAACTTATAATGAAAGTTGAATTAAAACTTAGATGGATTTAATTTTAAAATGTACATTGCTGGCTAATTAGATTATTAACTTGTTATTAATGTGTGAGTAAAGCTTTCAAACCGTGTAAAGAAACGAAAAAAGACACGATTTTTAATATTTCAATAAGAAATTTTTATATAAGCACATATATTAAAATTTTTCGACGTTTTTCGTCTTTATTTTTTATATCTATTTGTACTTATTTTTATTTGAAGTGTATTTATATACTACAAAGCTTATTAAGTAATAAGAAATGTAGGTAAGGCGAATCACGAATTCTGTTCCGAATTCCGTTAATGCCATTTCTATAATAACATTGATAAATAGCAACATTATTTAATATGGTTTAGAAAATTATTACTAAATTTGAGACTGTATAGAAAACAAACGGTCACTACGTTATTTTTTCAGTTTCGTTTATAATATTGTAATGTCGTTAGATACCCCTTTGGTCATTATATTAATATTATAAAAAAGTAATTAGTCACGCCATCGAGATAAGCACCAACGGAAAAGCAACTAACACTCACGCGTGAGGCACTTACAGGCATTTTATTCAATCCACTTTCCCCCTTTAATCTAATTTTGCAAACAGGTTAAAATACTATAAAAATAAATACAAATAATTTAGAATAAATGTTTTCGATTAAAATTAGGTTGATTATAAAATAATTTGAGTAATAAATGAAAAACTCACTTCAAGTCAAGTTGAGAAACTATTCTCAAAATAGCATGTTATCAAATGATATAAAATAATATCATCTGGTAATATTTTCATGTCAAATATTGATTTTTGATACTATTTCATGGCGAACATTGATTGTCACTGATTTGAAAAAGTATTTATCATGAATTTTTCCCGAAGTCGACACATTTGTTTTTAATTTTTTAGTTATTTTTTTTCATTGAGACATCGTGTTTCTTCATGTTTTCGATTAAAATTACGTTGATTATAAAATAATTTGAGTAATAAATGAAAAACTCACTTCAAGTCAAGTTGAGAAATTATTCTCAAAATAGCATGTTATCAAATTATATAAAATAATATCATCTTGTAATATTTTCATGTCAAATATTGATTTTTGATACTATTTCATGGCAATCATTGATTGTCACTGATTTGAAAAAGTATTTATCATGAATTTTTCCCGAAGTCGAGACATTTGTTTTTCACTTCGTGTTTGCATTTCCAAAAATACATTCGAAATACTCATGTTCGTTAAATAAAATTGGCTCGTTTATTGTTTCTTTTTAGTGGCTAATAAAAAAAACACACACAAATTAAAATGGTTTCTAAATATTTAAGCACATTTAGAATCAGAACTAATTATACTGTTCATGTTAAGGAAAAATTGTAGCCATTTTGAATTGCTGGGATGAAACATTTTAATTGATTTTTGTTACAAATTAAAATTTTAATTTATTTGTGTTTCAAAATTAATTGATGAGTTTCAATTTATTCCGTTTATGGGAATAATAATTTCTTTTTCAGGTTAATTTGGTTCATATTAGACGATACATAGAAGGTACATAAAAGCGAAAGAATTTTTTTTTCTTCTTTAAAAATGTTATTTTTTCATTTCGATAAATAAGACATTGTCAATATTACTGATCCGTAATACTCAATTTTTTGCTACTATAAGAATTTTCCGTTTCCATATTTTGACTTCTTTTTTCAAAATAATTTTGGTTCATAACCAACCTAAAGGGTTTGGTTCATAACCAACCTAGCATAAATTAACCTAAAATAAAAATATGTTTATAATCAAGATATATTATTTCACCATGAATACATAGCAATAATACGCCTCGGAATTAGGAAAATCCGAAAAAAAATAGCAAGTCGTTTCGAAGACATTTAACCTAAGAAAATATTTACTCTTATATACTGAATGGAACAAATATTGTATGCATAGAGATAATGAAATTGCTTACAGTGAAAAATGTTTTTTTACCTTATATACGTACATTATTTACCCACCTTTCAATACATTTAATAACCGCAAACCCTCAATCCGCGTCAAAAACAAAATACCTTTCAAACCACCTAGTAATGTACCCATAAGTTACCTACAAAAGTACATCATTATGTATTTTTTGCTATTGTATTATTGACACACCACTACAGTTATAGCTATCTCTGTCCCGCGTAACCCCTATCCCGTTCTTGCAAAATAATGTCAGACAACTGTGTGGTGTCTACTTGCACCGGATTCATCCAGCCAGTCTCGCGCGATCCGGCCGAGTAGATTGACGCGTCTGTGGCTCGTTTCTCGACTCTTTTTTCCGATTACATACGACATACGTGATTTATTTATGCTCTCGATAAGAAATGACAACAGTTTATTGCAGGAATAATTAAAAATAGCTATAAACACATATTCATTGTTTGGTTTGTAATTTAATATCGTGGCGGACACTTAAATTTAGTGATTTTTCATTGATTTTTTCATTTAAAAATTGTATTATTTTTCCTTGAGTGAAAAATTGGTTGTCATATTTTTGTTTAGTTACCTTGTGTTTCGGATCTGGGTGTTGGTATTGGAGTTGAACGAGCATTCAGGTAAGAGGAGTCATTAATATTTTTACTTGTTTGTGTCTACTTCCTTCACCATCTACATTGAGACAATAACCTATAATGTAAAAATACTACGAATTTTTTAACGATAAGTGAGGTTACCTTTACTAAAAGCTCGATTTAAGTATTTTCCAACGAAAATTTTAATTGAATTTAGATAATTTCAAATATTGGAGAAAAAAATGTTACGTTTGAAGTTGACTTTTTAATCAAAATTGAAAATGGGAAACTAATTTTCGTCCTTTCATTCAGAAATGATAACAGATTTTTAAAATAGTACATTAGATAGTAATGGTACATTTATAATAAATATTTCGGTTTACATTAACCGTGTACTTGCATATAACTTTTGTCGTAGCCTCCACCACCACTTTTAAGTTTGATTTATATAATACATCAAAATCTGCAAGAACTATTTAATATTGTATGCATAATTCGTAAACAAATTAGGTAAATTATATTATACCTAGTGATAACAAACATGGTAATATAACATATGTCTTATTTGCGATAATTGGTTTAGCAGGATAAAATGGTAAAAAAAAATTGCCCAGCTATCGTGAACCGTAGCTTTGTATTATATATACCTTGCTATATATCTTCCAATGTTATGACCATCAGGCGAGCAATATATGACGATAACACGCTGATTACTTGTGCATATGGTCTTTGCGACGATTGTGCGAAACGATATATGGTAAAATAGATAAATTTTATACAACTGATCGTTTGAACGGCGTGCAGTCAATGTACTGGTAATTCATCACATGCTTATTTATTGCACAAATTAGCACAGAATGTCATTTCAATCTGTCTTAGCGCAATTATCTTGTATAGATCAAATACAATTATATATTAACCTTTTTGTATGGGTTCTGTACATGGGTCCTTCAGAAACTTGCTATATGTGTTATAATTTTTTTTGTTTGGTTTTAAGTGCGCCTTATCCAAAGTAATATTTTCTTATCTTTCCTGTCTAATAAGTTTTATAACATCAAACAATAATAATAATTTGCTACGTAACTAATAGAATATTTTTATATATACACATATGTCGATTAGGAATTGTTGATTCCACGCTAATAAATTACTAGACAATTTTTATTAATTTTATATGATAGAACACAAGGATAATGTGCGAAGAATCTATAATGATATTTACGCCTAATATTAGACACAAACATAAATGAAATTTAAAAGCTTTATATTGTTAGACAAATATTAATAACAGTTACAAATAAATATTTTCTTTCCTAAGCATTGTATTTCTTTTAAATATGACAATTTTCAGTTCAGTTAATTAATTTATTTAGATGGGTAATCGATTTAATACTAGGAGTATTTTTTTATGGATTAGAATATTTTTTTGCATTTAACTTCTCTAATATAATTGTTTGATATAATATATGAAACAAGATAATTCCCAATATCTTGATTAGAATAAAATTAAATATAACATTATTCGGACAATATAGAAAATTTTTGAAACATATTTTAATTAATTGATATATGTATGGCAATGAAAATTTCAGTCATTTATTTTTAAGGCATTTACTTCATTTAATTACAGTGTTAATTTTGGTATTTTTTCGAATTGACAAATATTTTAGTGTCCTTTTTTAGTTAAATTTAGTAATCTAGATAAGGATATGAATTTAGTGGTTTCATTAACAAGTACATTACAGAAAATACGATGTTTAATATTAATAACAGTTGCTATGACACTTATGTGAACAACTATATATATATTTATCTGTTTTTTTTCTATCGATTCCTGCTATATTTACCATTTTCACAAGTTCAATCAAATACATAATTGGTGAAATTTATTTTTTTATTTGTCCAAGAATTAATACTGTATCATTACATAGTATCATGCTCAGTATAAGAGAACAAGACTAAAACAAGAATAAGACTAAATTTGTTCTTAATCATCGCGTTTTTCCAACAACATCATCTATATTAGAATTAAATTGTAATTAAAAAAATTCTCACGCTATTTTAATCCTTTTACCACCTGAATGTGACAATAACAGCGTTCAATTTATTTGAGATTACGAGTAAATTTTTTGTATCACGATTACTAGTGATATTGAATGGTTTGTTTATATAACATTAACTGTATTAATAATTTTCTGCGTATCAATTAATGCCCAGTTACGAACAAGTTCAGTTAAGTTTCGTATCCCCATATTAAACCAATCATTTAGTAATGAGCGTACCGTGCATTGTTTTTGAACTCTTATATTTATGTAAACTAACTTATTTATACGTAAACTAACTTTTAAACGGGGCTTCGCTCGCGTGGTTATGGTTAATAACTTATAGGGAGAAATTAAAACATGAAGCGCCGTCTAGAGTGATTATGGAAAACTAAATACTAAGTCTTTATTTTCTTGACTTAATAGTAAAAATTACAATTGAAACGAAACATTTTACTCCAAATTAGGGATTAAAGGGACTGATTATATTACTTTTTTTATTTCGTATATAGTAATTCAAAAAATCATGTTTATTTATTGTTATTTATTCCATTTGTGTAGGTTTTTACTTTAAAATAATATTTTTTTCCAAGGAATACAATGTCTTGGGATTAAAAGTAACATATGTTATCTCGCGACCCGCTAGCTATGTGCGTTAAAATCATATTGATTCATTGTGCCATTGTGACGTGTATCTTCGAAGGCATGGCATATTGCTTGCTTATATTTAAATTTAACTATGCATACTGTCTACTCAGAAACACGTAACATGAAAATGACGTTTGGAACTGCAACAATTGCTCCATTTTCCATTATAATTTTTTTGAGTTTAATCTAAGTCATTTACATACTGTCCGTTTACCATTTATCTACTCATCCCACTATATTATCCCTCATAGTAAAACTATTTTGTTTTCTTTGCTACTTCTGAAACCGTTAAATACAATTTTTCGCTTCATTATTTTACAAAATTTAAAAGTATGATATATTATTCAAATATTTTTTGAAAATAGCGTATTTTATTCATGCTTAACTTATAGGTACTTCATATTTATTCAATATATCTCGTTACACGAAACATTTCTATTACAATTTTATTTCGTCTTGCGAGTCCAATAATATCCTCAATCAATCTAACTACCAAAAGATGGAAGTTATAAATTAGAAAGATTAGAAAAGAACAAACTAATAATAATAATAATATATAACAAATAGAAATAAGTAGAAAAAAGTAACAAATAGAAATAAATAGAAAAAAGTAACAAATAGAAATAAGTAGAAAAAAGTAACTTTAGCGACACTTTTTGCAATTTTTTGTTGCAAGGTTAATAATGATAAAAGGTTTATTGAAGAAGTTATTTACCTTTCTATTAGCTCGATATAATAATATACATCTCATATAAGTTACTCAACACAAAAATATATTTGTTTTAATTATGGGATGATATAAGTATACTTTCAAGATAAATTAGAAATATCTATAATTGAAGTAGCATAAAACTTAGCTAATATTCGAAATGAGTAAGGCTAATACAATTGCAGTACGGTGCATCGTCATTCTTGCCGATTCCTAATTTGAAAAAGTCGAATATATATATATATATATATATATATATATATAAATTATAAATATATTAACTATAATATCTTTAACTTTATGATTAACAGTTAAACATATTTTATTATGTTAAGCTTAAGAGGCAAACGAGTTGTTGGCTAATTTTTTAAATCTATTAATACTCCGAGTTAAGTTTGGAGATCCGCTCGAGTTTCGATAGCGTTTGTTGTGCCCTAATTGTGAAATTTGTTATTCTACATTTTAATAGTGGACTCATTTTGTATAAACACTTAATTAACATATCGCAATCTTTCGCTGTAGGTGGTTACATAACAATGTTTCGAAAATGATTCATCACACTATTTTCGATCATAACTTAATGTTTTCAATCATATTTGTTGGACTGTAACTGTTGAAAATCGCTGGTTGTCAAATGGCACATTTTGTATAAACACTTGATTAAGTTGTCGCAATTTTTCGCAGTAAGTGGTTACATAATAATATTTCGAAAATGATCCATCCTACTATTTTCAATCATAATTTTACATTTGCAATCATATTTGTTGGACTGTAACTATTGAAAATGGCTGGTTTCCAAATGGCACATTTTAACTAATAGTAATTCATTAACATCTCGCAATTTTTCGCAGTAGGTGGTTACATAATAATGTTTCGAAAATGATCCATCACACTATTTTCGATTATAATTTAATATTTTCAATCATATTTGTTGGACTGTAACTATTGAAAATGAAAATGGTTTTCAAATGGCAGGTAATATAGATAAGAGATAATGGATACTTTTAATATAAGCGCGAAAATGAAAATTCTAAATAATTATTGTTCAAATATTTAAAGCTATTTCAATTTTTCTTAAGTTGTTTCAAATCATTTAATAAAAAATTTATTAATGTACTTTTTACTATTTTACTATCAATAATCTGACGTTTAGGTCGTTGAAAAATATCGAGTTTTTTAATTTTATTATTTTACTAAAGGTAATACCCACAAAAGCGAGTCGAACAATTTTCGTGGTTAGGACAAAATGCTTGTATACTTTAATCATTTTATATTTTTGTTAAAACAAATTTGATAAAACATAGATAATGAAGGTATACAATTAATATCTGTCTCATGTAAAAATAAATTAAAATATAAATAATCAAATAATTTGTAAAAATAAATTAAATCATTCAGTCTTGTATAAGAAGATTGTGAATTTACCCAAACTTCGCTTGTCTAACAGACTGAAATAATAGTGATGCGAAGAACTACTCATGCTTCTATGTTTTTTATTAATATTTCTTAGAAGAAATTTATAAAATAACTTCTTCAAAGTATTAGTGTACATTAAAGCGATGCCCGACTTTAATCCAATTATGCCTCAAATGTTTTTCATGCATTGGCTTATTGTTTTATTTTTCATAATTTTGATTTATAAAACTATATGCATTTATCGATTTGAGTTTAAAATTGTTAATATACTTCTACTCTATTCAATTTGTGGTATTTCAAATGCATCGTATTCACGAATGAATTATATTTTAAGCAGAAAACTAAGTTAAGTTTACACAGGTGGGTCTAACGGTATTGCAGATTTATGATGAAAGTGCACACTAGCATTTATTAAAATTAGCTAAGTCCATGTGGAAACATGTTTTTATAATTTGATGTGTGTATTGACATTGTCGATCTAAATTAACTGCATTTATATTCATTGAAAGTACAATCTAATTGCCAGTATATAGAATTTTTTAAATTTTTCACGTCAAAATTTTGAAAACTACAGATAGATATGATATGATATGATGTAATATAATAGAGAAACGCAATATTTTCTAGGTAGTGCTTAAAAGTTAAAATAGTGAAAGAAAACTCATTTTAAATTTACAAGATCTATCAAATGTTATAATACAATGCGTGAAAAAAACCAGCCCGACTTGATATATATATAGAAAAGGGGAATGAATTTTTTGAGAATCACTTCATTAAGAAAATTCCTTTTTTTAATATTATACTACATTTTAATTAAGACCTATATATATATTGGTTAAAAACTGAGACTGTGATGAACGGAGAGATGGACGGGGTGTCGTGACAAAAGTGCAAGGGTTCTCTTTTCTCTAAGGAACCCTAAAAATGGCATTAGATTCTTTACATAGGCAAAGTCGTAGTAGGTACTAAACAGTACAAAAGTTGTCACTTTTATTAAGTAAGTGTGGTATATGTCAAAAGCGACAATTACAAAACTCAAAAATAAATTTCGGAAACGAAAGAATTATTTAAGATAACATTTTCAATAATTATAGTTACAATAGCACAACGACTCAGAAACTAACGAATTATTTAAGAAAACATTTTCAATAATTATAGTTCAAATAGCACAACGACTCAAAAATGAAGGAATTATTTAAGAAAACATTTTCAATAATTATAGTTCAAATAGCACAACGACTCAAAAACGAAGGAATTATTTAACAAAACATTTTGAATAATTATAGTTATTATAGCACAACCACTCAAAATAAAATAAGATGTAAAGTATATGTCCACTGACGCCATTCAAAATGAGCTTTCCGTTACAGTGAATAATTAAGTGTAAACTTACATTTATGAAAAACATCATCATCCATCGTATTCTGTCTACCGCGTCTTTTACAAGTTAAAGTGCTCGAAATATCTTTCATCCAATTTAGTGCAGAATCATTATTAAAAAAAAATTGAAAATAGAGCTTAATTGATATTATCTCGAGTTCCTGTCAAAACCGGATATCCGTTCGTTCAGTCCGTTTAGTTATGACAACGGGTCTAGTTATCTTGAATCGAACGTCAAGCTGTTGAAGGTCCAAGTCAAATACAAGCAAATGACAGCGAACGGATTGTGAATTTCATTTTCGAACAAGATTTAAAATTGAGATTGAAACGTTCTCTTGATATATATTGAGTACTATCCGTAGTTAGAATTTAAATTTTAGTAGAAAATTTTCTTTTAATTAAAAATAAATCTTTGTGGAAATCAAAGTTTTTAATTTAGTCTTTTTATTAATGTATATTATCATAATAAATGTATAATAGAATGTGTCCGCGTTGACGTAATTTTTTGTTAATGTTAAACAGTTTAATGATAAGCATTATTTTTATGTACGTTCGTTTTTCATTAAGATTACTTAAATATGTAATAAAATTTGGCAAAATAACATGATAATTTAAGATATCTTGTTGATTGAAAATATTAGGCAAAAAGTTTGTACTTTATTTCATATTTCATCATGTTCTCGTGATGTGTTTTTGATGGAAAGTTTAAAGTTGTATACACACCAAGAATTCGATCTAATGTTTAATCATAACTGAAAAATTGCACTTTCTGGGAACAATTTGGTACTCGCACTACGAGAGTTCCATGCACACATAAGGTATTCTACTCAACTATTTGTAAATTTTAATGTTATTTTCCATTTCCATAAGGTATTTCTACTCAACTATTTGTAAATTTTAATGTTATTTTCCATTTCGTAAATATGTTGCCTAATATAATTTTCATAGTCATACAAATATAGCGACTTTCTCAAAAACTATCAAATTTCAACTCATTGTCACAATTTTCCGGTACACTTCTAGTGACACTGTTTTTTTTAATAACTTTAAGCTATATTTTATTTCACCTATCCAGAGCACGGATGAATATTTTGTAGCATTCATATATTTTTGATATATCCAGATTTAAGAGATGAGTCCATCATGGGTATTTTTTTGTCCCATTGACCCCTTCTGGAATTATATGGTTGCCTGAACACTAGTTAGTGTAATGTCAATTTATATCATTATGTTTTTCTCTGTATTTTATTGTACTGCATTTTTTATTACTTGTACTATATATTTGTCTTTGAACTCTTTCTATATATGATACGTGCACATATCACACAGTAAATTTTAAACAACAATGCAGTTTTTAGAAATAAATAAATTAACGTCGTATCATATGATGCTTATAAAGTATATAAAGAGATTTGGTCATTTAAAATATCGAATACGATATTTTAAATAACCAAAGAAAAACAAAAACAAAAGAGAGATTTGGTTATTTAAAATATCGAGTTGATATTATTTTACTGACAACGCATCCACAATTTCAAAACCGAAAATGAATCCGCAATGCCGCGTAATCGAATGATTTCGAGTTATGTTTGGGCGATTAATATATAACATTTTCCGTAATTGTTCGTTACTCTTTATTGACAGAGTTTGGAAAAAGAAGTAAGTTCGTGTGAATTACCAATAATAGATGTAAAACTACGAAAAAAGTAATTAACTAGCACGTGAAACCAAACGGGGTACACTCATTAATAAAAAGTGGTACGTATTAAGCAAACATTTTTTTTTCCAATAATATTTAAAAGTATTTTGAAAATAGATCCAAAGAAATAACTCGTCTCTCTTTGCATAATGATTATAATAAAGCTCAGAATTAGACTGAAAGGATTTTAATACACTTTTAAAATTCTTTTTAAATCTCTCATAGTAAAGCATATTATGTAATAAAGCAATATTTAGCAAAACACTTTCATATACAATTCAAATTTAAGAAAGCATTTTATCCAAAATAATAAAATAAAAACGAACAGGAAATTAGTTTAGTCCTTTGTAAACAAAAAAAATTCACGACGCCGCTGATCGGGGTTAAGAAAGAGCCTAAAAAAACCGAAGGAGACTGAATTTTCCTATTATTTTTAATTTAAGGCCTATGCAATTTGTCGCTGAAACGAATGTAATTTAAAATAAGAAAAAATGAGATTATTTTTATTTTTTTCATCGCTATCTTTTGGTTACTTCAATGTCGAATTATAATTTACCATTCAAAAAAATTATACATGAGTAAATCGTCTTTTAAAGTGCCGGCTAATTAATTTGAAGAAATAATGAGATTAATAAGAAAAATATTGGCAAAATACCATTAGTATTGTTTCCCGTTGATCTAAATTCAACTTTATGTTCAGCTTGAAGTCGTTATAATGGGAATGCAAATACTAATTTACTTTTTCTCTGCGTATCGTTCCTCAAGTTTAATGCTAAATTAGAAAATTGCTAAAATTTAAAAAGAGATATAGAATTCCATAAAACACATAAAATGAAAGCAAAATTGTTAAGATTGAAAAAATAGAAGTACAATTATAACAATTAAAAATTTTAAACGTACCAATAAATTCAAAATCACAACGAAGGCTTGGTTAATGACTATGATATTTGTCACGTTCAATATCTATTAGAGCACTGAAGATACAATGCTAATAGAGCTCTAAAAAGTAAGGAAACATTGCTTGCAATAACACTTGTATATTCTGAGTTTCTGCACAATTGTATACTCTGCCAAGCATATTACATAATTCACGCATAATTTGACACTCGGTATCTCAGTTACGTAATAGAATTAAGAAAATTGTATTACAATAAATAAAGATAACAAAATAAATTTTCGGTAATAAATATACAATTGTCGGAAGTTTTTTAAATAGTAGGTCAATTGAAAATATAATAATTTTTTTCTTATCCTCGCTTGCATATTTCTGATTTGGCCCTTATTTTTAAATAAGTACTAATCGTAATTTTTATCATTATGAAAATGTTTATAGCAATCCATTCTGCATAAATTTACGTACGTGGATTTTTTAATCTGCTTTTAATTTTTTCATTTGTAATGAAAATATTCTCTTCAATAATTATTAATGGAATAACCTTTTATTAACTAAACATTAGGTAACTATATATTACTGATTAAATTCAAATTACAATTAACCAATTTAATTGTCATTCCAAGTTTTAAGTGCAAGCTTTATGATCTCACTGTCAAATCAACCAAAAATAATGATAACTAGTAAAAAAATATGCATAATGGAAATTTGAAGCTACTTATGGCGAAATTAAGCAAAAAGGTAAGGAAAATATAATATATTAAGATGCTTATTACCAGGTTTTGCATATGAGGATGAAATTTAAGATGAGCTTTTGGATAGATTATTTACAAGCGTTAAAATAGCATCTTAAATTTAAAGTTGTGTCACTGTCAATTTCCATATTTAATGCACATTTTTTGCAGGTTGGGGAAGCTGTATGTAATTAAGTTATGAAAATTTGTTTTGCTAAGAAGCCAGGCAATAATGAAGGTTGCTAAACATTCATGTCTCGAGTAAGTAATTCTTTCCTCTAGAGGTTTCGTGTTACTGAACATTACTCCATATTCCAATAATCCCATTAAATATTAATAAATATTCCGATATTCATTTTTACCACGATTTTTTTGCGCGGATATTAAATTACATGAGTGTATAATGATATAATGCTTACAGTTATGGTATATATATATATATATATATATATATATATATATATATATATAAATATATATATATATATATATATATAATAAAACATATTACAAAATTTCGATGTAACTAAGAATGTATAAACATTCTATATGTAATAAATTAACACCTATCTGCAAATATTACGTTTTAATAAATTTTAGCCTTGTATATTTTTCAAACGCATAAAAATATCGTAAGTTTCTCAAATACTATAACATTGATAATAATTGCTATAATTATTCGATATACTTCTAATTACACTGCTTCTTTATTTTTTCTATAGTAGTTTCAAAGACGAAGGAGAGGTTCACGTTTTTTTGACATTTTTATCAATATCTATAGAAAAACTTCATATAAAATTTCGAAAAAATATAGGTTTGCTATTTTTACAATTCCCCTTTCAATTACAGGACATAATTTAATCCTACAGGATGATTTAAATTTACAAAGAGATATCTGAAAATATGTATATATTTAGCTACTTGGATATATCCAGGTTAATATTATTTATCACTATTAAATTTTTAGTTTCTGAATCGAACTTTTACTAAGAAAAATGGCTTTAATTGATAAATAGAAAGATTAACACGTGAATGATCTTATAATGTTCGTAGTTTTTCTTTTGAGGTGTGGAACCCGAAAACTTAACCTTGTTGAAAGTTGCTGATTTCCCCATATTTAATATTATTACACTCGACGGTATTTGAATTAATAGAAGTTTTTTTTATGAACATATATTACTTGAGATAGTATATGAAACATACAAGCTTTCAATCCCTTGAATCCTAGATCGTAAATAAAGTGATGTAGATACTTTTTCAACTCGCCTATCGTTTTTAATTTAGTTGAGGGTTATTTCGGTTTTGCAATAGATATAAAAGAAATAGTGATTTAAACAAATTTATATGATACATGTACAAATCATCTTGTAAAGATGCCGTTAATTAATTTTGGGGAATAAATAGATGAATCACAAACAAATAATGTAAAATAAAAAAGTTATTACTTATATTGTTTTCTGATTAACTAAATTCAACTTTATTTAACCACACGCTTGAAGTTTTTTCTTATATGTAATGTTATTTTCCATTATTCAACTTTTATGGGCAAACATTTTTTTTGCAACTTTGTCTTTTATCACTTCACTAGAACTAAGTAGCGTCATATACAAACCATAACAAAGTATGTGTCTATTATTTCCTTGGGAGTTTCTGTGCATCAAACTGAGTATAAAATTTCAAGAAAATATGAAAATGATCACTGAAAAAGAATTGTATTTTTTTAAAGAAATACACTACAAATATATTAAGCTTATTATATAGAATCACCTGTACGAGTTTTTGTATGAGTTGTTTGTTGAGAAGCTTTTGTAATAACCAATTTTTATAAATGTGTTTTCTTTGTGCTTTTTAATGTAGTCGCGTAGACGAAATAAACTATTCCTTCTATAAGTTCCTATAGAGTTTTACTTAGTGTGATGAAAAATTACTTTTTGAACACCGTACTCTGATTTTCCTGACTGTACTTACGCAAGTTCATGCTCACCTGTCAGTTGCCACTTATTAATTACGCACACTGCATTTGACAGAATCAATTTCCGGCTTCGATTCTACTTTGGACTCCTGTCGCAACCCCAACTGATATGTGCACGTTTCTGCTGTTGCTCTTCTTAAATATAATTATGGTGTCTTTACAGATCGTTGATCGTTTAACCGCCTCTTCTCTAGTACTTTATGTAAAATAAACTAATTAAATAGATCAGAAATGGTTGTATGGGATATTTTCTTTGTTAATAGAATATGATAAAGTTTAAATCTTACAGAGTCCGAGCGATTCGTTTCATATTAATTAAGCGAGTTTACAGGAATCAGCTTTAATTGAATTGTGTGAAAGCAGATAATTTACGAATATGCAATTATAGGATATTGGTGCGAGACCTTGGTATGGTTATAGAAAATTATTTCTCATTTCTTCATCAAATCCTGAATAAAGGATAAATAATTTTGCCGTATGACTTTCAAACTATTAATATTTAGAAACCAGTCTTGTTATTAGTAGTATCCTCATAACTGAGGATCGTCTCCTCTTAGAGTTGCAGGCTCGCAGGATTTTATTATTTCTTCGCTTTGGTCCTGGCCATGGGAAAATCGTGCCGGATAGTCTTCGTACCTTGTCCAACCATTTAGCCGCGAAACGACTTCTTTGCTTCTTTCCCGCTGTTTTGCCTACTTTAAATGGCTTTTCTACGATGTCGTCGCGTTGAACTGTGAAAAATTACGCATATGTTCTTTGTGGATATATGGTGGACAATCTTGTTTTTATTTTCGGCTCTCGGAATATATCAATTCAAATTGGAAATAATTGGTTTGGGAGTAGAAATCTGCGTAAGTATGTAAAATGGTGTTGACACTCGTTTCTAATCAACCAACGAAATATAATCCCGTGGTAACTATATAAGAAAGTGCGGAAATGGATTTAGAAAATTCTTTCAATTTTTTTTAGTTTCGAATATTTCTTTTAATTTCAGATATATTTTTCCTTCGCTTTAGTTAGGGTATAACATGACTTAACCTTCTTCACTGAAAAAAAGAATGTTAAAGAGAATATGTATTGACAACAATTATGCGTAAGCAAAATTACACATAATTTTATATGTCACGTTCATGCAATAACTCGGCATTCAATTTTGGATGGTTTATGTGCTATCTTTTATTACCTCGGAATTTAAAGTGTCTCACTTAAATCTTTTTCTCAGCTCTCATCATAGCATTATAGTTCACGTTAATCAATACATTCATGAACTATTTGAAAACTTTTTATTTACATATAATTATTGAACGATCTACATCCACATTCTATTTGTTTCTATAGCGTTTTCTTTTGTTTTATTTCTTTAATTTATATATTTCATTATTTTTTATTAACACCGTCCGGATGTGATTTGATCAAAAATTTCAATGATCAAGAAGAAATAAACTTCATCTTGAAGAAGAGACTAAGCAAATAATATTTGTTTTTAATTCAGATTATCAAAATCATGGAATAAATTCATACCTACAATTTGCCTTTAATCTGATTCGCCGTGCTCCTCGATACTGCATTCTCCAATATATACCCTCCTTCTCTGAACATTTGTAATTTTTACCAAATTATAAATTATTAATCATTACGTAAATCATATCTTCACGGTATATATATATATATATATATATATATATATATATATCATCGATGATGAAATTAATGAAATGAATGGGAGTGAATTAAATAGACATCATTGCATTGAATTAAAAGAATTCTTGAGAAAATTTCAATATGTAACACATATTGAATATCAATTTATAATTATGTTACTATTAAATTCAAATGAATTAATTTTATTATTTTTTAATTATCTTGCCAAATATTGCTGTTATTTTAAGCGCTGCGTAATATGAGTCAATGTAAAAAAATTATCCAAATATAATTTTTCATTTTATAGATATACTTTTTTTAATGATTCAATAAGGAAAAGTAAGCATATGTATTATTTACAGGAAGTACATTACGTTATTTTAATTAATCATTAATACCTATCAAGATTTTATCTTGCTAACAGTAATTATTTGCCACAACTGTGTCTTACAATGTTTTTTTCTACGAGGGCGAAATATATAAACTTTCTTGTTGGAATTCTTTCTTCTTGAGATCGTGTATATCATTACTTTTATATCTGTATTTATGTGTTTGTGGTGTCTTAGTTAGCTTTCTTCGTGTAATATAATATTTATATTTTTTTAAGTTAGATAAAAAGACATTTGTTTATTATATTTGAACATTAGGTTTAAGAAAGCGAAACTAAATAGTAAGCATCGGATGGAATAAATTCGTTGTGGATATTATAAACTTAATTTATATGATAATTTGATACTGTAAATTATAAAATAAAATCAGTTTCTATTTTTTATTGTATTTATAATGCTGTTTGTAGTATTTCCTCAATTCGTGTAAATAAAGAAAAATCAATTTAACATGCAGACCATTTCCCTAACTCAAAGATATAAAAGAACCGAAAGAAACCTTAGACACTATGTCGTATCGTTGCGCACGTTTCAGTAAAATCACAAAAATTCCTTTTGTATAAAAATTACGCAACCCAAATTTTTCACGTTTTCCTCGTTGAATTGTTTCGCGTAATTTTCCGTATTATTTTTGCCTCGATAAAATACCGATGTTGTTGGTGGACGCTCGAAGAAATTCAGGACAAAACATAATTTTGATGCTAAATTCTTCGAAAAATTACGAGTGGCAGTCACAGAATAGGGGAAAGTTTTCAGCTGGGTATTCCTTTATCACAGGTGCTTAATCTCAACTCTCTTTTAAAGATTCTTGAATACATCTGACTACATTTTAGGTTGCGTACTCAGTATATTTTCTTTATGGAAAACTATGTTCTTTATGTATTTGCATAATGTCAGCAATTTGTCAACAAATTTAGTTATAACTGTATTTGCGAAACGATACGAAATGTGTTCTAATATTGACTGATGGATTTAAGCTGGTCCCTTTTGCAAACATCTTTTCAGCTAGGTATATATATATATATATATATATATATATATGCATGCGCGTGTGCGCACACGCGCGTTTTCGTGTGTGCGCGTTTTCGCGTGTGCGCGTGCGCGCGTGCGCGTGCATGCAGGTGTGCGCGTGCGTGTGCGTGCGTGTATAGAAAATATTCTACTCCCTAAGATTCTACGGTCAATGTTAGGTTTAAACTTCTCCACCAAATTTTATACCATTAATTGTATGGTGTATATAGATATGTAGTTGAATTAATCTATTTAAATATTATGTACTTTTCCTATTACCTGAATATAAATTGCATTTTGCTTATTCTTGTAATTAAATCGCTACGAGTAATTATCATGTTGAACTCAATATAATCCCAACGAAAAGCTACCTTTGTATAACTTCATTCAATGCTATTAAAACTGTATCACTTTGCTATTATCAAGGATTAATTATTACGAAAATAAAATTTGCCAAAAATCAAATTCACCAAAAATCAAATTTTCGAACAATTGTATAAGTGGGTCATAAAGAGAATTCACAATTATTTATTTCCACTTTTTTATTTGCTACAGTTCATATTTTTTAATCGTTTAAGTAATAATTATTTTAAAATGTTTAGTTTCAGATAAAACTTTACTAAAATAGATTTTTAAAACATTTATTTATAGGATATATAATACCTGGATTGTATTTGTTATAACTATGATATTTAAATTATTTATTAACATTAGTATTAAATTTAGTTAGTAGTAAAAGATTAAACTAAAATTCATATACATTAAATACGTACTACCTTTGACTGACATGTATACTACTTAAATAGTTTAAACATTCATCAGTACTAAACTTATTTGTCTAAAATTGAAGAAAATATGATCACAACGCCGATCATAACTAAGGTTACTATTTGGAGATATATTAGCAGATTAATCTAAACGCGTTCCTCTAATATGAAAGAAAATGTCACATGTCGCTGTCTTGGATTTTAAATATAAAAACCTTTACTTTGATACTGACGATATCCTAATTTTTTTAACCATTAAACATACACCGACATCTTTACTCACTCCATTCTTTCAACAGTTAAATTTTCAAAAAAATAATTTTAATAAAATGTCGAGAATGCTTTTCCTCTCTCAGTTCCATTTTCGTTTTATGTTTTTGAAGTAAAAGCTTGGTTTCTTCCACCTTATCCAAAAATGTTTTTCCAAAATAATTTTGAAATTGGAAAAGTAGAATGTAGAAAACTTCAAATCATTCTGAAATCCTCCTCTGTATTGTAATTAGTCAAACAAGCTATATTTAAGTAAATTTTTTCTGTGGGAATTGTATGGGCTTTTATGAATAAATATTTTAACTCATACGAAATTATTCAAAAACTTTTCGTTTTCCTCTCACTATGTACTTATTTATATACTCCCAATACGATGGCGGCACAACTCCCACTAGACAATGTTTGTAAGTATCGAGCGCCGTGGAAAACACGAAAATACCTCACGCGACCGACTGGGGCCGAACATTGTTGATCACTTTCATTCCTCCGCCGAGTTGTAATCATAAATATGAAGACCGTGACAAGGGTCAACAAAGGGGATTACTACCTATATCGCACTACACGGTTACGAGTAAACATGTGTTTTACCAAACATATAGATAATAAAGGGTGGTTTTTTGGAAGTCGGGTGCAAATTGTTTCCAGGAGTATGCGACGTTCAGTTGTGTTATTTGAATTATTTCGTAAATATTTTCACGGTTACTGAAATGGATTTATACCGTTCGTTTTTTTTTCATTTAGAAAGATTCCTTGCAGAGGTAATGGATGATCAACACCACATAAAAAACAAATATTTATTTAATATTTAGGAAACAAAGAACCTGCGAAATAGAAAAAAATATTAAGGGGGTGTTGGAAATAATCTGGCATGATAGGTTCTTGTTGGATGGCTGAGATTTGTGCGTGACATCGTCTCCACGGACCTTCTGATAAGGAAACGACACGTACTTCCGAGAGCGTCTCAGTTCACTGTCGTTCTCAGTGTGAGTTCGTGAATTATATGGTACGTATACACGTCGTATATCGCATTTTAAAACGGCCCCATATCGCCTTTTATCACGTCAAAAGCCTCAAGTAAACGAAATATATAACATGTAGTATTGAATGTTAAGAGTTTGGAATGGGATAGGAAAAATCTGACTTTTATTAATTAATTTTTTTTAGGCAATAAATTTTATAAACAGCATTATATTTTTTTCTGTAATTTGTTAAATGAAAAGACTAAAGAGATTAATTATGGAGAGTAAGTATGTATAAAATAAAAAGCGAGGAATCCAAACTTGCACATTACTAACAGATACACTGGTGTTATCATAAAAGAATCGATCAAGTATGTATAAGAACGTCTAAAATTAGGATTCTGTAGTTGTAATTATCTCTTAAAATTGTTGATGTTAGCTAATTGAGTTAATTTAAATTTAAAGTTCCAATCAAATTTTAGTCTAAATTTTTTTTTCAGACTTTTGAAATTCATGTACATTACAAAATAATAATTATTTCCTTACAGACACATGAAGATGCAAAATTTTATGATCCGGGAAAATTCAAAAGCAGGATTACACGTGACACTTTATATGATATAATGAACTCAATAGAAACGGCGCAATAGAGCTGTATAACGTAGCCTTCTTGAGAGACTTTTTATTTATTAATAAAAAGGTATACTGAATTTGTTTATATTAATAATGATTTGAAAAGCGATATTACGTAACCTTGTTCGAATGGACTTATATTTGTTATTACATATAATAACAGACAATACTTGCGTTTTTAATATTTAATTCAACTTGCCTACAGACGACTCATTGTGGGTGAGTCAACGAGCAGAAAAACCGCACTCTGTATCGTCAAAACCTTTATTTATAGGATTCATTAAATACTGGTGAGTGTTATCTCAACATTAATTAAAATATGCTAATTTGAAAATGCACCAGAGGTCAAATGCCGTCTTCGTAAAAAAATAAAGGAAAACAACTAACTTTTCAATTGTATATTTTTATTGCAAAAATATGCTTAAATAGAGTATCTTTGCAACTATATATATAAATGCCTTATCCTCATTTGTTCCATTGATTTTTGTGTTTATACAGGATATGTTTATATAAAGTCGATATATATTATTATTAGGAATACCATTTCAATTGCTAAGGTTTATATATATTGAAATCTTCCTTTTCATGTTAGAAATGAACGAATGATTCATGTGCCAAGGTAAATATATTGTTCAATGAAGCAATAATATATATAATAATAACTAATAAAAAAACATGCATGGGTATATTGTTATACTCGGAAATACTAGTATATCCACGTATAATACTAGTATATCCAGTATATCCACCATAATAATATAAATAATAATGTAAATATTTATACATAAACATACCTATTGTACAAATGAGATAAGCGAACCCAATATTTGAATTTTTGGAGTGCATATATTTATACGAAACAAAATAATGTGAAAACTCTATTAAGAAATATTTTCTTATCTTTTTCTCTTCGTAAAAATAAGAAGCGACCTATTTCGCTATTTCGACAAAATTAATAATCCGGAAATCAGTGCGACAATTCCCATATCGTATTTTAATTTAATATAATAAATATTATTTATTTCGGTATAATTAATACAGGCGTTGACTGAAAATGGGATGTAAAGCTTATAGATTAAACACATATGCCAAGCTAAATTTTTATGGATTGTATTTTGATTTGTTTTTTTTGTCGAAATGAATTTACTTTTGTATTGATATGCAACGTTCAGCTATAATGTCTAAAGTTTTATGGCATATAGCATTGTCCTAACGTCATTTAGATTCATTTTAAGTAAGTTCTGACAACAAAATTTTCAAAAATTTTATATTATTAATTTACATCACGCATGACAAAATTTCTATCTAACTTTTATGTGTTAAAAAACATGGTGCGTGTCAGCGCGTCGTTTACTGTTTAATTACCATTGTCTTTGAATGTATAAAATCGGTAACACTGTATATAAATATAAATATCAATATCATCTACCAATATATTTCTTACCGTTAAGGCTGCGTTCATAAAAACGCATTCACTCGACTGTTTATTCGTTGACTTACGTTGTGAAATTGGTCTCCATGCATTTTTTTAACGACATAATAAACAACCTATGTATATGTATAAAATATACCTATATATACTTATTTCATCATAATATATGAAATATTTTTTTAACAGGATGGTATCTATGTCCATCCTGAAGGTCCCTTCTAATTATTGGTGAAAGGATTTTTGTAATCGGACGAGTAGTTCCGGAGATTACCTCATACATCCAAACACAAACTTTACCTCTTTATAATATATGAAGTATTTTTTAAAGGGTCATATACAACCTATCTCCATCCTAAAAGTCCTTTCTAAATATTGATGAAAGAATTTTAGAATTCGGGTGAGTAGTTTCGGAGATTACATCCTATGTCCAAACTTGCAAACTTTACCTCTTTATTGTACATGAAATATTTGTTTAACGAGTAATATACAATCTATGTCCATCCTGAAGGTCCTTTCTAAATATTGGTGAAAGAATTTTTATTAATCGGGTGAATAGTTCCGAAGATCACCTCCTACATATAAAGTTACAAATTTTACCTCTTTTAATATGCGTAGTATTTATTATGGGGATAATATATAACCTATGTCCATCCTGAAGTTCCTTTCTAAATATTGGTGAAAGAATTTTTGAATCAGATCAGTAGTTTCGAAGACAATCGAACAACAGTTTTCGTTTACGTCCTACACTCAAACATAAAAAATTTAACGAATTTTTAAAATATGAAATATTTTTAAAGGAATAAAATAAAACCTACGTCCGTGCGTCCGTCCGTTTAGAAAGGACTTCTAAACGTTCGAGAAAGAATTTTTAAAATCGGATACTCATCCGAGTTTCGGAGATTACCAGATTACTACATCCAAACTTACAAACTGTTACACTTCTCTTAACGCTCTGAAATTTTGATTTTACTCCTCATAAAACTTCATACCGGGCGCTATATACGAAAATCGATTCTTAAGGAGTAAATTTCAATAACTTAAATGCATGAATGATATATATCACTTTTTAGATATATTACAGAAATAAAATATTTAAAATTAATCAACGGTAAAATTTAAATAATTGTCCGTAATTAATAAAATTGTCGACTGTTAATACAGTACAATTATTTAAGTAAATATAAGAAATGACTACTGTTATAACTGTCACATAAAAATGTAATTTTTAACTTTCCCTGTGCAACTTATTTCCTTGCATCTAATGTTTTTAATTATATCGAATGAAGGATAACTGAAGTTATAGGACTTTACATCTGGTCCACGGAACACGTACTATTAATTTTGGATAACTATTACTTTTTCTACATCCCACTTCAATCAGATTTATCTTAGAAATGTGCAGGTCAGCGAATATAGGTACCAAGTACGAAATTAAACATATACTACTACCGCGATAAATTTACCTATTTTTGTTGACGTAATGTAATTAAAGAAGGAATGTATGAATAAAAATATGCTCGTATTAAACTTATAACTCATCTTCGTGGTAAAGGGATAATTAAAAAGAGAGCAGGCAGGCCGTAACAAAACACTCTGTACATACAAAATATAAGTATAAAGCAAAAACGTGGAGGCAAGTTGAGTTCCGATATTCCAAAACAAATGCTAAACTAATAATCGAGTTAGTACATACTTAGGGTCTAAGTTTTTATCGACGGGTATTGGACCATAATGCTCGTGTTTGGCTAATTAATTTATTGCCTCGATGTAATTAAGGCGGGTTTGGACATATTTGTTTTTCCTTTTGTTATATTGTACTTATCATAACGTTTCATAAAGCCGAGGGGTTAGGTTGTGTTACCCTCTTTTACCAGAGTGAAATTAAAAAGAATGTAGGGTGGACATTTTATGGTTTTTAGAAAAAATTAAAACAGATTTAGTCAACTGGGTTTTAAACTATGCTTAGAAGTGGTCATATTATTGACAATATGAAATTTAATTGTTAAATTAGAATAAAAATAATCCACATTCAAAAATTTTATAAATTTATATAGATCTTAAATTTTGTACTACTGGTGAAATCGAACTAATGAAACTTACCTATTTCTTAAATATCTTCAGTTTTATAAATATAATGAAACAAAATTTTTTCAAAAAAAGTATTAAGTTCAAACAAAACTGTGGCTAACGTCGCGGAGTAAACATGATCAAGGCAAACTCATCTATGGATTATTGAAATAATTTCTTTACAATTTTTTAAAGACGTAATATTTCCTACACACGAGGAATTTGTAGTAATAATTCTATATTTTAACATATTCTACCTGCCCTTGCGTCAGAAAAAAACTGTCCGTTTGGCATAGTTGTTTCTATCAAAATTAATTTGTCTTAAAATCTTTAAATTAAGCATAGTGATAGTGCGTATCCTAATAGTTACAATAAAAAAATATTTACATGGAAATTTTTGAGGAAGCAAACGAAGTTCTCTATATTTTTTAATTCCATATACCCCGTGGAGTATCAGAGGAAAGAGCTAATAACAAGGATTCTTTTTCAGAATATTTTATAAGATACTTCTAAGGATAATACTGAAAATATCTCCTTAAATATATATTTAAATGTCTTCATGTACATTATAGAAGGTATTTTATTTTCATTCATCTTGGCGGTATATGATCCAATTGAACCTATATTTTAAATTAAATAGGTTACTGGTAGCAAAAAAGTAGCTTTCCATGCTGTATTCTTTGAAAACATGGTCTTTGTATGTATGATAATATTAATAGATGTGATGTGACTACAAGTTTAATTAACATGTAGGTATAGTTTAAATGAAATGAACCATTTGTACTGAAAAGTTTGCTACCAGGTTATATCAATTAGCCAGTGCTAATTTAAGTGCTTTGTAGGCTAGGTCTGTTACGTAACTACCTGCTACATTTACCTAATACACAATTAAAAATTAAAGTTTTAAATAATATAAACACGTTAATAAATCAAATATACATGGGTGTATGTATCTAAAAAAAACACAATAAAAATATTTGCGTATCTGGTTGAATGCGTAAGAAACTTGAAGATTAACTTAATGCAGCCAATAGAAATGAAAGGGAGGGTGGACATAGAAAACAATGCGTTATTAAATATGACAAAGAATGAATTTAAACAATAGGCGCACATCCCAAAATACGAAGTTGATGATTGTTTGAGTGTAAAATAAAACTGCCAATATATAAAAATAATATGAGTGGTATAAGTGTAGTTTAAAAACTTATCCTTTGGTAAAAGTATCAAAGTAATGTCGAAAAATTAACTTTGAGAAAGTGACATATATTTTTTACCGAAAGTACTAATATATAACAGGAAATAATTTGGCGAAGTAACGTAACTTTTCAATAGGTCGAAGATTTCATCGAAAAATTAATGTCAAAGGGAGTGCTATGTTATACTATATAATTAATTAAGATATATTCCGTAATTGTTCAATTCTCAGCAAAAAGTCGTGACATACCATCAAGAATACATTTCGTGAAAATTCTCTTTATTTCAACATGTTAGGTAAAATAAGGTTTAAAATCAAAATAACTGCCTAATTCCTAATAGCTCCTTCATATCCAATTAGAATAAAGTTTCTTTTCAAGAAATAGATATATACTTTAATAAAAGCTTGTATTTCACTAGATAATTTCTGGATTATGATGCGAAGTAAGTTGAAGTATGCATAGCAATTTTTGGAGGGAACCGAAATGAAGGGATGAAACATGAAATCATTATTTTTAAATTTTGGAATGGTTTTAAAATGGGTGATTATTTTAAAAACAGCAGCTTGTGGTACATTTTTTGTATATATGACTCGTTGAAATGTGGTGTAATCTGAAATAATCCTCTAATTATGTAAGTACCTAAAGTTTTATCTCCCGGCTGCCTCTCTTCCGCTGTCTCTAAGTGCACTCTCGATCCACTTGCATTCTATGCGCCATCGGCTGCCTCGATTGCCAGTGTAATCGAAGCACTTATTCTGCATATCTTGATGATTCCAACCAATGTGAAATTCTCTTTCAATGGGGTTCCCCGTGAAAGATTCATTTCTTTCATACCAAATAAAACCCAAGTCCAACTTTTAAAATATTTGGAATCAATTTGAGATGGCCACCAGTTATAAATAACGTTAAAAATAAATATATTAACACGTTTCCCTAATCCAACTGAAAAAAAAAAATTTAATGTAGATGATTTTAAAAATATATCCGCAGTTGGGAAATTGAAAATTCTAATTAGAAAAGCATTTATTATTCTGTTATATTTGGACATCGTTTGCTCCATTTAATTTAAAGATATTAACTTCTAAATAAATAAATTAAATAATATGAAATAAATTTCGTTTGACATAAAGAAATCCAGTCGGTTAAGTTAAAAAAATTATATTTTCTGAAAAAGAGCCCCGAAAACAGAAATAGAAAAAGTTATTCTAATATGTACACTACCGACATAACGAATATTCGAATTTAATTAACATTCATGAAATCAAAAGCAGTCAATAAAATATTTGGGAAAAAATAAAGCACGACACTTAGAGATGATCTCAGTTTTGCTGATGTAGTAACGCATATTTGTTTACAATTTTTAATTTCTTAAGTGTTTATTATTCGTGAATGATACATTTAACTACAGAACAAGTTCACTAAACTTATTTTTACACGAGTTATTTTAGTTTACCTACATCATACATAATAACTCGTGTGGAAATAAGTTTGATAAAGTTATTCTATGGTTATATGTATAATTAAACACGTTTCAGTAAACTTTAAGTTATAAACGTGTGCTGTAATCTCTCGCTATTTGCGGATTTGTTATTTGCGGTTTGGAGCATTCGCTCTTTGTGATTTTATAAATGTTATTCGCCTCAAGTCAGCTATAATAATATAACTGTAAGTCAACTATAATGGCACTAAAATACAATTCATGTGGAAATAAGTTTGATAAACTTATTTTGTGTTTATATGTATAATTAAACACGTTTTACTAAACCTTAGGTTATAAACATATGTAACCCCTCATTATTTTACGCGAATTTGTTATGTGTGATTGTCAGTATTCGCCATTTGTGATTTTAGAAATTTAATGTACCTCAAATCAACTATAACGCTAATAATGAACACACACTTACATACAAAGACGTACGCTTACGCATATACACACAAAAAAGAAATAAAAGCGATGTCTCATAAGTGAATCGATGGTGGAAAAAATACATGTGTATATCAAATTGACTTGCCAGCATAAAGAGCGACTGAGGAATCCAGCTCAAATGAAAGAATACTAGAAAAACGTTTCAGTGTGGACAGAAAAGATTGTATCATAGGAATATGTTAAAAAAAGTTAAAGTGTATGTTAAAGAAATTCGAAGAACAAAAACAAAGACGAAGGAAATAATTTTTATAAATATTTCACATTACGTTAATAATACTTTCAACATTGTCAAAGTTTTTTGCGATTAAATGTCAAAAATAATACAAAAATATGATTTCATACAATAAAAACAGGTTTTTTTCCATGTTATTCAAATTTCTTCGTCTATTATGAGTCTCGCATTTTTTCTGTGCGTGAAAATATAGAGGAACCTAGCCTAATATCCGCGAGGAGGGGGGATAATTAGAGGTATTTGTGTAAAATTCATAAGCGCTGCAATAAAATAAGAGGAAGAACTTTTTGAAGGATGCTAATCTACTGCCTATATAGTTTTAAAAAACTTGAATAAATAAATACGTAGGTAGTTGAATATCCTAAAACCTTTTTATTTCAGGGATTATTTTCATATGAGGATGATTTAACATAAATAACGCCCAACCTTAACTCGATTTAACTTTACAAAATTTTGTCTTTTTTAAGCCGCACCCTCGGTTCGCTCAGCGGTAAACTTAATACAGATGGACCTTAAATATTATCCTTATCTCGCATTAAGATAAGGAGCGCCGGACGACGCGGGTGCGCCCTGACCCAAGACCGAGGAAGACAGATGTCCTTAATGCCCCCGAATTAAGGATAATAGCCGCCGAGCACCAACTTGTGTGTAAGAGAATGTTATGTTCCATCTAAATTAATTTTCGCAAGTATCATAGTCACTTGGAGATTCTGTCCGATAAGTGGTTGGCCGAGTTTAATGGTGCAGAAGGCTTTTTAACTCCACTGACCGTTTTTATACGTGAGAGTTCGGGAACGGGTTTATCTTTTAATGGGATGATGTAAGTTGGGTATGACATAAATTTTGGCATCCGGCGCTTAGTTTCGATGGTCGTTTGGTCGACTATATGGTTTAGTATGGTTTAATCGGTGCTGAAATGAATACCCCTAAGTTAAGCAAATATAAAAATAGCGAAGTTTGTGCTATAAAAATATTAGATTGAAAAAAGAAGAAAATTGTTATTATTTGTTCATGTACTCGTATATTGCTGCAAATGTAAAGAAATATTTATTATATTGAAAACAACCTAAGACAAAGGTTTTGCTGAGGTTTACTAAAATATTTTATACTGGTCATTGTTAATTCAGACATGTACCATCTCATAAACTTGCTTCTAGAAAGGTAAATTTTATGAGTTTCTAAAAAAATAAATCTTTGTTTATTATAAATAAGTTTCCAAGAAGAGACACATTGACTATTCGAAGAATGTACAGCTGACATTGTTTTCGACTGAAAATAATTGTTAAGGTCTTTTTTAGTTCCAAGTCTTAAAACTCCGTCAGCTTCGGATGTATAATTCTGAGTTCTGGAGATTCTGGATCATATAAATGGAATTTGTGCTGAGTATGTTAAGAGTACCAAAATTCCATATGTTAAATAATACTATAGGATACGTAAAAATATGTTGTATTTATTGATTTCAATTTAAAATTAAAATAAAATTAAACAAGGTATAAAATTATCCTTGCTTTTTAGTTTGCCCTGTCCGATAAAAGAAATATCGTGGAAATAAATGATACATTTAATTTTTTTTAATACAATAACATCAAACGTTAGGAACAATCAAAATGGAACCGCATTTTTTATTTAAACATTTGTATTTACAGACATATTAAGCACATTAAAACGGATATTTTCACACCTTACTTATTGAACTAGTTTCAATTTTCGATAAAATTGTAAATAAAAACAAAATTATGGAATATGCTATTTGGCTTGTTTTTCTATTGTATACTCAGAGACTGAGATATTGTTGAGAGTAAAAATGCAACCGTGGAATCAATAGACGAAAATCTGTTTTTTATTTCTATTAATTACACTATTGATTTAAATATACGTAGATAATGAGTTAAGCGTTTTATAGAAACTAGGAGGTGACTTAAAACTTTACTGAACTTTCAAAAATATTGGTTAAAATGATTTTAGTGATTTTTCACAATAATTTTTTCAATTGTTTTTCCTTCTTAAAAATGGGGTTGCCAAAAATCGATATGCTCAATATTAAAAGTACAATGGATATTTCTTTCGTATGAGCAATTTCAAATAAATTTTCAGTGAAAGTTAGGCGAAACAAGTTTAGTTTAAATTCTAATCAAATTCCTAGAATCAAGACTTTTCACATTTTCAAAACACACTATAAAAAATATTGGGGAGAGAGGACACATTAGATATTATTTCCAAGCTTATTTTTTCATAAACGGAGCTTTGAAGCTAAAAATGGTAAATGATATTGCAATGTTATGATGTTTTAAAAGACCTTTCTCTACTCGATGGAGTGCGCAAACAAATTGTCCTTATTTTATATATATATATATATATATATATATATATATATATATATATATATATATGTACAGGTACATTGCAATTTTATTTTTTACATGTTTATTGAGATTGCAATCTATCTAAATAACAAATAAATTATGCACATTATCCTACTGTTGTACAAACTGTGTTACTTTAATAAACGGCCAGATGGACATGTTGACGTAAGGGTTCCCTGTTTTAATAAATCACCATCAAAAGATACATTAATTCTACTATCTTCTTTATTTATGAAGTTACACTTTTAGCATAACGGTGTATTACAAGCAATTTAATAAATAACACGCATATTTGACATTAAATATTTTACGCTGCCTTGTAGACATTATTTTGTTAACTACATCTTTCACGTACAATTTATTTTTGTCATTCAAGTAAAATACAATCTTCATCCAACAGAAGCTCGCTAATCTCGCAGACATCGCCTGAGAATTTAATTTTGTATTATTTCTTAAAATTCTTGTAGAAGCTGGAATTTTGCAGTAATATCGTCTCGGGATACGTCTCGTGTTACTCGCCTGACTTAGCGTCACTATGTATTTTCTTTGTTCGCTCAATACTTTTTGTAACACATTTCTTTCAAAAGCCTAACTTTACTTATATTGTTTCCGTACAGTATTCTCCTATATCACTTCTACATAAATATTAGAATTACTAGTTTTATAAACAATGTTATATTGACTAAAAGCGATATAATTTTTTTACAATTTAATTATGGTATTTGTAAGCGGAAACTTCAAAATAATATTACCGTGTATCCAACGTACAATGATATTATTAATATACAAACTTTATTAATAAATTCAATGGAATTATTTAATGCGTCTGATAAACAAGGTTGAGTCTGAAACGTAAATAAACTTCTCATCTTAAACATAATAGATAGGCATGAAAATGGTATTTGAATTTAATTTAATCAGAAATGTTTTTTTTTAATTCGCTATCAAGAAAGGTCAAGAACTAATTCTTTTACTTAAACCTGGTACAAAGAATACGCTGCGTCAAAAGGGAATTAAGTAAAAGGTGTAAAAATATTACTTATGTTTGCAGATAAAATTCTGTTTTTTTTTACATTTAATTCCATGATTTTTACCTTTATTATTGTTTAAGATATTTTGAATGTTCACCGGTATTATTATAATATTGATTAATATACTCCCGGTGACAGTAGGAGATTTGGATTTACATCAACAAAAGTGTTGTGTAAAAGCTTCTTCGGTGTATTTTTTTGTAGTTTCGTGATATGATTTCTTATGATGTTATTATTATCATAACACTCTGTTTAATCATCTTGTTAATTTTGTGATACAAGAAATCAATGGGTGGCATCAGATAAATTTTGCTTATTTGTTTTCACGTCTTTAATAAATTTAATAAGAATCTTGTTAAACCATTAAAAGCTCATATTTCTTTTTTTTTATTAGTTAAGTGTAGCTTCTTATAAGAATCTATCTAATAATTTTCTTATAAGATTTTTGTTGTATTAATTATGTCTTTCTTACACGATTTTTAAAGGACTTTTAAGCCCTAACTCATTACGTAAAATTCATGTAATTAAAATTATAAAGTTGTATTAACCCATCTGGCATTGATTAAGTTAGATTTTCTCTCAATCTTCGGTCATGATATCGAGCTAACACAAGATAGTGGTTTATCGTACTGAATTTATTTCTTATCGGGTGTACCACGAGTATATTTAAGTTAATCATTGGGATTATTTATATAAGTTAAAGGCTCAAACAAAAAAATCATCTGACTTTTAATACAAATAACCTACATACATATTTAAACAAGAAACGGTGTTAAAATAATAAGACTCCTTTTCATATTTATTGCGTCGTGTTGAAGTTTGATATATTTGATCACATAATTTTAGTAGCGTAAACATATTCCTATATGTTAAAACCAGGACGCATTTCTTCCCACCTGTTCAAAGGGCATACAAACATCTCGCAGCACTTCTACTTACCACGCACTCGTTGACCTTTATCGAAGCATTATGTTTTAATGTTTTTGCTATTCTAACGATTAACTCAAAGGCGTGGTTGTGGAATTACTTTAATCGCCAAAGTTTTAATCCAATATTCAATAAACTTTTAAATCGCTAGTGGGCTCAATTTCGACGATCGATTAAAAGCTTTGTGCTTATAAATTTTGTCATTTATTTTTTAAATAATTTTATACGGTCGGTAAATGGTTTATTGATTCCAGCATTTAAACAAAAATATGTGATATAACTAGGATAGACTACAGTCAGACTTTAAGGCACAGCCTTACTTAATGACATACATAGTCACTAATTTGAGTAATTTTTTGGTTTGTTCTTTTGCTTTCAGTTATTACTTTAAGTGGCGTACAATTTTGAAAAGACGGGTTGTTACGAAATAACAGAGTATTTGCAATATTTTTGCCATTTGTTATTTTCATATTTGTTTCTACGACAAAATATGTTTATTTATAAAGATCATAACCATTTACAAAACAGTATTTTAGTGACTATCATATGTACTTATTAGTCATTCATTCTGAATAACGGAAAGCTTTAGTCACAATTGAGAGGAGTTTTAGAAAATTGGGGATGTGTAATAAGTGTAGATTCCTTCACGATATTTTTTTACTTTGTTCGATTTTTGACATTTCCAAAGTATTTTTGTACATGGTTATAGGTTAGGGATTTTATTAAATCTATGCACGGTGTCACGGTGCGATCCAGAAGCTAATAAGTATGCTAATTTAATCCATTATAATCTTAGATCCCTTTAACAGTTACCAGTAGCTTTTGATATCAACCAACTACCTAAATACGCTTAATCAAACTATTGTAATGTTAATAAGTTTATTCGTACCCCGCCCTAGACAACGCCCAACAACTCTCTCCCACACCCATTAGAACGTCACTACTTCCGAAACAATACAAAGCTGTCATTAAGCTCCACCATGCAATATCTACATCGGTGAAAGCACACTTGTTCGCTTATTAAATCGGCGAAAGCTCGGGCGATATCTGAATGAGGAAATGATAACTGCTGCAGACAATGATTAATGATCGCTGCAGACAATACCTGTGCGTGGACTCGGATCCGTAGTTCTGCTTGCTATTTCTAAAGTCAACGGCGCGTTGAAATCGCTGGCTTTGTACTCGTAGATTTATGGAAAAAAGCGGATTCACATTTTTGTGATAAAATTTGCTACAAAATGTGCTAGTTGTTTAAGGTTGAAAGAATAAAATTTCGGCACATAAATCGTTGAAAAGCTTTCGCGTTGTATATTTTTGTACAATGTTACAGACACGAAGTGATGTATGCTACATTGTTAAGTTGGTTTTCAATTGAAATGTACTGAAATTCCATTTTATTTATATTCTGTAATGCCAAAGGCAGCTGATTAATGGACACGATAAATAAACCTTTAAATGTATGTCGCACACATATGGATTTCAAATGTGTAACTATAAATTATTATAGAAATTTTTGCTAAAAATTGGGAATTTTCGTGATGCGGTATTATTTACTTTATTGAAATATCTAAAAGGAAAATAAAACCTTAATATTATTTATAGTTGTATTTGTGAAAATATAATAAGTGTTATATTCAAAGGGTTCCAAATTGTGATACACCATGCACCCGTACATATTAGTTATTTTTTAATTATTAACTTGTAATAAAATAGAGACGGAAAATTTCATTAGTTTATTAAATTTAATTCCTTATTTTTCTCGTTTTTTTTAAGAAACTTTTCTCGTTGAAAAAAGAAGCTTTTCTCGTTGAATACTCAAGAACTATAGCCCTATGGCGGACGGCTGAATGAGATAGAAGTTTTGACCTTCCAGATTATGACCTTTTAATTCTTAGCTCTTTGAGCACGTGGCCTAAGGCGTCGTTCTGAAAATTTCCCCCCATCATTATATTATTAATATTTGATTTGTATATATATATATATATATGTATGTATATATGTTTACCCATTTTATTATTTGATTTGTATATAGATACTTTTATTTTATTATTTTTTCACAATTTAAAATTTTAATTCGTACTTTACAAGACAACTTATTTTTAAAGATGGTATTTTATTTAACCATATAAATACGTTAAATATATTTATAGGTTGAAGATACGTGACTAAACAAGTAATTGAAAGGTAAATATTTTTTAAAAAGAATTAATGTTAATGTTACGATAAATAAGAAAGCAAAGTAGAAGAAAATTTAAAAAGGCTTTACAAATATCATGAGTAACAACAGTACTAAATATATTTGGAAGCCACGTAGAAATTTTGAAATATATTTGTGAAATGTTTGACACATGTTTAGAATACCTATGTAGTCAAAACAGAAAAAGTAACAATTTATATTTTAAATTCATGTACACTTTCTTTTACACGCAATATAGCAATGATTTACTGACATAAAGGTTATGCAAATTTTATAAAAGTAAATAATTGGGAGAAGTTTATTTGCTATCGTGTAGTGTACTTGTTCCTTTACAATTAAATATTAAATTTTCTCCTTCAGTATTTTTTCTACTTTTGTCAGTATGTATCTGCCAAAACATATTCTCATCTTAACAGATTTGCTGTGATTAACCGTGGGTAACATTTAAGATTTTTGTTAGTCTGCATCTATTAAAATATTTCTATATGATTAACTATAATTGTTATACCTTGACGGAATTTCTTTTAGTTTGTCTCTGCTAAAACATCCTCATATCACAACAGATCACTCGTTTTGATTAACGGTAGATATTACACGCGGATTAAAGATTTTGTTTAGTCTGCCTTCATCAAAATATCTCCATATTTTAATAGATCACACGCTAGGCTTAACTCAAATTATCACACGTTGTCCTGAGATTTTTTTTAGTGTGTCTCTGCCAAAATATTTACACAACACAAGAACACAAGAGAATACCGGCTACGATTAATTCTATATTCTATTCGATTTGAAAAGAGAATATTTATAAGCAATAAGATTTGATGGTTCATGTATTGTAAACCTTTTTCTTACATTCACTTTAGTAACTTAATGTTGATTTATTTTGGTATTTGTGATTAAAAAAAATATTTTTACCAGTGTGCAAATTTACACTGGATACATACGTAACTCAGATGATATAAGTTAAACTTTATATTTAATGAAAATTATAATAAGTAATATAAAGTGTTTCAAACAATTTATAAGTATTACTGTTACATAAAAAAACTTATAATGAAACAATACCAAAAATTTCGGTAGATATAGTAATTAAATTAAATGTTAAGTGACACAGAAAATTCTTGTAAAGCAACAGAAAGATTTAATTTTTGAGTAATATTTCAAATAGTTTTTTTTAAAACAAACTAATGTATAAAAATATATGAAATACAATAATATTTTGCAGAAAAAATATTTTACATTGCATACATATATAATTACATCATAATGAATCTTGGCTTCGAAGCCGATAACCAAATCTGGCTTGGAATGCTGACGCGAGGCCGGTCTTTTGTCAATATCAATGAGAAATAGTATTACAGAACATATCTTATCTTCTACAGAACATATTCATCATAATTCTATATATTTCATCGCATATCAACATTAATAATCTTTGTCCAGCCCTGCTGCGTGGCTTATGAAATGACATTGCTTCAGGTAGAAATAGTTTGACATGGTTTAACTTAAAAGTGGTGTTTTCTTTCGCCACATGTCATTCTTTTATGCCCAGATAAGTTTGATTGCGTTTATTTTATAGTGATATTTATTCTCGAACAGCTCTTTAGACACTGTATTGGAACATTTGCCATTTTAATTATCATCATACGTAAAAATATTACACATTTAACAAAATGAATTTAACATAATAAAACAAATAATAATATAATAAATTTAATATTAATTAAAACATTTAGTGACCGATATTGAAAAATGGCGAATCAGTTCGCCCGCGGATTAATTGCCATTACGTTGATATGTGTGGCAAGCAAGCATTGTATATACGTCGTATACAAAGTTGCCATACGTGGGCATACAGAAAAAAATATAACTTATCTCCTGAATCTAAATACCTTTGGACAAGTGGTGTGACCCTTGTGTACATATAAATAATTAATGTTGCAAATAATTACACTAGCTCTGTGGGCGGATTAACTTAGATTTGTTAGTCTTACATACCTTTATATATGGTCACTTCAATACAATTGTTAGGTTTCGTGTTTTTGCAACAGGTAGATAGATGGATAATCATACTAATCTGCATTGCTTGTCAGTAATAGTAATGTCGGCTTTTAAAATATTTGTAACCATGTCTCAAGGTGTACTGTTGATCATAAAAATGGGGATTACGTCTCGTCCCTTTCTAATGTATATTCAAATAATTTCATTATGTATATACATATATATATATATATATATATATATATATACATACATATATATATATATATATATACATATATATATATATATATATATATATATATATATATATATATATATGTATATATAACTTTTTAAACTACTTGTACGGAATCGTAAACGCAGATGTATGTTTATTACAGACTAATATTTCAATTATTTTATTTTCCGCTTAGCGCACGATGAGTTTTTGCAAGACTATTAAAATGCGTCAATGAATTACTACGAATGCATTACATGTAGTGCCTATGATATGTTTAAATACGATAACGATTGCATTTTAGCCCCCGGTCACCTCTCAGCATCCGTGGTAATTAGCGTATATAATTCCTGTTATCTTATTTTCCGATTAGTATACTATGCCGCTAATATTACGTTTTCGTTTTGTAAGACTATTAATATGCATCATAAAAAATCACTGCGAATGCACTATTATATATATATATATATATATATATATATATATATATATATATATATATATACATATACATAAATATAATCAAGGCTGCGTTTCGACCCCAGCCACCTCTCGACATCCAGGGCCAATCGAAAAATTTTAGTCTCTGCTCTAGATGACGTGAGCTAAGTTTGGTGAACATATACATTACTCTATCAGTTGTTTTAAAAAAAAATTAGAAATTAAGTACTTTTTAACTTCAAAGTTTCCATATATCTCAGATTTTTAGTACCTCTGATATTTGGTTTTATAGTGTTAATATTTTTAAAATCTATTATGTTTCTACTGTTTTTTTCGTTGAATAAAATAACCTGTCGATAATATATCCTCAAATCGAATAACAAATTCGTAATTGGAATCAAATTTAGATTCCAGATTATGCTTACATATTTGTTAGTCTTAAAAATGGCTGAGTTATTTAAGGGGTTTCAATGATGTTTGAGAATTCTACATCTGAACGGGTTCAAGAAGAACTACCACCAACAGCGCCTTTAACATCAAGATCTAATAACGCTGCTCACAAAATGACACCGCAAAAAGACACCCCTTCAAAGAACCTAACTGATACGTGCCCATTTGTAGAACTATTTACTAATGTTCGGACACGGTTCAAGCAAGTAGCAAAGGTAGTCACATCTCCAGATTATATTAGAGGAAAAAAAGGAAAAGGAAATTAAAAACAACAAGATAATGAAAATTAAGATTAAGAAAAAACTTAATATTAAGAAGCAAAAAATTAAATTAGATTGAAGTTCTGAGAAAGAAGAAACGATAAATGTAGCCAGTGAAAATTCAGGTCCCAAATATAATATATATGATTGCGTGGGATGGGGCGAAAATCACTACGAGACTGAAAAAATAGAAGATTAGCTGCAATGTATTTTTTTTCTAAATTATGGCTGCATGAAAATTTCACTCCATTCAACAATTTATGTAACCATTATGGCAAGAAAATGAAAACCAAGAAACGGAAAAGGAAAACTTACACGAGGAAAAAAGAAAAATGTAACAAAAAATCAAAGGGAGAGGAAAAATGACCCAGAAATTAAATGGCCCTCTTATCCTTACGTAAGCGACTAACTTATAACTGATATTAACATTAAAGCTTTTTCTAATGTTTTTGAAATAAATATGTCTAATATTAAGAATAATCAACAAAAATATACATCGAAATAAGAGTGAAAGGTAACTTTTTAATAAAACATTTTCCTAAAGTACGTATATAATTTTATGTATATAAAATTCTAGGTTACACTGGAAAATATTGTAGCACCAACACTTATTGGAAAAGAAAATAACATGTCACAATGTTTGTTTAATTATATATACGCCAAATATAACATAAATTTATCTGTATATATTACATTCAAACCAAACTAAAAATATAGCAGCGTAAGCTGACACATTATCGCTATCTCCCTCTAACGTCTTACAAAAATTATGAACAGCATATATGCTCTGGGCTTTTGCAGCCTCAAAATTTTGATTATTTTCACGAAATGTTTGAAACGCCTGCTAATTTCGCAAAAAAGATAGGGTTGTCCATTTTTACCGTATAAAATTTCACAATTGGTATCAATAACATAATGATATAATACTTGTATTTATAACATTTTTATAGTTAAACTTTGTAAAGTTAATGTTTTGATTATGTATGTACTTTAATAATACTCTGGGAATTATGTAATGAATTTTATAAATAATATATTACTTTACCTGTCAAATTCGAATATTTTGAAACGTTCTCTCTTGAAATTGAATGAACTATATGTATCGCAACTTCATCTAAAATATACTCGTCAGATTACGAATGCCATCTTCAGATAAACATCTTTTATTTCGAGTAGAAAAATTCCAACATTGATTTATAATTACGAATATTGGTTTCGTTTTTAGTTACTGTAGTTCATTATAATGTATTTTTTTTGTTTTCATTTACTGTAATTCATTATAATATTCATGTTTTATTAATACTTCATAAAGAAATACTTTTTAAATCAATGGGTTAAAACAAAATAGATTGTTTTTTTAATTTTTCAAGTATTCACAATTAAATGAAACTACGTGATGTAGTATTATTTCTACTTTCTTTAATTTCTTTACCACAACTTAGGTTTTGTTGTATTACAACATCTTCAGGTGGGATATTAGCAAAGATTAACTCTTAGGAACAACCAACAGCATTTATATGTTTCAAACACAATAGCGGAAGACTACTTTGTGCGGATTTTTCCATCGTTTATGTTAGTAAGTTTATTGCAGGGGCGCAGACTAAGTTTTATTATATTAAAGAGAGTTATACAATATACCAGTATTTTAGTGAGGGTAATAAATTCAATTGTTGTTATTATGTGAGGTTATACAATGCAAACTTTACGGTGTATGTAATAAAATTAAATGGAACGAAACCTAGGTCGTGGTAAAGAAATTAAAGAAAGTAGAAATAATACTACATCACGTAGTTTCATTTAATTGTGAATAATGAATTTCTACAAAATTAACGCCAAATATATTCAATATTTTCAAGTATTGTAAAATTGGCAATTCTTAGAAATAAAAACTAGTTCCCAGAAATAAGATAAGAAAAGAAATCATTTTCAACGTAAAATAATTTTGAACTATTACCTGACGAAAATACGTTTTTTCTTATTTATTATAGAAAAATGATAGATATTTTAACAACTACACAGTAAATATGAATATATCCAATCTAGAAATATACTTTAAATCGACCCATGAAAAGTTTTAAATAAAATTTGAATGAAATAATAAAGTATTTAAATGTCATAATAAAATATATACATTGAGCCCAGTTGAATTCAAATTTTTCTCTCAACCTTTACAATGAATGACAGTATGTCAAAAAAATTTTGATTACTATGTTGTGTAAGAATATTGATAATAGAGTATTGACATAATTAAAGCGCTGTGAGGAAAAAAAGAGAAAAAATTATGGAAAAATAAGCGAGTTTGAGAATTTTCATTTACTGGTAAGGTTAAAGTGAAAATCTCTCTCTGTATCGGTTAGCTTTATAGATTACAACGAATACTGTTACATACATCATAATAAATTACTGACGTATTTATCTAAACATTCAATTTAAACCTTTATAAATTAGTAATTTTGTAATATTTGTAAAAAAAATTTACTTTTATTCAGCCCGAATCCTATAATTATATAATAATTAATTATATACGGAATAAATAACAAAATAGCAAAACACCCTATTTGATGTAAATGAATTAGTTAATATAGCATATAAAACAAAGAAAATTTTAATTTTTTTCCGCATTTGGAAATAAAACTGATAAAATTTTAAAACCAATTTTTTTATTCTTTTTATTGGACATAACAAGGAGTATTATTTTATCGTAAATAAAATAAATTCAAATATTTTTTGGTCTTTTACGACATAATTAATTCATTGTTTTTGATTACCTTTTGCTAACTTTATTTTAATGATACTACAAAGAAAACACAAAAGAATATTTTGTATTTAATTTAAAAAGTACCATTGAAATTGGTATATCTACTAATGTATGGCAAACATCTAAAAGAGAGTCTCCTCTCTGTGTTCAATTTAAATTAATATTTTATACATGTATATTCGTTTAAATAACGTGTAAGTAAAACTTTGAATTGAGCTCCGATTTTATCACATATGACTTTACCATATAAACGAGTAGAACTCCCACTATAAAGTTCATTACACACTAAAGCATATCAAAATATTTAACGGTAGTATTTCCATTAATCTATTTACAAATATTAATATAATTTTTTACCAATGTTGCTCAATACATTAGTTACAGGCGTAAAAATGCTAGAATTAACCTTTGAATTTTATCAGGTTTGGGGATCGGTGGAGTATGGTGTATTTGTTATAATTATTTACAACCATTTTTCTTGGACTACCTTATATACTATTTTTAATTTGAATTTAAAATTCTTATAATTTGCTCTTTCCCTCGATATCGATTATTCGTCATTTATTGGTTATTGGACCACCTTTAGAGCGTTGTGCCGAATACCAAATATTTATTACAATTTATTAAAAAGATGGGTGGTTCCATTTGAAATTAAGTTGACGTTTTTCATTATAATAACGATTTTTTTTAACATTATTATCAAAATATAAATATTATAATCAAATATAATCAGGTTGTAATAAGAAATATATATATTTTTTTGAATTTCTGGAAAGAAATCTACTTCTATGCTTCTTACCAAATATGTATAAGGGAAATAGTTTTTTTTTTCATAACAAATACTGCATTCAGATGCAGATAAACATTTTGTCGCAAGCTTTACCAGACAATATGAAAACAGTATTCAGTGTTCTGTTTTCATATTGTACCCACCATTATTGATATTTGACTTAAGACCCAATATCGAACACTGACTTTACCTTCTTTTGTTTTAGGGATTTAAAACCTTAAATGTAATCTTTCTTAAGTTTATATTTACAAGCCTTTGCTTACCTTACGTTAGCGTTTTGATATGTCAAATTTTTTATTATACTTTAATGTATCTAATTGATACACATCGCGGACTTATTGCTACGAGAGCAATCTCTTACAGCTAACCATAACACCAGTCCAGCCCCGCTCAACGAGCGGCCGGGAATCGGATTCGGGACCCCACGGTGCGCCGCACAGTTAAAGGTTTTATACCTTAGGATACACCCATTACACCACAACGCCGATCTATTTTAGTGTAATCCGCGAAATAAAAAAAAATTATGTTTACTTATAAGATATTTTAAGAAGTATAACTTCTAACACGCGTTAGAAGTTATACTTCTTTGACATAATGCAAGAATAACTTTGTTTAGCACGCAAATTATTAGTGATAATAAAAAAATTATGAGGACTGGAACGTGATTATATTGTTAAATTCTAAATTCAATTAAATTGTAAAAATTTGATTTTTTTCAACAGAAGAGTGGTCCATTATTTTATTTTTCTGATGCCTTTCCATTGCAAGCTAATCATTTGCCAGACCGTTTCCAAATTATCGTGCTTTAACTTTATTATATTCACATACAGAGTAGTAAAAAAATTCATCTTTCTATTTAGAATTACAATCATTATCATTTAATATAATAATAATATTAATTAATATTATTCAGTAAATCAATTTAATTAAATTGAAATTAATTTTAAAATTACGTAATTTGCTGTTAGATTTACTAAAAAAATCTTTATACAGTTTAATTAATAATGAAATTAAATGTATATACTGACAATTCTTCGTAATTGATTAATTTTAATTGTTTTATAAATGATAAAGTAATCATTTATAATTTATAATGCAAATAAATTCATACCGAATTGGATACGGTCTGACAGATCATTGGCTTACAACAGCAGAAAAATAAAACGGAGTGTCACTCATCTGTCAAATAAGCTATGTAAATATATAATTAGTGAACAATTTCATGGTATCGATGTCCTATACATTTTTGTTGCACGGTGTAGGTCACCATCTGTAAAATTTTTGTTGCATTCGTACAATTTCACTCTCATTATTTTTTCGTTCGATTTTTTCGTTCGATCTCTTATATGTATTACTTCAATATGAAATAATACATATAAGAGCTCGTAACTAGCTGAACTAAAATCGAATAAGTAACCAATCTCCGTTCAGTACGAATTCTTACGAAAAGCTCACAAGAAAAGAAGCTTAACGCACTTAATTCATAAAACGGAACCGGAAAAACAACATAAAACAAGCGCTGCGGCAACGAAAGACCGGAAAGCCCCATAAGCCAAGACCGGCACCGGGCAACACGCCACCGCGCCCATATTGAGCAGCGTTATCCTGCTCGGGCGTGGGGATATCTTGCCCGAGCATGGGGATATTTCGCGTATCTCGCGTTTACCTGATATTTTATTTAAGGGGACCGCCGCGCTGAGATCCTTCGCCCCCTTTAATCTTCGCTAAGCGCGTGGAGTGCTCTCCGAGGCTCGGCCCTCGTACGGAACGCGCATTCGGAATAAAACAATTTATGTGATGGTGCATGATGAAAGAATTCCTCCGGCGTGAGGATCGTTGGGTATTGGACTGTGATACTCTTATGGGTCTTTAGCATTTAGCCGTATTGATCATTATTTGCGTTAGTTCTTTACAGTCTTTTAAAACGAAAAGGCGATCGGTTTTTCAATATTTTTACTAATAATTTTTTTGCACAAGGAGTTTATTAATTTTATTAGAGATTTATTAATTTTTAAATATCATTCCTTGAATATTATCTTTGTTTTGCAAACTATTGCAAAGTATGTTTTTACAATTAATTTGTATTGTTAATTTTTTATTATTTTAACATTATGTTTTTATATTAAGGGTAGACAAAGATAGTGGCTAATATAATTGTTTACATATCAATTTGTATGCGTTTGCTCTAGATGCCGATACGTATAAAGACTTCATTTGATTTGTTTAAAACATTTTGAAGTCAAAACGAGACGCACCATGTACACTTTTACTAGACAGTGAAGGAAACTGAGCCGTCACGCTCAGTTCGGTGACACTGAATTGGGCAAATTCGGCTCCCTTCGGCATCGGCTGAGCAAATTTACTGTCTAACACCGTATATTTTCAAGTTCGATATATTTTCAAGAAGTACGTTTTATGTTTTATTAATATTTTATTTGAGAATACTTTAATATGATATGCGTATGTCATTGTATGTAATGACTGTAATAATTCACGGGGGTAGTTGGTGTTTAATATTTAATTTGAGAATAGTTTAACATAATACGGTTACGTTATAGTATTTTCTTTATTTTAGTTTTTACTTCTATCGTGTAATCATAAGCACACAGCAGTGTTTTTTATTTATATGTATTTTTTTTCTTTCATCGTTCGTTGTCCAGTACATATATGGATGAATAAATATGTAATAATATACCGTAAAGGTAAATTTTCTGTGACCATTTCAACACGTACCCGTCTCATTTTCTAATTCTGTTCCGCGCAACTTCTTTATTTAAAACAGTATTGTATATTTAAAAGAAATATAAATACGGTTTGAGTCTTTTTTAGACCTTTTTAAACTCTATGATCACCCCAATACATATAATTAGATATAAAGTTTCTGTAAAATTTTGCCCGAGTCCGTCACGAAAGCTAAATAGTCTAATAAACTACATACGGAAATATTTTCTGCTGAAATTGGAGCTGTTATTAGCCCTCTCAAACAAAACGCTGCACAAAATAGAAATTAACTTAATTAGCCCCTTTGAAATTATATATATATATATATATATATATATATATATATATATATGTATGTATGTATGTATATATATTAATATTTTAATATTTTTTTAGTGTTTCCAATTGTGGTTGTTTGGCTTAATATATTTTATTACCATGCCAAATTCTCCTTCAAGCAATTCCTGAGAAAAATGGGTGGGGCATACAAATACACAGGCATGTGAAGGGTTTCATGAGGGTTCCGTTTCCCTTTCCGGCTATATAATCTAGGAAAACAGTTTGATGTTAAAACAGTTTATTTTTTGGATATCAACATTAATTAGAAAAAAAACTTATTATTTGGAACTTATGACCTCCTTCAGAACTATGTAATAAGTAATTAAAATAATTTCTTATTCATATACTTAGAAACTTCTAAACACTTTTATTTTTATTAGATATTGCCCCTTAAGAAATTCAGTATACGTTATAAAGAAAATAATAAGTCATAGGACATATCCGCATATCCTTTCAGAGTTTATTATTATATTGATAATATTATTTTTAACACTCAAATGTTAAAACTTCGAAAATATTGTTTTGTTTCGAACAAAAATATATTTAACATTGTGTGTTAATCAAAAATAAGCATTATAATTATTTATTAAATGTAACCATATATGGGTATTCATACCTTTCCTATCCTAAACTGACCTACTATCCTATATAGTTAGGCTACCTTTTCCTAACATGGTGTATTATTTAACTATCGTATCTTTGCTAATATTATAAATACAAATGCAAAATTAAGTTTGCTTAATTGATTGTTTCGTTTTACGTCTCAATTACTTAACCAAACTCTGTGAAATTTCACATACATGGTTAATGAATATTAACATTGAAATTTTGTTCCAGAATGGAAATAAGTCTTTTTGGTAATTAAAAAATACCTTTTCAACAATAATTTTTTAAATATAGAAAATTACATGGTAAGTAAATGTAAAATATCGTCTCAATTTTTCCATTCTTACGAGCAACATTTTTTTGTATGAGCGAAACGGTAGGTGAATGCTGATGAAAAAAAAATATCCGCAAACGTGAACTCAAAGGAGCATGAAATATTTTTATGAACATGGTATTTAAATGCACTTCATTCATCATTTCGTAGCATCTTGTAGTTTTTCAGTTTTCCTCTACCCCATTTCCTTTCCGGATGCAGCTTTTACGGTCCCCTTTTATGGCAATTGGTAACCTTCTCCGGAGACTTACGTAACATTTACACGCCTGTGTACGAACCATTTTGTATTCATAAGATTTGTAATTCAATTTTATGGGAAGTCGTAAAAGATTGGTCTGAATTGTCGGTTTGGCATGATAGTGCGAACCGAGGTAGGAGAATTAGATCATTGATTTGGGGAGTATCTATATATAAATAATTGCATTGTTATTTTCGGTTTAGTTTCGTGGGTTTGTTGTTTTTGTGGTTGTTAACTAGGTACTTGTTTTTATGCCGAAATAAAATTTTATGTTTACGTCTTGTTTTCGTTCATGTGCTTTGAATAAAAAACTGGTTGGAAAATGTAATTTTTAATTGGTTATAGACCAATTGAAAATTACGTTTTTAAACTGAAGTATGTAAAAAAATGTGCTTCTTATATCGTTAAGTGTTTTAGTTAGTACTTTCACGATTTCAAATAAAAAAAATCTACCTATAAAGTTTAAAAAAAGCTTATTATTCTGCTCGATTGACTATTAACTTCATGTTCCTCTGTTATTATGTTACAGCCCCACAGTCTCCACAGTTTTGGTATTATCTGCTTGAAATTTTTCAAGTTGATATTTCATATGTAGATCTGAGTTAACATGTAGTGCTATGTAAATGGAAAAGGCAAGAACAAACAAAAATTTTTCGCTAATCACATTAAGTGGAGTATAATTAGACACGTTTTTTAAATTAAATTGTGATTTCATTCATTATTTCAAATTCTATAAACTTTTAAGCTTTACAATCAACTTAAAAGGAAATTTATTTAAAATTTTGGTTAACTTGAATGAACAAGTAACCCTATTTTCAACATGTTCTGAAACACATTTAAAATATTTTTTTTGGGATTTTGCAATATCCTCTAACATAATACTATATTTTTGTTCTCAGGTTTACACCCATATGTATTATTATAAGTTTGCATATTACATAAGCCATAGATTTAGTCAATAAATAAATAAATTTTATTACCTCATTGAAAGCTTTCAAAATCCGATTTCGTCAAATTTATGATGGATAAGATTGATCGTTTTCCATACTGTTGAAAAAATTATAACATTTATTTCAAGCGCTGCTTATTCACCCATCTATTACAACATACGTATGGCTACACCATGTTAATATTCGGTAGTACTCATCAACAACATATGTATGGCTACATCACGATAATATTCAACTCGTGAAAGCATTTCGTTTCTATAACAGATATCTGTCAAAGGCCAAAATCCTTTGATCCACCGCGAACCAGGTGCCGCGTCTTGTGCATTCGCATCGCAGCACAGAAGTAAGAAAATACTTACAATTTTTCCGTCTTTGCTACGAAAGGGTCTACCTCATGTATTATTAATACTGAAATATTGAGAGCTACATAAAATTATTTTAAATATATTTTCGTTCCATGTTTAAATTAAATGTGTAATGAATGAAGTGTTTATACAATTTCAATTAAAATCAGATAACAATTTTTCCAAAAAGTTTTATTAATTTTTAAGTTTTCATGAAATATATTCATAAAATAATTTGTATAAAAGTGTTAATAAACTGGGTGTATTTTTTCTAACGCTAATTTTAAAAATATTACCACAGAACTCGTACGAATTGAATTAATTGTTATGGTGTAATGAAAAATTAATTTTTAAAGACTAATTTTCTTTTTTTTTTTATTTATTTCAATTTTTACTTAATTTTCCACTTAAAAACAATTAGAATTTAAAATATAAAAATAATAATTGATTATACTGATATTTTATATAGAGTTTTAGAAGCCGAAAATCCCTTTCAAACGTAATGCCACAATATGGTATTATTTAAAAAAACATTCCTTTTCACTGTTTATTTTATCACTTTTTACTTAAACATAACATGTACCCTTTCACTGCGAACCACAAAAGCAAGTCCCTGCAAGACGTCAATTTCAATTTAATACACCAATGTTCGTCTCGCCCCCATCCCTTCCATAATAATATGACGCATATTCACCCCCGTTTGCCTCTCCTTCGCCCTCTCAAGCCAGCGGTGTATGAGTAGCGTACGCGAGCCGCATGGACGAGTGTCGGAACGGGTATTAACACTTTGAGACCCGTCACCTATTTTAAACTACTTCTAGAACTTTAATTTTATTAAATAATTCATAAAATATTGTTGAAAATATTTATGAACTGTTTATCATCTGAAAGCTAAATATTTTTAATTAAAACTTGTTTACAATTAAATGAAACTACGTGATGTAGAATTATTTCTACTTTCTTTAATTTCTTTACCACAACCTAGGTTTCGTTGTATTACAACATCTTCAGGTGGGATATTAGCAATCGTGCTAATATCCCACCTGAAGATGTAATACAACGAAACCTAGGTCGTGGTAAATAAATTAAAGAAAGTAGAAATAATACTACATCACGTAGTTTCATTTAATTGTGACTAATGAATTTCTACAAAATTAACGCCAAATATATTTAATATTTAAAATTTGTTTATAAAATTATACACGTCGAAAGCCCCACATGTCGAAACTTTTGTAATAGTCACTAATAGATATATAATTCATTAACTTTTAGTTTATCTACCTTAAATTTAGATTTTGTTGTTACAAAAAGAATGCAGATCATATTTTTAAAATATTAGTCCAAAAATTACATTACATTTTCAACGTCTTCCGCTATTTATAGTCAGTCGATCAGGAAATTAGTTAAAGTAAGAAAAAATGCTAGTAGCGATCATAAAAATAACGTCATCCCAATTTTTCCTGAATAAATCGAGGGAAAAGTACAATTTAAAGGATCTAGCATGTAATAAGCAACATGAAATCGCCGCCAAGAGAAATTTTTAATAAATTGTTTTATTTTTTCTTTTTATAGTATTTAAAATTTTACCTTATATTGCTTTTTTTAACAAAAATAACATATATTTTCATTTACATTTTCAATATATATTTTTCATTTACATTTATAGTACAGTTCCAAAAAGTATGTAATTTTTCTATTCGAGTCTTTCTACTCACATCAAAATAACAATCGGCGAACAAAAATTGTTACATTACGCAACCAGGAACACCGTATTTTTATAAACTCAACATCATTTTTAAGTATGTCATTTGTTTGGGTCCATTGTTGTCACAGTGCACATTTAGTTCCTTAGTGGAGACAATAGAACTGCAATAAATTACAGAAAATGTCAACCGTTTACCAAGTTACAATTGTGGAATTTATATATTGCCATGAGTTAGAATAACTGGGATGATAAAAAAGAAAACATATCTACTCAATATTTGTTAGAGGTAAATAACTACGAATTAACATCATTGTAATTACTCTTTTAATTTAGGTAACTGTAACTGTTACCGATGATAATTTTTGCGAAAAAGTTATTTTATCGAATTAAAAATTAATGACTCAACCCATAAGGTGTATTTAAATTAAATTTTTTTAATTTATCCATAATTGTACCCATTATAGAAGTATTAAACCTATTCTTCAGTGATTTTTATGGTAGAATATGTAGTAAAAATATATGTGATAATTTTTAAAGTTTCTTTTTTTAATAAATAATTTTGAAAATAGACAATAGATTTCGAAGTATTTTCTAAAAGTAAACGTTGGATTCATGTGGCGAGCTTACAAGTTTAGGGTAAAAATATGTTTAAAAAATACCTTCCTAATCGGACTTTTTTAAATTATATCTAAGTTTATGGTACAAAAATAATATATTTTGTCCTTTCGTCCATTGTCCATGTCCATTTCATTATATTTGTGACATTTTAATTGTTTTAAACTTGTTAATATTTATTTAAAAGAAATAAGCCGTTTTTAGGCGCCAATTATTTAAAAATGATAAAAAATAAATATAGCAAGCATGTATAATATTTTATTACATTGGTATGTTCCATATACACGTAAATATACTTATACATACATACATACATACATATGTATACATACATATATATATATATATATATATATATATATATATGTATATATATATGTATATATATATATATATATATATATACATATATATATATATGTGGAGATTAACAGATAAACATTGCAGATTTTTTTATTTCTTCAAGTATTTCTGGAGTCAATTAGGTGACGTGATGTAATTTTAACATTTATAAAATTTAATTTTTATATCTCTCTATGTATCCATTTCCTTTAATTTTCTAACCCAATCAAAGAAGGACAAAATTGATAGTCAAGAAATTTGGTGCTACTACGAAGAAACGCACATCCTCAATAGATTATCCACAAAACTGCTCAAGGAAATATTGTCACTACATTTCTTCTTTTAGCATTGTTATATCTTTCTACTGGAAAATTTATTTAAAAAAACAATTATTTTGCCATATCAAATCTGGATCAAAAAATATACGCAGACAAGAAGAAAGATACTGAGTTAATAATTTTATGTAAATTTGAATAAAAATAATTTTTAAATTGATTGATGTAAAATACCCTATTTTTAAGTTAAATTTAGTATAAGTTCATAGGAAATAAATCAGAATAATACAAAATTAAAATCTATTTGGTATATGAAAGATCTTTTCGAGTTGAAAGGGTTAAAGCGGGCTCTGATAAATTATTTACGAAGACGACTGATGAAATGGGTTAGGCCGAGCGGGTGGTTGTAAAAAGTGGCGTTTTTTATTTTATTTATTTATTTTTTTATTTTTCGAGTGGGTTTATTTATTTACGCACGCAGCGACATGGGGTAAGTCGAAGCTTGTGAATTGGCAAAATTTAAATAGTAATTAACTTATGAAAATACTGCTGAATTTCGAATTTATACCATTAGGAATGTTTAAAAATTTATGGTTAATTATAATTTATTTTATATACCTAATTATATACTGTAAACATTTCTTAATGTCCGATACAGTTTGATCTTATTATATTCGTATCTGCCAATTTAATTTACAGCTTCAGGAAAACAATATATCCTATAATTCTTTATTTAACATATAAATATATTGACTAATATATCTTTCACATGCCTAGAAATGTAAATTTCTAATAACTTTTTTTTATATATTCAGCCGTTCTTAATATTTTTCTTAAATACAAAATATAAAAAATATAAATTATGACTTTCGACATAATGGTGCTTTCGAGATAGACATGGTAACGATACGGCTATCCAGCTGCATGGTGCTTCGGTGATAATTTACTAACTTCAATTTTTTATAATAAAAATAACCAAAATTTAATTATATGTCTTTTTGTATTAAGCGATACATAACAAGTGGATGCGTAGAAATTATATTACTTCCGTCTTTAATATTTTACTACAAACTTTTATAGCTTTTTATACAGTTTTTAACCTTGTGATTTTTGTTGTATAGTGGGAAGAAAATAAAATATATTTAAACATTTTATTTATTAATACTTTGCTTATAAAGATATTTTATTATTTATCAGCTAAGCTAGTGAAAATTTCACTTGCATTCCACAAGTTTTATTTTACGTACCAATATCGAGTAAGCTACAAAGAACAACGTTGATATTGATTAACGTACAGCCAACAGGCAGTAATGATTACATTTATCCTTTAACATCAGTGAACAGAAAGAAATATATTACTTGTTCCTTTTTACATTTAAATTATTATAATACTCATTTCTATTCGTGTTTGTCAATTGGTGCTCGAAATCTACAGATTTCGAAAAAAAACGCCAACACGAAAAAAATGGCGGGCTCTGAGTTACTCAGGATAGAATTTTACAATTCTAATTAGTAAAATTTTGTGAATATATTTCCATCCAAAAATTAAAATTTCACTTGAAATATTTTATTAACTCGAGATAACTCCAGATGACCTAGTATTCGATACAAGGTCATATACGATTTAATAAACATATAGCTAGAGATGCGCTTACAAATACTTCAATTAAATTTCAGTTATCAAAGAATATACATATGGAAGAGTTGTTCGATTCTTTATCGCATAATCAACATTTTGAAAATTCTTAAAAATTACGTATTCTGAACAGTTTTCTTTCAAAACATCTTTCATAATAAAGTTTCTGTATAAGTATCATAGTTTTAATCACAATATTTTGAGAAAAATGAGAGATGCATTATCTATTATTATTTGTGTTTATTACCACCACTATCCGGTAAAACTTATGGTGAATTATTTTTTCTAGTTATCTTACCTATAAAACTTGTCAGCTCTATTGATATGGAAAAATGTGTAAAAAGTTGCGTAAGAACTCTTGACAAAATCTATAGGTTTTTGAATAACAAAAGAAAAACATAAAAAAACTGTATTGAAAGCTATAAAAGCTTGCCGTAAAATATCAAAGACGGAGTAATACAATTTCCACGGATCTGCTTGTCATATATCCCTTAATATGGAAATATAAAGAATGTACACACGTTATGTACGACACGAATATGTGAATCTCATACGCATAAGCGTATTAAAACGTTTTACGACGTTTTCAGAAAAATAAAATAAACTGAAACCGTTGTGAATTCTGTCCATATAAAAGCTTTAATATCATCAGCAAAGCCTACAACCTACAACCAACAACTTACTACTGAGTGTCAGCGTAGATCTCGTAGCACGTAGCATCTACGATGCCGTATTTTCATATCTCGTTACATTGAAAAGAATGGTGGCGAGATAGCGAAGCGTACGTAAAGGACAGATTTATGATTCTATTTATTTTTTATTGCACAGAAAAGCTCATCTTAATCTCATAAATAATGTTCAACAGCTTTGTGGCTGATATTGTTTTGGTTTAAGGGTGTACATTTAATGCAGTTCGGTTGACTAATTGTACATATAGAAATGTTAATATTTTTCTTTTATTAAATCACTACTGAATACAGAATTCATCCCACTCCTCGCGTATCTATTACTGGTATTAAACATTACAGTACATTAATTATAGTGTTTTTTTATTAAATATGGTTACTGAAAAAAAAACTATACCCGCCACATTTTTTTCAATCTCTATTAAATATGGGGATTTAATCATCAAATTTATATAATTTAATATTGTCATTGCCATAAAAATGTACTATTGAGATTTTTTAAAACCCTTTCACGTAAAATACTGACACCGGATAGAGAGTTATAATCATAAACAGAGCGATAGGAGCAAGATACTGTGACGTAATAGAAGAATATGAAGCTTGTATAGACCTGAAGATAAGGAAGAGGAAAAGAATGAAAAAAGAAAAAAGAACTGGGACAAAACATAAGAGAAAGAAGAAGAAAATTCAGCTAGTACTGATACGAAAAAGATACGTCAAACATATGAAGTGAATAGTGATGATGATATAAAAGATGATGAAGAAAGGACGAAAAGAAAAGATCAAGAAGACAAATTATACGACCACTCCGTTTTGATGAAATTTTTTTAAATTTTTTAATTACTGTGATGCTATGGTACCAGAAAATTTCAAGGAGGCGACAACATTTGTTGAATGAAACAAATGGAAAGCAGCAATGAATCTTGAGACGGAAAATTTTATAAAAAAACAATATTTTGACAAAAAGATGAAAAGGAAAGTAAAAATAAAGCTATGTCGACGGTAAGAGGTTTTCAACACACTGACTGTATTTGTTGACATTCATTCCCCTGTTGCTAAAATGCGGACTTTAAAGCGGTTGTTGCCTTTCTGTTGTCAATTTTTTTTAGATATTCATAAAATGAACATAGAACAGCATTTTTGAATGCTCTTCTATGTCCATTTGATGAATGTCTAAAAAAATTAAAAAAACAGTCGGTTGGAAATAAAGTTCATTAAAATAAAGTTCTCGTGCATGATATGAATGTTTTAATGATTTTCTGGTAACTTGCTTTTCGTAGAGGTAAATATGATTATTGTTCGTATGTTAAAAGGAAGAATTACTTGATTATTTAAATTTTATTGTTTGTTTACAATCTCTCGATTTCCGTAAATATTGCTGGTATTATAAACAAGTTATCTGATAAGTTGGAATAAAGAACGTATGTAGAGTAAAAAACTACATTGGTATTGATATTTAGTATGACTACGAATTAGAATAATATCTTGACTTTGAGTTAGAAATCTTATATTGAGTCTTTAGCTAAACGTCATAATAATGAAAATTCCAAATTCTATAAGACATCTATGGAATTAAATTTAAAACTGGAACAATCTGACGTAAATGAGAACATAAAGTATAAACATTCTATGGTGCACTTTTATCCATTCACTCTAGTACTAGACCAGATATGTCTTTCAATGTAAATTATCTCAGCCGATTCCTAAATCGTTATGATGAGACACATTTTAAATAGGGTTTGCGAGTTCTGAAATATTTGTATCTGAAAAAAGATCTCATATTGAATTATAGTAAGAATAATAATGCTGACAAATCAATCTACGAGATTGATTTGTGTATGGTAATTGGGTAAGAAATATTCTAGACAGGAAGTCTATAACAGGATTTATATTTAGATTATATTGTAAATGTCATCTTTTGGAAAAAATGGAAAAACATGAGAGTCTGCTACATTTGCTGAGTATATAATATTAACAGAAGCTGTAATTGAAATACGTTTTCTCATTTCTTCTAATGAATGATACTTTCACTAATGTTTATAAACCGATACGAGTATACAAAGGCAACTCAGGAGTAGTAGCTAGTGCTAAATATGAAAATTTTATGGAGAATTCTAAACATACTGAATTTCACCATATACCATTTATCATCGATTCAAATAATAATTTAGCTGAAATGTTTACGAAGGCATTATCGAATGTTTAGGAAGGCATTATCAACTCATTAAGTCTAGAGAAATTTTAAATTTGAAAGTATAGAATAGGATGCGTAGAATTAGATTAAGTTTTTAATAGAGACCAAGTTACTAGTAACTCTTTTAATAATGAAATTGTTTTGATGTGTTGTGTTGCAACGAAGTGTGTCGGTTATTATACTTTTATAATAGCGACACTGCCTGATTTTATCACGAATAACGTGAGCTTATTTCTGTACGAGAAAAGTTTGGTGGAACGTTCTCTGCAAGAGAATGTGAATGATTATAGTTACACTTATTTTTCTCAATAAACTACGTACGTTAAAGACTAACAATGTTGTAATTTATTATTTAAAAAGTATGTTAGATTAAAGTGAATTAAACAGAAATTCCTGGAGTATAAACTATATAGTGCAGAATCAGTTTTACTTTTCTAAATCTTCCAGTTTTGAGTCGAAAAGCTATTTCGAATTTCGATATATTTTAATCTTTACCACTTTGGTGCACACCATAGGTACCTATGGACTAACCAAATAAGTGACTGAGAGAGAGAAAGAAAGAGAGGGAGGGAGGGAGAGGGAGGGAGAATATCAGCATAACAGTTGGAAATGAGAGAAAATCGGCAAGTGGAAAAGCAGAAGAATGTTAATACAACTCGGGGAGCTTGTTAGACTGTATCCAAATGTGTAGGAAATGTACGAAGAGTAAAAAATAACTGATAAGTAATATTAGGAGCTAATAAATTTCACTTACGTCGTGGGTGCTAATAGGGTTTGGAGTTGAGCTATGATAGCCAGACGTGTATTTTTACATTTGGCTTGTATTCAGGAAAATCCAACCGTTTTAAACTACGAAGTCTGTGATCATACCGAGTGTTAAGGGCGTTCTTACTTCTAATATTCAGCACATCTCAAACTCACTTTCTAGAGAATTGCTAATATCCTCTTCGTTAATGCTGCGTGCTTGATTTATACTTCTGAAAATATTAAAAGTTTTTATCGTACAGCGCATAGGTTAAAACGATTTTTATATTTGAACTGCACAGTATACAGTTCAAACATTAAAATCGTCCACTCACTTAGTCGACTTTATGGACATCTTTACTATTCGATGTCTAATAAAATAAGTATTTTTAATAAAATATTCTTTGACATTAGAAATGTAATTTATGCGTGATTGATATCAAAATTTATGCTATGTGAATTCTTGCTTATTGAATCTTAAAATAATAAAAATTAAAATAAATTTAATTTCTCCTTGAATTATTTTGCTCTTTTTTAACTCAGATTAGGCTACTATGATATAAAAATGGTCTGGATTTTTAATTTTTTAAATATATATTTTATTTAATTATATATTTTCAAGTAAACTAGAAAATGTAAAGTTGAATTAGAACAAAAATAAGGTCTTGTTCTAATTTATTGTAATTTTATGAGAAATTAAGCACATCAGATATATATTCATAACAATTATTTTGGTGTCATTTAGTAGAATGTACGTAAATTAAACGTATAATATATTATACTCAATATATTATTAATCTACAATTACTTATGTTAGTAGCAGTAGTAGGCCACAGAACATAAATTACAGATTTTTCTACATAATTAATTAATGAAATAGATAATTTTAAGCACTAGTGTAAATTCTGACTGGTTTTATTTTCTATTAAGGATATCCATTTCATTGAGGAATTAAAATACAATCAGCATTTAAATTAATTTTAATTCATGCTGCCATAGAAATTACCAATCGAAATATGGAATAGAATTAGTCCGATGTAAACGATTCTTCGGTAAGCGTTTATGTAATATTTGCTTAAATTCTATTAAACAGCCACTCACGTAAAATAATATAGGAACGCTTTCGTAGAAACATTTTTTATTGAATTTTTTAATGACTCGACGAGAATTTGTTACGAATTAATATGTTATATTTTGTTCGAATTGCTTATAAATTGTTAACAGGACCACAATTTTATATTTCAGATAGCCACATCCCGGTCGGAAATTAATGGAGTAGAGGCAACTCATTTTCCATTCTTATTCATGTCACTCTTCTTTTCAACATTTTCCGTAAATCTAAAATCTTACGTACATTTTATATAGATTCACTCTCTTGTTGGAACAAAACTGCTATCACGCATTAAAGGAAATAAATATGATGTCGAAACGATTTACAATATGCTATGACTAGAGGTCATTTCTGTTAATTTATTAAATCTATTCTCAACAATTTAATTTTTCATTCCGCACTTTAGGAAAGTACAACACTGTAACATAAATAGCCATAAATATCCTAAAATTTTCTATAACATTATCATAAAAATTTCTATAACATTATAATGAAATTTTCTATAACATTATCGTCTAATTCTTTCAAATATTATTTTTTTAACTAAATGTTTAAGTAATGCTTTAGCGTAGTTATATTAGTTTAATAGTTTACGTCAAAAACACCTATAACGCTTGCACTCTCTTGACTTAGATCATTATTGTTCATTACCTGCACATACCAGAAATATATTATATACCAACATTTATTTGGATATTATAAGCTCGATATTAATCTAATAAACCATTTCTATATCAAACCTTAAATACTTAAAAAAAATTGTTAGCGTGTTTCCACAAACTTTCAGTCTAACAAGTGGAATAATTGTATAAGTGCCTTTATGTTAATAAAAAAATATTAACTAGAAGGGAAAAAATTAAAATATAATCTTCGTCAATAAAATAATAGATCAACATAATTGACTATACTAGAAAAACAAGTTTTATTTTTGTTAACTTTCTTATTGTTGTTAAAAATGAAACTAGACATGTCAACTGCCGATTGAATGTATATGGCGACTCAGCACTATGACCGCTGAACCAAAATTTATACCCAACAAAAATATATCCAAATCGAGTTAAACCCCATACCGAATTGGAAATAGCGCAGATCCGATAATATGCACAAAACAATAGTTTATCGTAAGGCCATTATATCAACATGGCTTACAAAGTTTGACATTAAAAAAGGCTGCAAAAACGTCGACTATATATCAGCGGACTGGCGGCGCGCGCCGTTTGTTTGTCGTGTTGAGCGGCAAAAAAGTGTCGCGTTGCAGCTGCAGCGCTCGGTGTGACCGCGACCAGCCTGAGTTATGGGCTACTGATAAAGCGGTCTTTACACACGGTGGGATAGTTTTAAACAATTAGAGATTTACTACTAAAAAGTAACTGTTACTTATTGTAATAAATTTTCGTAATTATATTTTGTTTCTATTAGATAAGACCATAGAGCAATTATTACTCAAAATATTCAATAAGTATAACTTCTTTAGGCAAATTGTCACATTTGGGGAGGAATGTCAAAAAGAAAAATCAGTTGCAAATACCTCCATTAAAGTCAGTATTTAGTGTGGATTTTGGTCTGGCGAGGTCATTGGCCCATATTTCTTCCACAATGAAATTGGCTCTGCCATGACTGTTCCCGGCGAGAGATATGATAACCAATTTTTTGTCACCTAATAATTCAAGATAGAGCAATTTTATTCCTTAAACGTAGGTTTACCGGTAAAATGGAGACGGCGCGATGAGAAGAACGGCAAAAAGAGAGAACAGTTGAGCATTTTTGTGTGGAGCATCTATATACGTGAGTAACGATTTTAGCTTAGTAAACAAGAGAATGCTTATCAGTGCAATTGGTTATTTCTAAATTATACATTCATCGAATAAATTTCAAAAACATTTTTTTATTTGTAATAACTAATATCAAATTATATAGATGAAATTTCTTAGCAGAATTTAATAACGGGGAAAAGTATTGTGTATAATTAACTGCTTTCGAAGATTACATTTTAGGAACATTATGTCGAATGATATTGAAATTAACTTCCATTGAAATTATAATAGCTTATATCTCTTTGTAATAATGTCTAAAATATTATTTTTATAACTTACCCTACATTATATAGATTCAACTACGTGGGAGAATTTAATAATATAAAAGTCGACAAGTGGATAAATAAAGTTGTATGCTAAGCAAGCAGTACGACACTGTAGTTTCACGGAAATATGTTTTCATTAACATTATTTCCGCGAAACAGCTCGCGTTGTGAACAATGTATTTGTGTTTATTGGTTCTTTGAGATTTGTTTTAATTTGGTTCAATAAATTCTTTTGATATTATTATTAAAAGGTATAATCATTACCGTTAGTACCCGATATGACTTACTTAACAGTATAGTTATACAATAAAGAGGCCCAATCAAGAATAACATCAAAAATAAACTTCTAAAAACAACGCTAATGGTGTGTTTAGTGTAGTTAAATATTATGTATTGTTGTTTATTTAAGTTAAAAATAAAACAAAGTTAATATACATAATGAATGTATTTGTTTTCATGTCTACGAATAGTATTCCTCGTATTTATCACGATAATCTTTCCTTTAATTGACTAAACCTACTAGAATCTTAGTCATAATAGAATCGACAACAGATTAGTTACTACATTTATTTTAATTTATTTAATATTAATTCACAAAGCTAAAATTTGAGTTTTCAAGATGTTATCGTAATGGGTGGTACATTTTTGGAAATTATAAAGTTGATGTTCATTACGTGCTAAAATATTTGATTTTATGAATTAATACACTTATTATTTGCGATAAAAAGGTCAAATATTAATGAAAGTTATATGAGAAGGAGTAGAGTTCAAAAAGCGGCGTCAATAAAATTGAAATACCATAAAATTTACTTTATGATTTTTACTATTTCTATCTTCACTTTATTCTTATCCTGTTACCCTTGTTAATTATACTTGACTGCTAAATTATCAGGAAATTAATTTTTCTCAAGATGATGCCACTGAGTAATACGTAAAATTAATTTAATTTTATATTACATGTGGTAAAACTCGCAAAACTTAATTTTAGATTAAAATATTAATTATTCCCATAGGTTAATATTAATATATTTTTAATCTGCGGTTATTTCACTTACCCTTAATCGGATTGCATCGTGTGTGAGATACCTAACGGTGACGTGTGGTCGCTTAAATTTATCGGTCGCAGTTTACCGTTAGTGTACTGGCAGTGTGGCGGGCTCTTTATCTGGTCGCGTTTTTATCTAACAACTTTTGGACTCTGAAAGTGCAACGCAGTCTTATTTTTTAATTTTTTTAAGGAAAAGTTTGTCGAAAATAATTAAAGGTTTATTCATATTTATTAATATTCTTATTTTTTTTTTTGATAGGGAGGTACATATTTTAAAATTTGAACGACAATAGGAGTGAAAAAAAATTTTTAATCATCAAAAAAATAGAAATTTATAGGCTCTTCGTATTGGTTCGAAATGGTCCTTCGTATAGTTTAGTACTTCATACTGGTTTGAAATGGTTTTTCGTACAGTCTAGTATCAAAATTTATGGACCAATTTCTGCAAAATTTAATATTTCAGAGTTTTTCATATTCATTTTGGAAATTCGGGTACGTATCGTAAGACAGAAAGCCCCTATAATTTACTACTTATTTAGTTGCTAGTAACGGATATTAGAGCAAGGTCGGAAATATCGGCACAAACTCATAAACTAAACTTTCTAGCAGCCTATAGCCATAAAAAAGTCTTCAGGATCTTCGATCATTTTTGTATAGGAGTTAAGATTTCTAACGCTGTATCGTTCCAATTTTCATAATTATTCTTTAACTGTCGGGTCGTTATTTTGTACTGGCTTCCACCTTACGTGTTTTATTTAGTTTAGTTTTCATGTCTAACTCCATATTCTGACAGTTATGATGTGTAGATGATGTATGATGTCAATAAGATAATACAGTAATAATACAGACTAAATATTATAAATGAACTCATAGTGTGTTATTGGTTCTATAGTGTTTGTTTTGCAAATTCCTTTCTCGATAATGAGTCTCATAGTCATTCAACAACCAAGATTATTATTGCATTGAATGTGCTAGTGAAAGTCAATCGTTCTTAAATCATAGTAATGTTAACAGTAACGTGTGAAATCAGTGTCAAAAAATAAATATTAGATAATTTACATTAAAGAGGCAAAATAAATAAGCTCGAAAAGGGGATACTGAGCTGAGAAAATACCATATTCTGAGCATCAAATTCGTACGTCACCCTATTGGATTATTATAAAAACCTATCAGGTACGAGTGAAAGTCCCACTGCGAGGGTTCCATGCATATTAAGGCTCTTATCAACCTTTAAGTATATAAGGTGAAATACCTTATCCTAAACTATGTACAAATATAAGTTTTCACAATTAAAATACATTGCCTACTATATCTTTCACAAGTTTAAAAATATAGTTCATATTTAGAAAGTTATGGCATCTAGAGTAATTGCTATAGTTTTTCTACAACCTTTCGTAAGTTTGGAAAGACCCTTTATATTTTATAATTTTAGGTTGAGTAGTTTCGACAATAAGGAACGGGGATGTGATATGTATTTTTGCTTATCTCCAGTTTAACTCTGAAGTTCTAAAATTGTGTCTTTTAAAGTAATGTGGTATTGCCACACTACATATAGATCTAAAATACATTTTTTGCTCTCTGTAAAATTTTCATATGAATATTTTTGAGAGTTAGCCTTTGAGATATATGCAGACGAATATTGTTATTGGTATGCTTAATTTAAAGTTTCTACTTCTAGCTTTCACTGAGAAAAACGACTGTGACGGACGAACAAACAGACAAGTGTATGATCTTATGAGGGCATTATTTTTCTTTCCTATTAAACATCAGAGCCTAGTCAATTGCTCTCCGCCACAATTACTTAATAAAAACGTTGACGGTTCTTTGTGCCGTACAACAAACAAACAGATACATGTATAATTTTATAAGGGCTTTATTTTTCCTTACAAGGTACAAAATCCTAGTTATGAAGCGATTCTGAATCGAATCTACTGTGATGAAAATTAAAAAAATGTAAAGAAATGTCAAGAAGTCAAAATTTCAGAACTAAAAAAGGCCAAATGTAAAGAAGAAGCAAGAAATGCACAGCCTGGGCAATTGTTCTCCGCCACAATTACTTGACAAAAACATTAACGGTTCTTTGTACCGTACAATACAGACCGTCTCAAAGTTACACGAAGTACAAATGAAAAATTTTCATCACTTAACCTATTTGTCAGACTTTGTGTTATTAAAAATAAACTTTTTTGCTCAGAAATTTTAATAATTTTTCACAAAACGAAATTCGATTCCTAAGAGATGGTGAAACCGGCCTTCAAGAAAATTTCCTATTTTCGTTTAGAAAACTTTTATAGCAGCGACATAAATCAAGTACCATTATAATGGAAAGAGTACGTCGGGTAACATGAGTTTATACTTCGACTTATTGAAATAAAAGTTTTTGGTATAAAACGTTTAAATTCTCTCACCTAAAATTTTATTCGGTTTGTTTATTATAGGTTAATGGTGTCAAAATAATTTTGTATCGTCCTTAATATTAAAAGCTTAATAGCATTTTCATCTTATTTGTCTTGCTAAGAATACTGCGTAACTAATTTCAAATAGTTGTTAATATCATCCACAAAATATTTTGATGAATATTTTGAATTTTATTTAATTAAAATATTTAATATGATATATTAAATATTGTAATTAAATAAAATTCGAAGGGAATCCATATAAACGATAGTATTAATAAGGAATATTTTTCGAATAATTTAAATTTCATTTAATTAAAATTTTAATATGATATGCTAAATATTTTAATTAAATAAAATTCAAACGGAATCCATATACACGATAATATTATTCAATTATGTAACTGAACAAAGAGTAAATATCTTAACCTGAACAAACTATGAAGCATATAGAAGAACATAATGAAATTATAGAGGTTAATATTTGGCTACTTAAACCTAAAAACATTATTTGACATGTATTTATTTTTATTTCATATTTTCAAAAAATTACATTTTTTTCTAACTTTTAAATATGAACTTATTGCCTGTCTCATTCAAAATAAATACAACCACATTTCCCACTTCCATACATCAACTTACAAGTTATATTCTAGCTTAGTTAATAAAAAGTAACGCACCTTTATATGTTTAGTAAAGAGAGTGTGACAAATTGTGAGTTATACGTTTTTTTCGTTTTGTACCCGAAGAATCCCAACGGAACTCTGTTGCTAAGGCAAGGTCGTCTAGTCCATTCATCTATCCTAGTCAGAGGCTTCTTCTAAACTAAATAAGACGGAAACTTAATTTCGTGTAGTTTTGATAGGTATTTTTTGAGTTCAATAAAAATTGTCATTGGAAATGACTTAAATTTATATTTCCAGAAGACCCCCAAATGTATAACGAGAACTCATTTTTTCGGCCTAAATAAATGAGCCTCTATAAATAAAACACAGGTCTGATTTTTAATTTTACTTCAATGTATAATTTTGCCATCACTATTTTTAAATACATTTTTTCCAAGTCTACCTCAAAAGCACCATTACGTTGGAACTTATATTTCCTCTCTAATAAATATCACATCTTTTATTTATACGTTACGTACTAAACGGAACAAGTTTTAACAAAGTTATGAGTAATAAAACTTATGAATTCACGAAATTTTTAGACCTGCTAAAGACATGGCTGGCAATATGTTTCCGTATTGAAAAACAATTTAAAAAAATCAATAAGAACGCTATGTACACATAAATATTTAATTTTAGAGCTTAAGTAATTTTACACGAAACTCGCGCAATGCGATTCTTGCACATGGTTAATTATGAGCAAGAATCGCATTGCGCGATATTTATAGTAAAGTTGACATAGACGACACAATGAAGTAAATTAGAATAAATACACAGTGTAATACGGTTACATATGCATGTAAATGAAAGAAAAAAGGTAATTGCCTTTTTTCCGAAGCAAAACGTCTGTTTTATTTTTCATAAAGATTTCATTTTAAAAAAACGAATGGTCATCAAAACTTTCAACAAAATTAGGTAACGTGTTGATCACGCTAATAAAAATGTGACAATCACAATTTAACACTAAATCAATTTACCTCGTTTTACGACAAACCTTGTTTTATATCGAAAATATATAGTTAGACGATTTCGTATCGGGGTGGCATACTTATTTGAGTCCCAGCACAAAGTATCTTTATCTTTTATCTTTGACTATATGGCGTTCGTTCTCTCCAGCACAAAGTAATAACTTTTAGAAGCTGTCAAACAACATAACCATATAAATGTTATTCATTTTTTTGCACTGAAAGCGCGTCGCCTTCCTTTGCTGCACACGCGCGATCTGCCATTAACATCAAGGAAAAATATTAGTTTTTTGCCTTTATCTCTGGAAATACTTTTGTAATTATTACTAAAAACAATTGGAAATATCTACGGATCAGTACGAACAGCCTGCAGTTCGGTTTGTCAGGTTTCAATGATTTAAATTCTTTTATTAAAATTCTTTAATTTTCTTTAGTTTTGTAGGAGTTTAAATTTTCGGTGACATAACTCAAGGACCGAACAGATTTCCCAACTCAGAAGCCTATCATTTTGGTAATTGCACGGATTACCAAGACATAAAAAAAGGTCTCAATAAAAAAAGTCTCAATGACAAATAAGAAAAGGTAATTAATCTGATACTATTTTCATTTTTATACGCTTTTGAAAGCGCACATACGTACATACATAGATATATACAAAGGTTCCGATCCGGTTTTATCCACTAAGGTTTTCTTTGAGAATACCTTTCTTCCTTTATTTTCATTGTCCATCTCCTAGACGCTAACACAATACTTTCATCATTTTCTTGAAAGTTTGAAGAAAATAATCATTTTTTAGTTCTTAATTCTTGTCAACCCCTGAAATTTCCTACCCTAGACCACGATTTATGTAATCTGGATAACTAACTTTATCTGAATTTCTAATAACAGCAATAGAGGTTGCGAAAAATTCGTACTATACATTAATAATTTCTGTCAAATTAGGGATGAGTTCAAATACTCATCGCTAGAATTTAAATCATAACAAAATAATAAATCTATATTACTTAATTTTCAGTTTAAATTTATTTTTCTCGTATTAATATAAAATGAACAAACGAATTCGGAAACGTTACTTTCTTTATAACTGGCTAAAAATAAAAGCCACAAGCAATTTATCATTTCGCTAACAAGTCGACAATGTTGGTTTATTTTATAACTTATAAAACTATTTAAGAAACTTCCGTATTGTTCCAACCGTGAAATAAAGAAAAGAACTTGTTAAGCTACTTCATAATGTTCCAAGCTATTAAGCTAAGGAATTCCTGTTCGAAAATAGAAACATTTTATCATGTCGGTTCATTAAACTCGCCATAGCTTTATTAATAGAAAACCGATGTCTTGGAAAAATGTTGTTTGTCACTGCTGTAATGACGTAAGTTTTTTCTGAAATAGTTTAATACGAAAGAAATGGAAATCATTTTTGGGTCCCATAGAGAAGTAAGGATCTCTTATAACTTGGCCATATCCGTCCGTCTGTCACAGCTTCTCAGTTTCTGTGGATTAGATCTATATTCATGAAATTTTACATGTATTGAAATTATATATGAATTTCTTTAAACTCTATGTGGATATCAATATGTAGCAAACTATATATTTTTATAATGTTATCTCCATGTACATAAAGTAGAGCAAAACATTTTTGCACATCCCATCGAGTTATGTATTATTTGAAAAATCTTTTAAAATTACATTCGTGTTTCATTGCCTATTTTTCATTCTAAAATACCTTTCGCAAAATATTAAATTTCAAAATGTTGAATAATGCGTTTCTCTCCAAATCCTCTAATATTTTAACGGTGGGTTTAGAAAGTAGGGAAAATCTAGGATTTTATGAAATTTTTTTAATTATTTTGGTTCATTTGCATCAAAAATTTTACGATATATGATAAGTAAGAGGGTAATTCATAAATATAGTTCCTGTTTAAAAAGCTAATTAAACCATGTTTCTCATAATTGTATCTGCCATTAAATTACAAGAAACAACATATCGTTTATTATTGTATAGTATTTGGAAGATAATAGTTGTGGCAGCTGAATGTTTCAACAGGTGACAACACGAGAATAAACTCGAAGGTCGAAGCTTCGTAGTAAATAGTTTGAATCAGTGTGGCGCTTTGGATGAGCGAAGTGTCGATGATGGATGCTGCTTGTCGTTGGTGAGATTTTCTTGTCACAAAGCGGGAAGGTTTCATCTCTTGACATCTGAATTCCAGAGTGTTTTGGGTTCTTGTGTATTTTATTTGGCAAAGTGTGTGGAATTTTACGTAGTTCGTAGGTCGTTTTGATTAAAATATTTAATATATAATCTTTTCAACATTTTGTGCCATAAAAATAAAAACGCGAACCATTTGTAGGACTATTCAGATATCGGTCGGCTTACACATCTGTCACAACGACTTTTCTCAAAAACTGTTCAAAACTTATTAACCCCCAAGAGCAATAATTCTTGGTATATATTTAAATACCTGATCAAATAATTTAGAACATAAATATTACAAAAAAATGGCCATGTTAGGAAAAAGTCAACACGAAAAAATATTCAAATCAACAGTCAAAAATGTATATATGAAAATTTTACAAGAATTAAGTGGAAAATTGTAATTTTTTTTTATTTCACATAACTCCTAAATTTCCAAAGATATCTTCTGAAACAATTAAACCTAAAATAATAATAATGGTAGGTTTTCTAAAAGCTTATTTCAGACTAATAAAAATCTATAACAACGGATTTAATTCATGAAGGTTTTGCGAGATTTATTCTATTTGACGCCATGTTATGTTAAGCAATAATGTTAATTTTTGTAAATAGTTTTGTAAATGTAAAGAGTACCTTTATTGTTCATACGTATATATATATATATATATATGTATATATATATATATATATATATATATATATATATATATATATATATATATATATATATATATATATATATATATATATATATATATATAATTTAATAAATCGACAATTTTACTGTTATAAAATTATTCTTCCTGTTACTCTATAATATGTGAATTACACCTGGTATTTGTAAAATATATTTAAAAGAGATATATGTCTTTAATTCTTTCAGAATTGGAGCCTGCTATTTTCTATATTTTATGATTTAGTATCGATGAATAGTTAGAATCTGATGTTAATAATACATAAATAAAACTTGTTATGATATCCTGTTTTATTTTGTTCCATAAGGAGTGAACCAACGAAATGTCGGTAATAGAGGGCGTTATTACACATAGGAAACAATAAATGTTATTATTGATGAAATATGATTTTTTAAATTTAGTGATAATACAATAAAATTTTTTTTTAAGCGCAGTAACAAAAATTAAAAACAAAATCATATCTCTAAACCTATTAAGCCCAAGTTAATAAAATTTGTTGTTTCGTATATATAATAACCTTCTATATCACTCCCATTTCATTGGTCTACTCCTTACGGGACACCTGTATAAAAAAGGTTACAAAATATATAAGGCGTGGTTAAATTGTATTTAAAATACGTAGGTAAGTAAGAAACCTATAGCCCTGTTGATATGTGCCAAACGAAATTAGAACACTTATCCTAATTTCATATGTATCCTAACGAGAGGCTAAATGCTTATTTAACAAAGATATTGCGCCGGAGCAGGCTGGATTTGTACAAGTGAAGAGCACACGTGAGCAGATTGCCATTATTAGGCAAATCATCGAAAAGGTCAACAAGTCCCACAAACCGACGTACATTTTCTTTATTGACTTCTACTGTGGCGTTCGACTATAAAATGATCAGTTCTGCGGAATACTTTGATACAAATTGACACATAGAAACATCTTATATACCTTATGAGATGTCTATGAAAAGGGATTAGTACCCATACAGTTAAATGATGTACGTTTAAAAATTACAATCCAAATCCAGAAGTCCGTCACGAATGCATAATATTGCCACTCCTATTCAGCCTCTATACGAAAGTAAATCATGCGCATCACTCTCAAAAACTGGACAGACGGTATAGTGATTGGTGGCTACAGGCTAAGACACTTCCCTTATACAGATGTCACCACATTCTTTGCGACTAGCCCCAATAGTGTGGAAGAACTACTTCTTAAGATGGGGCGTCTCAATTTACAGTATGGATTAAAACTAAATCGGAAAAAGATTAAAATACTGATTATCGAATTCGATAACAACAAATTGTCTAAAGTGACACGGATATAGATTGGAGCATTAATTTCAAATAGTGGTGGATGCACAGGCAAGGTAAAACAACGCATGGCAATATTAAAAACTGCAGTGGATATATTGAAGAAAATATGGAAGAATCAAAATATTTTTGCGAGAAATCGTGAGTAAGAAAACAGATTGTCTAGAGATGTGGAGCTGGAGGAATATGCTTTGAGTATCATGGACCGAATCCGAATAAATGTTTCCATACTTCTAGAACTTTGTATCAGACAGCGGCCGTTTGCATTAGTATAAACTCGCATTCTCAAGTTCTTTGGACACAGATCGAGGAGAGATCATGATTCCGTCGCGTACCTTGTCGTGTAGCGCAAATGGAGGGCATTCTATCATGTGGAAGAACACCCATACGATAGACCGACCAGATTAAATAGTTTCCTGTTTGCCGTCTCTCTAGTACACACGTGTGTACTAGAGAGACGGCAAAGAGGAAAGCATGGCAGGAAATCGTGAGGCTAGAGACATTTACCTACGTAACATAACTACTACGACTGCTCTGCCAAGAGCGTAGCGATGAAAAAGAACCCTAACTGCATTCTTCTAGCTTTTGGTGAAAGTAATTTTTAGATTTCGGACCAAGAGCTAGCCAGATTTAATCATTTCGAGAATAAGTAATGGTTCTCTGGCTCTTATAAGTCCAATTATTTAATATTATTTTATATGTTTAAAAGAGGCATAAAAATATGAAGTTATGATGGTTATAATCAGGTCCAAGCAATATTATAATAGTTAAAAAAAATTGAATCGCACGATTTAAAATTCAAATAATTCACTTGCAGTTATTTATTGTAATTCTCGCAATATGTTTATTGTAAAAACTCTCTCCATAAGGTTGCAGTATGTGTCCATAACATTGTACTTACTTGAGAATACAGTTCCCTATCGTCTGCATTATCTCGTAAGGTTCCTATTTTTAAGGGACTCACATTAAAGTGGATTTTGGAGGGTGGGCAGTCTGCTATCCGGTACAAGTATTTAACATTAAATGTTCATGATGTCCTAGAAATGTAATAAATAAAATATCTTAGTAAATAAATTAATAATTTCAATGTTATGTGTAACCTAAAATGATATAGAATTGAAAATGCTTGATACGTTATTAATGCAGGCTTACTTTATAAATGCATCAGCAAGGGATGTTAAATATCTCTAACGAGAATGAACGTCATACGGCATAATAATTTCAAATATCGGTTTCAAAGATTTGACTCTGCCATTTAGAGGTTATTCAGTAAATTTTTTGCGTGCTGATGAGTAAAGCTTTGTGCATCACTAGTTAAGTACGGGGTTTTTTATTTCTTGTGTCATTTTCTATTTAATTGATAAAAGTTGAAACATTTCCTTACACAACATAATATGTCAAATTAACTATATTTGTGCATTGCTTGAATTGATTAAACCGATTTTAATCGTTATCAAATATAGGATAACTCTAAGATGTGGATGGTATCTGAGTTTTGTGTTATTGTTGTTTTGTGTTTTGTAGATTTTGATATATATGTATATATATGATATATATATATATATATATATATATATATATATATATATATACTTATATATACATATATACATATACATATACATATACATATACATATACATATACATATACATATACATATACATATACATATACATATACATATACATATACATATACATATACATATACATATACATATACATATACATATACATATACATATACATATACATATACATATACATATACATATACATATACATATACATATGCATATGCATATGCATATGCATATGCATATGCATATGCATATGCATATGCATATGCATATGCATATGCATATGCATATACATATACATATACATATACATATACATATACATATACATATACATATACATATACATATACATATACATATACATATACATATACATATACATATACATATACATATACATATACATATACATATACATATACATATACATATACATATACATATACATATACATATACATATACATATACATATACATATACATATACATATAATATATATATATATATATATATATATATATATAAATATATATATATATATATATATATATATATATACATATTGCTCAGTCATTGGAGAATGGTAGGTTTTTTTTAAGATATAATCGAATAAACAAAAAGGAAAATGAAATAAGAAAACCGTGATAACAAATGCATTTTTGTAATTATCTTTTACATGTACACGATAAGAGAAATTGCTAAATATTTATCAAAGAAAATGTATAGATTGGAAAGTCCTTATAACTCGATTTAAAAAAAAATTAAATAAAAATAGCAAAAACTCTGCAACGTGCAAACTAAACAACAAGAAAATAAATACGAGTAACAAATTCTTAAGTAACAAACTTCTAACATACGAACTTTCGCCAAATAAGTTAAGAATGTACCGCAACTCATCAAAAATCTTGATACTTCACCTCAGTAAAAGAAAGCTTAAATTAAAATAGATAGAAAAAAATAGACACGTAAGATAACTTGCCGCAACACCTGCGCAAAATGCCAACTCTTATATTTAAAAAAGCAATTCGAAACTTTTTCCATCCCACCTAGCCGACTCTAAAAAGCTAAATCGTCGCCAGAGCTCTCCTAAGCGTCGGAAACCCGAGCGATAGTTCCCGCGGCGACTATTTCGGTTAGCTTTCAGAAATAGAACGCCGGTGCGCGCCTCTGACATACTTGCCGCGTGCGGTGAATCGACGCGCCGCCGTCATCTCGCCTCCCGCACTCCAAAGTAGAGCACGTCACGTAAACACCTTGCGGGAAAAGCGCTGAATGATTCACACTCGTAGTAACGCTTAGCGATAAGAGCTTTAATAATAATAGTGGCGTACGCCTATATTATTGATATGTGTAGTTCACTGTAGCATTGTTATAACGATCTTGTCAAATAAAGTTATATCTTTAACTTTTAGAGTAAATGTGTTACAAGAAATACGAAAAAGTAATGAATCGGTATATCTAGACCAGTATAGTACAAAAAGTGTGGTTATTCACGCATGGAAGACCAAATTATATTTTTAAAATTTAAGATTTTAATCCTTATTTTGGAAGCATTGACGTAAATATTGAAAAATTAACGTAATTTTATAAAAATATCATAATTTGTGTTTGTAACGTTTTTAATTTAAGTTCCTTTCAACTACATTTTTTTCCCCGATTTGAATGATAATATTTCTATATTGCGTATATTTCGGCAATTGTCACCTTGCATTTCGCCTTGCTAGTTTTTAAATTTCCTATATTATTATATTAAGAAAAAATCCTAATTATATATTGGGGAATTTCTAATAATTTAAATGACTTGATAAATATAACTCAAAATCGAGTAGATCGAGTAGTATAATTTTAGATTCAAAGCAGACAAATTTCTTAACACAAGTATTATTAGGTTATTGTACTCGTAACAAATAAATGCATAACACCTTTTATTTAAGAATAACATGAAAATATAAATCATCAGGAACATACATAAAATATTAAATCGAATTATATTTCTTGTCATAAACCAAATTAAACTATGGTAGATCATTAATTTAAGATATTCATAAAATCACAAAATATATAACAAGTATTATTAGGTTATTGTACTAGCAATAAATAAATGGAGGATACATTTTATTTAAAGATAACGTGAAAATATAATCTCATAAAATATTAAGTTAAATTATATTTTTTGTCATAAACTAAATTAAACTAAGGTAGATTATTAATTTAGTATCTTCCTAAAATTACAAAATACATACAGGTTTGAGGCAAGTAAGCCAAATTTAATTTATGTAACTATTTCTTACATTTTAATAACTTTCCGTTATATGACATTTATAGCTATAAATCACATGTCTAATATATAAGTCGTAGAAAAAAACATAGAAAATAGTATGAAAATTGTTAATATATTTTATGTCAGTATAAACCTCGTTAATTGTAATAGCGACGAAGGAACTACTCGATGTAGACATTTTAGTTACTTAATCCTTGCCGAACACAAATAGTATAAAAAAAGTAGACCGTGGAAATTTCCAGTACAATCCGCCTTTAAGTTGTATCACTTAGAGGCGGATTGTACTGGAAATTCGTTTACTTATCCCACGTCTTAGTAAGTTTAAAGGAAATAAAAACCACGTTCTTATGTAAAGCAAGATTAGTTGTTGACAGAAGAAACAAAATTTAGAGAATATATGTATAAAGTATGTTTAGAATGAATTTACTGCGTGTTCCTCAAATAACTAGGTGTGGGAAAAAAAACAGCAGGAAATGTGTTGTCATACAGATAGTTATTTCAGGTAAATATGCAATTATGGGATCTTATTTTAACGTAAAACACAATGATTAAATTCTTTTGGTGTATAAAAAACACTTTTCAAATAAGTAACAACACTTTTTTTCAATCATTGAATATATTTTGTTAATGTAAGTTTGATTTAGTCCTATTAGATAATGAGTATTACTTTTTTGAGGAAAGTAATACATTTTCATACGATTTCTAAAGTTGCTCACGAATAATTGAAACGTTTTATACAGATATATCCCAAAATAATTTGAAATTGTAATAAGTTTTTGATTTAACTCGCAGTTATTTAACTTTTTCTGACATCATGTTTTGGCTTACTGGGTTTCTAACGGGCGCCAGAATATATAATAATATTATAAGCTTTAATCAACCAATCTGGTAAGATAATTTAATATCATCCATATTAAAATGTTAAGTTTAAGTTAAAGTCTGCTTTGAACAGAGTAATTACTCTTCTGCCTCATTGTAATACGAGTATTCGCCAAATAATAAGAGAAGTAAGGACTGACGAAAATTAACTGGAAATATTTTGGTTATTAATGTTTAAAGATTTGTCATTTTCAAAGGACCTTTAAAAATTATGGTTTATAATGAACGTGTTAATTTTCTGAAATATAACCGACGTGTTAATTTCAATCTAAAATACCTACAACGTATTATTTTTGAGAAATTTATAGGATATAAATAACATACATATTATGAAATCGTATAAAACCTACCTTGAAAGACGTAAACAGAAACATCATAAAATTACTCACATATATGTACGTTAGTCACAATCGCTCTTTTTCAGAAACACTTGAAGTGACAGCTTAAAATTTCATGTAATAAGCATAAACATTGGAATATATATCAAAAGTTAATATTCAAAAATGTTAATATTGAAATTTTTAATTATAAAAAGTTCTCATTTTTTTCTATATGAAATGGAATGTGTGGTATATAAAGTTTCCAATTATTTTCCATTTCATATATCGTGTGGTAAATAAAGTTCTCAATTGTTTCCCATTTCGTATATCGTGTGGTAAATAATGTTCTAATTTTTTTTCCATTTTATATATCGCGTAGTAAATAAAGTTTATAATTGTTTTCCATTTCAAATATCGTGTGGTAAATAAAGTTCTCAATTCTTTTCCATTTCATATATTATGTCGTAAATGAAGTTTTAAATTCTTTTCCATTTCATGTATCGTGTGGTAAATAATATTCTAAATTTTTTCCATTATCAAGTGGTAAAGAAAGTTCTCAATTATTTGCCATTTCATATGTTGTGTGAAAAATAAAGTTCTCAATTCTTTTCAAATTCATAAATGTTGTGGTAAATATAGTTCACAATTTTTTTTCCATTTCATGTATCGCGTAGTGAATAAAGTTCGTAATTCTTTGCCATTTCCTATATCGTGTCGTAAATAAAGTTTTCAATTCTATTCCATTTCATATATCGTGAATTATATTGGAATTTTAAGTAAGTTGTTATCCAGAAATATTGTTGGAAATGTCAACACAAAAGTTATACCACTATCTCAAAGTGCTAAAAGTCCGGATTGTTGAAAGAACAGTGTCACTAGAAGTTTGCCTAAATTACACTGACAATTATAGCAGTGATTCAAAATTTGTCATTTTTCTTAATATTCACTATATATTGACATATTGAAAGATATAATAGTCGATATATTTAGGCGGCGAAAAAGAATATCTATATTTATAAGTTAGTTTAATACGAATTTTATACACACTTAAATGTTTATATATATATATATATATATATATATATATATATATATATATATATATATATATATTTATATATGTATATATGTTTAAATATACAAAACGGTTATTACACTCATCGTCTGCCTGTTTGCTTATATGTGGGTTTAAATTCGTTTTACGCAAAAACAAATTAATAATTTGGATACAATCCACATTGTCAGGTAGTTTAAATGCTATCTAATAAATATGGTGTGATTTATTAAACATTTCATTTAAATAGCAGAGGTGCAGAAAGAAGAAAATTTTAGACACTGGATACCTAAATATATTATATTAAGGAAATAATGGTTCATATTTAATACACAAAATATGTGGTGATGCAATTTCCATAAATATTTTGCAAATTGATTTTTAAAAAAGAGTAAGTCTTTTAAAATAATCTTACCCTACCCTAAACACAGGGAGAAATAAATATAACTGTATAGTTTATACTTAATTCGAATGAAGGCGACCAACATATTTGGTCTTCTGTAATATCATGATTACAGAAAGAACTAATAAGCTTTGTAGTCTTGAAGTTCCTTGTGTTGATTAAAAAGGTAGGCTGTTCATTTTTCAATGCACATTCTTTCTAAAAAAACTTAATATTTTCTGTAGTTCGAGGTGTAATTAATGTTTCAAAAAAATTTATTGAACAACATATTCCAAATTATTTAAAACTATATATTATATACATGTTTGATGCAATGATTTGTTCGGAATAAAATAATCAGACAGAATTTGAAAGTTTTAGATTCGATAAGTTTTAGATAAAATTTAATAAAATAATAAAAATACAATAAATATCATAACTAAAAAAAATTTCGCAATGCTCTGCAATGCGAGAAAGTTTCAAAATATTTTGCATTTGAATTTGAATGTATTTATAAAATCAACCATTTCCTCTTCTTTTGATAATAGTCGAGGACAAGATTGTCAACGTATATGTTTATGATTGTTTACATGTTTAAATCTAAAAATATATGTGAGTAAAATAATTTTATTAAGTGCTTAGACTCTAACCTTCTTAGAAAAAAAAATAATAATTTGTAGTCAAACGAGTTAGTACACAGATTAATAAAACAACTTTCGTACAAATGTTTTTAGTTGTACAGTCGTTGAAAAATGAATATTGTAAGTCTCGTTCGAAGGTTAATCATATATGCATCATTTGTTTTTTCATGTATTCATTACAGATGTATGTACGAAAATACAAATCGTTCACAAGGTTTTCAACTTAAGTAACTCAAATTAACTAAAAAAAAAATATTCGGTCAGTACCTCAATAAGATAAAAATTACTATATTTCTTGCCGTTTAATACTAACTCTGTTACTATAATGAGTATATAAACACATCTTCTGCAGGTCTATATATCGCAAAACCAGCTTCTTCTGCTCCTTGCATTATTTATACAAATAAAATGCAAATTCCTCTGAATTTTTTATGTATTTAAGTAATCATTAAAATCTGAAAATAATATTATTTGTTGTAATAACAGAGACGACAGTGCACAATATCTTTGAATAGCATGTATAAATAACATAATCTTTGAACAGCATGTATAATTATAAAATAACACTATTGAGATCTGTCAATAGTAACTACAAAACTTGTTTTAATATGTGCTTACAAAATATTTAATTACAAGTTTCCTACAGAAAATGAACTTATTAAAGTTATATGTCAAACCTAATGTATTTTTTACTTTTTCAAATCAGTAAAATTCATATAATTTAATTGAGATGAAAAAACTATATACTACTGAGATTTGTAAAAAGGATTTAATGCCAATTCATTTTTCTCTACTTAGGTAACTTGTCTCTACATAAAATATTTGAGTAATTACGTGAATTATAAAATAATAATAAAATAAAATAAATGATGTAAATTATGAAAGAAACAACACTATAATAAATAAGTCTGACTTTAAATATTGGATAACGAAAATATATTTTAAAATACTTCTAACCTAAAGCCACTGGTTTTGATTTAATATTTTGCATGGTGAATTTATTTCCACTAACCAAAGCTTGGATTCATCGCACAGACAATCCAATATATGTAAGTATATTCTTAGCACGGCGTTAACTTTGAAAGCTTGCGAGCAACGGCTTTATGAAAAAGCTTGGCATCATATCGACGTAACGCTCCAGGGAACTTAATCCATTGTAACATTTCATTGAGTTTGAAAGTGCGCCATGCAAATGCGAACATTCTCACAATATGTCGACGTAAGTTATGTTAAACTTATTCATAATACTGTCGCGGCCCCAAGTAACTCCATTTCAGTAGTTTGACATTCGCGCAGACAATCGTAAGTTTAGTTACGAGCGGAACATCGTGTTTACCAGAGTAAATGCAAAGGGAGAAAATTTTTGTGTGTAGAGATTGCAGTTGTAATATTTTTATGACAATTTTTTATACAACAAAATTTCTTATTGTAGTATAAAACGGTATCAAAGAATTGAATGTTCATATTCCTCACGTGTGAACCTAAATACTAAGAATCGAATTAAATGAAACTACGTGATGTAGTATTATTTCTACTTTCTTTAATTTCTTTACCACGACCTAGGTTTCGTTGTATTACAACATCTTCAGGTGGGATATTAGCAAAGAAAGAACATTCTTTGCTAATATCCCACCTGAAGGTGTTGTAATACAACGAAACCTAGGTCGTGGTAAAGAAATTGAAGAAAGTAGAAATAATACTATATCACGTAGTTTCATTTAATTGTGAATAATGAATTTCTACAAAATTAACGCCAAATATATTCAACTAAGAATCGAATGAAATCCATTACTTCTTTTCTATAAGCCTGTAATATATATATATATGTATATATATATATATATATATATATATATATATATATATATTTGAACTCCAATCGGTGAAATCTATAAGAAATAAGAATTAAATTATTATTCTGACTATAAAATACCTGCCCCTATATGATGGATTTAATTTCGATTAAAAATTAAGAGATTGAAACCTTTCCACCATGTTCAGCCTATTGAAATAAATATTACACCTCAAAAACATTATGCGCGTTCTAGATAGATAATATAAACTATGATTCCGTTCTCTCATTTAACCGTCAGGAGCCGAAAAGGTTAACAACCACAAAACTGAGACGTAATCATATTGACGTAATCATATAACAATTAAAAAAAAATAATGTTCAAAAACAATTGAAATATGTAATGGTTCGATCGTTTATTTATTAATTAATTTAGGGCTAGTGCTCAACTCTAGTGCAAATTATGGAGACACAAAACATATAAATTTTCCCATTAAAGTATTGGGGCAGGGTTTATCCTATTTGGTAGGCACACGGTTGTTCACGTAGATAGCACAATCACACTAAAGAATAACTTCAAATAAGCAACATTCATAGAAAAATATTAATTTGAGTATAATGCTCAATTTTGGGACTGTATACTTAAATTATCTACAGGATTTGACGACTTAAAATTAAGGTAGGTAAAATTAAAAATCCAATTACATGAAAATAAATAATCATTCTGAAATTTGATAATATAACGAAAGATATATATTTTCACTGATATTTTATTAGACCTAATTATTGAAAAGAAAAAAAATGTGCTACTTGAAATCAATATATTTCTGTCAGCATATTTGCTAATTTTTTTATGTAAACAAAATATGTAAATATAGGGAGGTAATAAACTAATTACATAAGATTAGGACTCGAAATGAAATTACATATATTTAAGAATTAGTAAGTCAATGGTACATTATGATTCTGTTAGATTATTTGGAAATATAAATGCTATTATGTAGTGCAAAAATACAACACATCAATCATTAGGTTAAAATATGTTTAAATTCTCAAATATACTTTAGTTTTATTATTTATAATTTTTTAAAATATTACTTGTCTAAATAGAGTATATGAGAAATATTATACGGACGGGCAGCAACATAGGTTTAAAAATAGCAATTCTGATCCAACAAATCGTTATTTTTTACTAAACAATCGAAAACGAATATTTAATCTGTTTTCACAGGCAAATGGCGGATGAATATACAGTTTATCTTGATTTGACAAGGTTCCGTTCTGAACCGTCTGGTACGAAAACCAAAAAATATAATACACCATAAATGAAAGTTATTTTATTTATTATTATTTTTGTATTTTTTTATTATATCGTTATTTTTTTATTATATTTATATTTGCTTAGAAAACTAAGTATACTGCGGTAGACTTATTGCTACAAGAGTTATCTCTTACAGCCACTCACAATGAATTGGATGAGAACATTAAGTGCAGTGGCAGACTGTAAATTATTTAAAATATATATTATGTGGTAACAAAATAATATTAATTAAAAACTAAAGCAAAACACCTCTTTTTGAGTAGGGAGGATTTCAATATCACTCTTTTTCATATTTCCATAATGACGACGTATTCTTGGTTTTGTCAAATGTTCTCGACATGTTTGTGTATATATATATATATATATATATATATATATATATATATATATATGTGTGTGTGTGTGTGTGTGTGTGTGTGTGTGTGCATGTGTGTAAATATGTAGCAATTAAAAAAAAATTGCAAATTTTTCCCTTTACCTCAGTATGATTTTCAATAAAGTACGAAGCACATTCTGCTCTTTATTGTAATATGGAAAAAATATTCTACAACGATAAATACGTAAATTAACAAAACCTTTGATTTGTAAAACATGTTATTGTGCATAAAATATGCATAATAGAATACGAGTTATTATTTTAAGAAGAAAATTTAAGATACCTGGTGCGCATTAGGAGATTCGCTAACTTAATATCCGATGTTCTTTGTCAACCATTTTTATCCTAATATTCAAACCAGAAAAGAGATAACTTTCGTGTTTAGCATGAATATATTTAAACAAAATACAGTTCCATTCATCGATTCACAAAGGGAATGCGATGGTCATTAGATATTAATCTCGGGCTTCTTAAAGTGAACGCTGTCACTCCCCTGTGCATACTAGTACAATCTGAACATTGCTTATCTCGAGGGATGTTGTGGGCCAACCCTTCCATTAAAGTTTACAATTTAAGTTTCTTCTAACCGCGTATAGCTCACATTTAAAAATTAGCTATTATTTATTAATGGATTCGAACTCAATGAAAACCGTAGTCGAAATCGGGGTGTTTTTTAATTTCAAATTTAAAAAATAAAGTTTAATGTTCAAGATCTGAACTTATATATAATGAGCCATTAAGAAAAAAAATGGCAATCCATCAAAACTTATGTCAATAAAAATGGGTACTAGTACAATCTGAACATTGCTGATCTGGAGGGATGTTGTAGGCCAACCCTTCCATTTAAGTTTCTTTTAAACGTGTATTGCTCATATTTAAAAATTAGCCTGTTAATTGGAGGATTCAAAGTCAATAAAAATCGTAATCGAAATCGGGGTATTTTCTTTCAAATTTAGAAAATAAGGTTTCATGATTTGAATTTATACATGAGACATTAAGAAAAAATGACAATCCATCAAAACCTTTATCAATAACAATCGTTGTCGAAATAATTAAATTCCCAATTTAAAAAGTAAAGTTTCACGTTCAAGATTTCAACTTATTTATAATGAGCCATTAAGAGAAAATTGCAATCCATCAAAAATATACAGATTAAAACAAAATGAAATCTCTTGACTTTAACCGTAAAAAGTCACGAGGTCTCTAGAAAGCCAAGGCTATGGAGATATCAATCTAACCCTGAAATTTTCATTCACAGGTCTCCGTAAGTTTTTTAAATTTTTAATGAAAGAATAGTGGGTTGACTCGGCTATCACCTAGCCCAAAAATGTGGCATCTGTTTTTACTCTCACTCTTGGAATATTTTAGATATGATATTTGATTTTGACGTGTTTATCATTTATGTATAGTAATGCAGGTTAAACCTATAATTTTAATAATATTTTTGTATTTAATAAAAACATATTGAATTTAAATTTGGGATTTGGTGTTAGAAGTCACTACTAATAATATATTTGCAAATCAGAAAACTTAATAGATGGTGCGTGAGGACTTAAGTTCAAGGATAATTTAGTCCATAACCTGTTAATACATTGCTTATTTCATGGTCGAATATATATAAAAAAATGAAATGACATTTCACATATTATGCTTATTTTATCGGACTACATTTAGAACATTGTATTATTTAATTTTTTCGTCATACGTTAGTACACTTTTATTGGGTAATTTTGCAGTGTTCAAGTATTTTGTACCAAATCAAGTATGTACTGAATATATAATCCTGTTACCAAATATTTGAGATGAGATTTGATAAGGAGTGATTGAATTTAATTTAGACAGTCTTTATGAAAGTTAATTTCGCGGTCATTACAGTACATGTTAGTTTCATTATACATTTTATCGTTCTTCCAAATTATTATTTTTTTTAAATTGAATGCAATATAAATTTATTATAAAAAAATAAATTAAAATAAAAAGCAACAATAGAAATAGGATATGACCCAAACTTCCATCACGTAATTTTATATGCATTAAACCATATCTAGATGTATGTAGTGATGTAAAATAAAACCAAAATATAATATAAAAAAGGTCCTATTAATTTGAATAAATTTACTTATTACAAAATAAGTTTAAAAAAAGTCATAACTAATGTGATTCCAACTCGGATGTCGTATCGTTTCCATTTGAAGACACATCTATTTGTGAGTACTTGATAATTCTAATAAATAATTCATTACGCCCTGTAAATACAGGAAAGTTGAAGTCAATCTAAGTAGCCCACGGCCGCACTGTCTCGTTATAATGAAAACTAAAGGACAACACATCTTCACCTTTATTACTTCTTTATTCCCACTCTGTAACTTCAACGTTCAGAGTCCAACTCTTACCGGTTCAGATTCTTACATTTTACTTGGAATATATAAATACACTTCTCACTTTTTTGATTTACTTGTGGATAGTAAATTATTATTTTTTTGATAATCAGTGTTAACTGATCGAATGAGTGAATGCCATAATAGTGAAATTTGGAGCTTATATCCGAGTCCTACATAAAGATAGAAGGGGGCTCAAAAGTATACTAAATTATTTCGAGTAAAGGTTGCTTGTTCATTTACTCAACTTGACGATATTAATGTAACTATAAACGTGGGCCAATGTATAATTGGCATTGTAAGAAGATTTCAAGTTACTCAGTTAAGTTGCGGAAAGAACTATGCTCGGAATTTCTTTACCGAACATGATCCGTAATGAGGAAATCCCAACATTGCTCTTGAGATTGGCGGACTGGAGCGGTAAAAATAAGGTCGTTAGCCCGCAGAACCGAAGATAGTTGCAAAGAAAAGTGCTCGAATGCTGGTCGCGTACCGAAAGACGAAGAGTGGGATGGTACCTGTTAGATAGAGAGATTACCTAATAAAGATAGCGGATAGTCAATGAATGCGAGCGACATGGGACCAATCTTTGTGGGAATCTATAGGACAGTGATATATTCAACAGAGAACGTCTTCCGGCTGATAATAATGATACTGTATGAAGTTAATGTGTTCTTAATCAATCTAAAACTTCAATCTAAAACTTAGAAATTTTGGTCAATTTATTTTATATACGCACACTAGATACCTGAATTAACAATAACTCCTGTCGATAAATCTTTACCGAATAGTGGATATAGCCAAAACGTTAGAAATTTCCTTTCGCGCAAATTTATTACGTGTTACAAAATTTTTATCAAAATCATTAAAAATATTGTTGTCCTAAATATGAAATATTATACCATGATCGATAATGTCAAATATTGTAATTATGAATTTAAAACAAAGCTGCGCGAAAAACCGACAATGCGGAAAAAACAAATTCGCCAAAAATATTGTTCAAATTAATACGATTACTTTTAAGATTAGAATGGTATTATACAATTGCAAGGAAATATATATACGTAATTATTTTGACGATATTTTCCTAAGAGAGTATTTTTTTTAATTGCTTTTATTTCGTGGCAAAAGACATGGAGGACACAGGAGACGTCAAAACAAAAGATGCATGAAAATAAAAAAACTTTAGGAATTTTAATAAGGACAATTAACGTTAAAGTAACTTGCATGAATACAACAATCCTTATGTAGTAATAAGTATTTAGAAAGGAGTTAATGGATATTAGTAAGAAAACGTTTGATTCGTCGCCAACCTTGTAACAAAAGATTGCCCAATTTTATCAAAAAGCTTTCCTTTTTCGTTTAAATTATTTTTTCGATAAAATCCTTTTTCGAAAACAGCTTTTTCGATAAAATTGTTCAAAATTCCTTAACGAGGCACATGAACACCAAATACAAATCGCTAAATAGATACTTAACGCGTCGAGGACGATTAAAGAATCAGTATTTTATTTGATATTAGCTGTGCCCGCAACTTTGGGTTGAATTCGGTGTAAAAAAATGATTAGGTATTGTTTTTTGTTTTTTTTTCTCTCAGAACTCTACGAGTATAAAGTTTATAGAAAACCCTAATATATGGCGTTGGCAGCCAAAGTAATTCCGCCGATTCTGATATTAGCGTGGACAACGAACGTGAACTAAAAAATAACATATCTTTTTTATTTGTTCGCCAATTGAAATGTAATAAAATTCTGAGTTAATTCTAAGTCTAAATATTAACCCAAGCTAATTTAAATACATCACTGAAGACTGAATTCATATTGGTTCAGCTATTGCTGAGATTAGCTATTGCTATAGATTAGCACGCGCAACGGAGGTGCGCATAGACAAATATGCACACAGACAAACCAACAAGTAGATAAACAGACAAATATTCTAAAAACTGTTGTTTTAGGCTTAGTAGCGCACTCTTTAGTAGTAGTACTTAGTTCTACTTAAAAATATTTAATATACAGATTCAGTTTTTTACGAGTTTATTATATACAGTGATTGACAAGCACTTTAATTGTTTTGCAAATAAGGTAACATGGCGTTCAACCGGAAGTTACAATATATCTTAACATATTTTTTAATACTAGTAACTAATATTCTCCGGTTATTTCCTGCCTTCAATTATTATTATTTTATGGAAAAAAATCGAATATAACTAATTACTTTTATCACGACATACTCAAAGGGAAAAGCTTAATTGAAAATATCAATAAAATGCAAATACATTTCTTATAATGAATTCATACTAAATTTCTTTGAGTGACCACTCTAAAAGAAGCTCTAATTAGTTTTCTACTGATTTTCTGACACAGTACGAATTTTCATTATAACTGAAGTGGTAATACATGCAGAAACTCGCACATTTAACACCCTATACATTAGTATATATATTCAAATTACTTACTCATAAAAATAATGGTTCTTAATGGGTTGCACGTCATGAATGTATAAAAATATGTACACAACATTAAATGTTATTCCTATGTATTGAGGTAGAAAAATTATTAAGCATAATACTAATATTTATTTGTTTATTTATCTATTTTAATGTATGATTGATACATATGGCGGGCTTATTGCTACAAGAGCAATCTCTTACAGCTAACCACAACACTAGTCCAGCCCCGTTCGACGAACGGCCGGGAATCGAACCCAGGTCGCCGCAGTGCGTCGCATCGTCAAAGGCCGTATGCCTTGTGATCAACCCAACACACCACGGCGACGACTATTTAAACGAATATTTAAAAGGGTTAATATTTTAGACGAATATTTAAATATTTTAGACGAATATTTAAAAGGGTTTAATACAATTTATCTCTAAAGATACAAGATAAGTCTAGGTTGCTTCACTGGATTAATTTTATTTAATTACATTTTCCAGCTATTGTACCTATTATTGTTTTAAATATCTAACCAATAAATGAGTCATTATTTGTACAAATCAGAATTAAGATAAATGCGTAAAAATCAACAGAATGAAAGAATCTTTCATAAAAATAAGATGTTTTATGGGCACATAAATTTTTAATTTTATAATTAATTGAAATCGGTATGAAACTATCAAGTCGACAAACTATTAAGTATTTAGTCATTAACTAAATTCTCCTCATAATAAGTTTAAAAAACGTTCTCCATTTTGAATACGTAATTTCATGTTTTAAATTATTTAAAAGAGTACCTAAAATGAAAAGTGTGTTTCTTTTATTGTCTACTGTTAAGAAATTAGACTATGATATGAAAAATTTATATGTAAATATTTATGGAATATAATTGGATACAATAAAATAACGTACAGTTTTTTTTAATTAAGGCATACGCAGTATCAATAGAATAATAATACAAACATACAATGATAAATGATAACGCAATATTTTAACATGGTTTATAAATATTTTGAATAATGTTAGTTAATAATTAAACCTAAATTTGAAACTATAAAAAAATATCAGTAATTAGGCAAATGCTGATTATACTATGTTAAATAATGTAAACATTGTATTTTCACTTAATATTCAGGATGACTGTAATTTCTGAAAATAAAAGTTTATAGAGCTTTCGCAAATTAGTTGGATATATTTCTTTCCAATCTTTTAATACTTAAATTTCATGTAAAAAGAATATTTCCTTTATAATCAACAACGTGCGTATAAAAACCAAATCAAAAATGAAGACTGCGCGATGAATGTTTTAACTTCAATGAATGCTTTAACTTGTTGAGCGGAAGGTGGGTTCAAGTATTAATTAAAAATTGAAAGAGCGTAAATATATTTGAATCAACAACACAAATATTTTTACTTTTTATGGTTACATAGCCAAACTAGAAACCTTTATAGTTTCGCCTTGTCTGTCTATAGTCACAGCCATTTTACTCGGGATGTATATATATATATATATATATATATATATATATATATATATATATATATATGTATGTGTATATATATATATATATGTATGTGTGTATATATATATATATATATATGTATGTGTATATATATATATATATATATATATATATACACACATACATATATATATATATATAATGAAATTAAAAGCAAAACTATCATAGTTAAGTAGATTTTTACTAGTTTACGAGTGATAATCGACCAAGTTGTGACATGTGTTTGGGTCTGTAAAAAATCCAGATAAACGCTATAAAAATGACTTAAATTAACTGCAAAGGTAACTTTGTTTTCTGAAATGTATATTTATAATGTCTGTGAAAGATATGCCAGGCAATATTTTTATATATTTCCTTGGTGAGAAATAATGTAAATATTTGTTAATAGTTTGACAGAAATTTTATGGTCGCTTAAATATCTGGATGTACCTGTGTGTATATGGACGCCTCGTGGGTGAATTACTTCGTACTTAATGAATTTATTTGAGCTTGTATTAAATTAAACTTTCCATTATTGTTTAGTTTAACATACCACTTTTATAAAAACGTAAGACAAATTATGAATATTTTTGTTTCAGATATTCGAATCATCCGCAACGAACGCAGTAAAGGCTTCCAAACGAAATCCTAGTCATGTCACTTCTACGAAATACGAGACCGATAAACATACTGCTAACAACACACCTATGACATTTTCCTACCGAATCCGATTAAAATTTTCATTTTATTAGTTAACATTTTAGTTGAGTATTAGTGATCGAACTTGGGGCGAACGATAATATGGGGTCTCGGTTCATTTGGCTGGTGGCCCTGTGGGCCGTGTTGGGCTGTAGTAGAGGATTCGTACAACCAGCTAATAATGGGGAGTCCTGTCACCCGGACAAGCTGACAGTTTACCGGATGGTGCTTCACACATTCTGGACGAGAGAGAAGTTCCCGAAACATTATCCTGACTGGAGGCCGACGGCGCAGTGGTCTAAACTTTATGGTGAGCAAATTTTGACCAGAACATTTCCATTTATAAATTAGAATAGCTGTGTTCCCCATCATATTAGATGAAAATAGTAGTTATACCATGAAAGTGGAACAAACACCAAAGAAAACTCACTTTCGCATTTACTGTATTATTTGTGATAATTCAGAAAGGATTGATATGTGAACATATTTTTAATTTTTCGTAATTTCCAGGAGTTATCTTTCAGGGAAAAATGTATTCTGCTTATATCGAAACACCTGCAAAGCTCAAATGTAACTGAATTCCGTTCGGTAGTTTCTGCCTGATAGTTGAATTTAATTTTTTTTTGTTATATGTAGAGTTTGTAAAAAATATATTTTTATGCAGCACTATTTCTTCCTAAAATTAAATAATCTCATGATATGTGCACATTTAATAAAAAACTCCTATTTTACACTTTTTTCCGTTTCTCAAAAATTGGTGTCTTAGCGGTTAACTCCATCATTTGGTAAGACTTGCAAGTGACGGAATGTGACCTAAAATTTCAACGTTATAGATCCAGCGGTTTGAACTCTGCGTTGGTAGATGTTGGTTTTTGGTTACCCGATTATTGAGGATCTCGGCCCATAACGACAGGTATCGTCATAATATAAATAGCTTGGGGCCAGTTCTTGCGATTTTCTACTAATTTTACGGTCTCTTGGAAGGTTGCATAGCATGTTTATAATCTGATCACTCGAATTCCTCACGAGGTCACGAGATCTTGTGCTTTCAATCCTTCCTGGAAGGATTTATCTCTCTATGTTGTTCAAGTATCCGAGGATCTCAACGTATATACATATATATTACATTCCTTTTCACTCAGTTTACCTAGTTTGATAAAGTCCAGAGTCGAAGTTATCAATAAGAATATATGGATAAGCAATGGTCTGGTGTATTATTCTGGAATTTCATCAATTGTATTTATTTTCGGATAAGATTGGAAATCAATGTATCTTTTAATCCTTGAATCAATGAAAGGTGGTTTTTGTTTATTTATAATATTTTATTGCTTCTTGATTCCGACATTTTGAGTATAAGAAACATTGAGAAACTTAAATTTGCGTGCGTGTGTTATTCGATATCGCGTTTAAACTATTGTGCTTATTTTCAATTCTGATATCTGAAATTATTTTATTATTAAACTCTGGCAATTTTTTAAACCGCTGGTAATCAAAAATAAAAACACCCTGAAATAAACGAGGACACGCATACAATAGTCAATGACAACAAATGTGTTTATGTTTTCAAAATTCCGTTTAAAAGTAATTTTAGTTTTAATAAATAAATGATGATATCGTATTATGTAAATAAAGATATTTATTTGGGTAATGGTAAATGTAAAAAATTATAGTGTAAAAAGTATATGTATAAGAGTATATGTAAAAAATTATAATTTAAAAAAATATAATTTAACAAAAAATAAAATTTAAATATTTAATGTACTGTACAAATATGTACAATATTTATATCTATGAAAATCGTTACTACGAGGGACTAGATTTTAAATGCAATCAATTAAATGAGTCATTACCATTTAAATGAATGACATGATTGTCATTGATTGATTGATGATTTGTCATTGTCAGGGGCTAAAAATATATTGCAAACAAATGTCATGAAAACGTGTCGCCGTCTATTTTTCTTACATAATTATTAAAAAGGTTATAAGTAGCGATTTGGCAAATGTTTTTTGCTGCATTGCTTATTCATTACCAGGAATGGAAAATATATTCAGAAAATCGTATTCAAATTTTATAATCAACCATCGTCTGTTTTTCCCAGGTAATTTTAAGCAACATCTTCAGTTTTCTCCTTTTATTTTCACATTTTGCTTCCTTTTAAATGGAGAAAGAAAGTATAAGCCAAGTTCTTATTATTTATTTTCACAAGTTTGTTTCATTGTTTCCTGTCTTCTTATAATGTATTACACAGAAAGGGTAGGTGTTACGCAGTATTTGTAATATCACCCTCAGGCACATTTAACAAAGTTTCGTAATTATTTTAGAAACCATTTTAATATATTAAAATAGAACATGGTACTAAATCCATATTACACATTGGAGTGGTTAAATGAATATCTTAAATTATGTAAATATTGTGCACCCTTTTTTAAATTTTTTGTTCTATTTTAAATTTCCTGTTATAATCACACGAATATACTTAATTTTAAAGTTTATAACTAAATAAACAGTCTTCAAGTGTGGCAGAATTTTTTTCCTTTACTACTACTTCTTTATTTCTAGAATTAAGCGTGCTGTCCTAATCTTACTGAAAATCGTTTTGAAAAATATAAATAGCCTTTAGCATTCTATGTTCTATCTCTTAAAAATTAACCACATTTCTAGATTTTGGTTTAGGCTCAAATAGCATAAGATATGATATTAGCATAATTATGATATTTCTACTGTTTTTTATGTCATTGAAAACTATATTTCCAAATGTTCACAGTTTACTAACTCAATATTTGTTGCAAAAGCTCGTTTGTAATACAGGCTCTTAAATTAAATTGTTCCTTAACATATAAAGCATTCCATTTATGTATATATACACAAATGGAGTGTTATACATTAAATGATTTTCTAAGAAAGTTAATACAGTAAGTATTAGTTAATATTAGTAAGCACAGGTCTTTATTGCATTTAACTTCATTTCTCTCTTCTGTGCTATCTACTAGCCGTACTAACTTTTTCTTGGAAGTGACGAAAGATGGCCCATATTTAACTTATTACAGTCAGGCTAATCGATGGACATTAGTCCCATAACAGGGCAATTTGTACAAAACAATATCAGCATAATAACACCGAAGCTCTGCAAAAAACATTGCAGACAATATTATTCAATAAATGGCTTAAGGCACCCCGAGTATTGATTAATGATTTAATTTATAGCATACAAGAAAAAATGAAAACCTTATATGCTAATAAAGGAATGCTACTTTCTACTCAATTTTGGTGTGTTAGGTTTTATGTTTCAAAAATTATTATTTTTAAATAAATGTTTTAGCTGTACGTCTACTTCTGACATGATAATGTATATGGGTATGGAGTTATTTTTAAATATTTGATTTTTTGTGTATATGGTGTTAAAATTTAAATATCTTTCCGAAAAATTTTTAATAGTTTTAGAAATTATTTATCCATCTATATAAAGGTATAAATAATTTTTTATACAAAACAGATACTTAGGTTTGAGTATCAGAGTTCGTTCCTATGTAAATATATCTTCCTCAATATAATGGTTTGTGTGACTTAGGTCCAAAAATAATTTTAATTTTGTTCAACTTTAAGTTCATGCCGTGTCTTAGAAACGTTTACTTGAAAAATATTCTTCATATAATCACATAATTTTCATATAATAGAAATAGTATTAGACCCCAATTCGTACACAATATACTAGTGTGACTTTCTTTCGAGAGGAATACCTTTCGGTAAGCTTTTGCCAAATAGCTTACCGGGTATTTCTTCTTCGCAATTTGCTGACTTGCGTAATCTAACGTTCAAAGATTAAGGAAATAAAAAGCAAAATTAAAAATTATGAAAAAACTCACGAAGGATGTAGTCGTTGTAATAGAAAAACCATTAAATATTTTTTGACGACCGCCGACTAAAAGAAAGTAAGAACCTCTTAATATAATTATAAACTCAAGAAAATCTGTCAGGGCTACCATTTCCATTTCCGTTCTCAATATCAATTATATTGTAGCAGCATATAAAATCTATTTGCGAACCTAAGATAATTTGTATTAGTCACAAACTGATAAAACTTCAAAATTACAGGCATGGTCAGGGCATGGCAGACCCAACAGATTTTCTTGGGTTTTTAATTATATTAATAGGTTATTAATTTCTTTTAGCCGTGGGATTTTTAAAAAAATTATTGATTCCTTTTTCAATTACAACGACTATATCTGTCATGGGTTTTTCAAAATTTTAAATTTTGATTTTTATTATATACTTTTTGGAGATAAATGGGAGCATTCGTTTGGAACAAAATTTTGCAGCGCCCCCTGGCGACCTAATACCATAACACCTATCTTAAAACCATCGCCGATTATTACCAAATATTTTGCAGAAAACAGTGTCTAAATCGATCAAACCATTTTGGAGATTAATGGGAACATTCATTTGCAAGAAACTATTGCAGCGCTCGCTGGTGAGCTAATACCATAACACCTATCTGAAAATCATCGCAGGTTACTCCCAAATATTTCTCAGAAAACCGCATCTAAATCGGTCAAACCGTTTGGGAGATAAATGGGAACTTTTGTTTGCAATAAAATATTTATTGCGGCGCCCCCGGTAAGTAATTACCCAAGCACCTATCTAAGAACTATCGCCGATCAGTCCCAGATATTTAGCAGTAAACCGTATCTAAATCGGTCAAACCGTTTTGGAGATAAATGGGAACATTTTTTTACAAATAAATGTCTATTGGGGCGCCCCCTAGTGAGTAATCATCGTAATACCTACCTAATAACCATCGCAGGTTAGTTCCAAATATTTTGCATGGAAACTGTTGTTTGCAACAAAATGTTTATTGCGGCGCCCCCTGTTGAGTAATCCCAGTAACAACTATCTAACAACTGTTGCCAATGAATCACAAAAATTTTAAATAAAACCGTATCAACATCGGTCAAACAGTTTTGGAGATAAATAGAAACATTGGATTACACACATAAACCAACAACATCTCATTATAAACGCTTATACCTCCTCAGTTCCGTCGTGGGTAAAAATTGTTTTAATTTATTAGCAAAATAAAATATAGTTCAATGTTATGTTTCCCTTTTTACTTTGATCGGAGTAACAAATATTTTCCTTAAGCTTGAGAAGTCCTCAAACCAATTTGAGAACATTCACCATTATTTACAGAGAACTTATCATCTTAGCTCAGTTCTTCAATAAATGTTACTGTAAGCATTTTTAGTAAAGCTTTGGGCTTTTTTTCCAATTAATTACGTTAAGCTTTAGTGCCACTTTTCTTTCAAGGGCGCTTCACGAATTTGATCGAGTGGCATATTAATTGATCGAGCCCGAAGAGGAAGTAAAATAATTCTCGAAATTATTTAAAAATATTTAACTTAACCAAAACTTCGACGAGTTAAAAGTAAGCAATAAATCACTGAAACGGAACACAGCTTAGGAGTTTGGAATATTGAATATTAATTTTTCTGCCCGCAGATGTTACAAAATTATTGCTTTTTTTTCAATATGCCCAATATTTTTATTTTTTTCAGTAATGCGTAATTTCTTCAATTGCAGACTTTTTACTAAATACCGGACACTAAAAATCTGTTACCGATTTTTTATTTGAGAGCCACATCATTTAAAACTTAATATATTCTTTCGTCTAACAGTAAATATATTCTGGAATGCCACAGCTAATATCACCTTTCAATAAATTCCACTTTTTAATAAATATGAATTATATAGGATAGGAAATGTAATGCTACCTATAAAACCTATAAAAACTTATTAAAGGTTTAAAAGTTTTAATGAATCTAATTCATAATGGAAAGTATTTTTTTTCTTTGTCCGATAGTTTAAATTTGTACTTTTTTTAAGTTAGTCCACCAAGTTATGACAGAATATCTCTACATTCATCAACACAACTGCAATGTAAGCGTTGGAGGTTAAGAAAATTCATTATTATTAATATTAATGTTGATAGTTTTTTAGAAAATGTCAATTATTAATAAACTAGCGTGACCCGTGCGAAGTCTTCGCATTATAAATTATTCAACTCAATTTAATAAATCAAAATTGATTGCAGGTATTCAATTCATTTCTAATTTTGCACACTGCTTATTACGTTTTTATTCCATTATGAAGCTCAGATGACAGATCAAACAAATATTTTACTAAAATTTACATATGGAGGCGCAAGTATCAAAAGCATTGAGCTAAAGCGCCACTTTATTTATACGTGAGTGGATTTGAAATTAAACAAAAATTTTACCGACCGTCAATCATATTGACGTTGAGCCGTTAGATGGCAGCGTTGCTGTTTTGTGTATATAATTTTAATAATTAATTAATTTGCAAAAACAATAGCAATCATAAATTTTTTAGTTGTAGATGCCGGTAGAGCAAGCAATTATCTATAAAATGATATATAATTTATGTGGATTAGTTGTGAGGTTTTTTCTAAAAAGGGAGAGTAACATCTTAACCTTAGCGTATTAATATATATGATGATGATGATGATATTTGAATGTAAATTAAACAGCTTGCGATTAAAAATCCGGTCTCTGTTTATCAAACGGAGAAAGATATAACAAATCAAATTATGAGCATATGCTTTCAAATAAAAGCAGAAATTTTAAATTTAACGCAAAAATCAAGTGACATACGTATTAGTTTTAATATTTAAAAAAAAGTAGGGTAAAACTAAAAAGAACACGTTGAAACTACGCCTTTACGCGGCTTGTTTTGCTCATAAAATTATTGTCTATAAAACGGTGATATTTGAAGACTTTCATACGGAAACGGGCATGTATAAGATATTATTAATTTCAAAATAATTTTGTTTTAAATTAAGACACCTTAAAAATCGTAGCTTTCTCTCTCATGTGAAATTGTATTTTTCGTGCAACTTTACTAATAGAAAGAGCAAAAACAAGCGATAATAATAACAAAACTAAACAGCAAAAAAATAAAGTGAATTTTGAATCTCTTGTCTTCAACTGTACCAGAAATGAGCCGTCTATATAAAAATACGTTTCCGGATCTGCGAGTATGGAGCTTTAAAATCTGTGAGGATCAAGATGTTAAAAAATACCTTAAAAATTTAAATATAGCACGGTGAGGATCCAGACAGAGAACGGGGCGGACTGGCTTTCTGGTTTGTTGTAAGAGATTGATCTCGTAGCAATAAGTCCGCCATAGGCATAAATTGTATGCATTGAAATGCATAAACAAATAAGTAAATAAATAAATAATTTTTCACATATATTGAAACTACATTTAAAACAAGATATTAGAAATAAAAGTCATTATGTCTAGATTTTATAATATTTTTAAAATGTTTCCTTTAAAATATTTTTTATGGCTAATGCGATATTTATTGAAAATTATTGGCACTTATAATACCGTACAAGTTATTAATATACTGATGTATTTTCATTACGATTTGTGTAGAAATAAATTTGTGAAAAGCACATTGATCTGAAGAAATAATAATCCATACGGTTATCTAATAATAAACTTTACTTATGAAATAAGTATATATAATAAAATACATTTTGATACTTGATATTTATTTATGAGAAAAAGCGCATAACATGAAATGCAACAATCCAATACAAAATTCACGAAACAAAACACGCGTCACATCGAATGCACTCCCGGTCTATTCTCGCGCCGGTGCAGTTGCACAACCGACCTTATCACCGACTATCAGCGCCTCATCGCGGCCTGGACCGTGGCCAAAAACCGAAATAGCTGGCCTGAAGCAATCCCAACGAGCTTTCGGCCGACGGAAGCTCGGCCGGAAGAGCTTTCGTCGAAGTAAGGCGAGCGTTGATGAATTATAAGGTTCACGTGGAGTAGTTCAACGATGAATTGCAGCGGAATGAGTGAAGGAGGTCGAGCGTATTAATAGGCGGTTGAGTGTTGTGATTATTTAAGAATTTTCCGGAAGTTCTTAGAGGAAAGTTTTCTTATTACTTTTGTATTTAATGCGTTAGTTTCGTGAAATTGAATCGGTCCATATTTAACTTGGTTCATAAGTAAATGTTATTGCATAAGAATACGGCTTTGTATAAAACCATATATAAATACATATTGATTAAATTTACGGATCTGTGCGTTTACGGCGTATTTACAAATATATATAATAAATTTAATTTTAGTGTGCCCCATAATGTAAATCCCCTTACTAGAAATAATATTACCAGTCTTTATTAGATTTTGTGAGCTGTGAGTCTTATTCTGTGGTTTTTTACCATTGTAATTTACTGACGTTCCTATCATTCTGAATTTTAAATCTAGTCGAGTTTTGCACTCGGTACTTTTAGCTATATGAGGTGATTAGAAATGTCTTTAAGATTAGAAATGATTAGAAACTCTTCGATGGAACGAGTTTCTCCATGAAATATATTACGAGATTTTTATTTATAATATGCCTGGTAAAAACTAATAAAAAAATTTGGGATAGAACATGGGGATTGAGAGATTATCGTAAACAAATAAAGAATTTTTTTATTTTTTAGTTAATTTCGTATATTTTTTCATTAGACAAATATAATTTTAAATTTTTTTAAAAATTTTAAGATTTTAAAATGATAGTATCTATATAATTTAAATTCATATCGTCAAGCTATTATTGCGAAATTTTTCGAATAAGCCTTATATTAATTTTTTGAGAAAAATTTCATCAACACCATCTAATTTCTAAACTAGTACTAAGAAGGTATTCGTATATCTACCATAACATTTTAAAAAAGTCAGCATTAATTATATTTTTATTTCATGTCCTTTGGTCACAAGCAATTTTGTTAATATTTTTGTTATATATCAGTATAAGAGAATTCTGAGAAGTGGTGACGTAATTATATACAATTTCAGTAAATTTTTGGGAGAGAAGGGGGCAAGAAATATATACCGGTACCGGTATTTATTTCCGGTATTTCTATTTATTGAATTATCCAAAATACGAATAAATAAAAAGTATTACAAAATTATGTAAATTTGAGTCCAAATTCACCTCGTTGTATAATATGATTCTGCCTTAAAAGCAATTAATATTAATTGATATTTCTAATCTTGCTATTTGCATTAGATAAAGTGAGGAGTTGTGATCAATTTAGCCTAGCTAACCTCTGATAAAATTTTGTAAGATTTCTTATTAGAAGGAAATATAAACATTGGATGGTCAAATTTTCGGTTTACAATTATTATACTAAAAAGGGAACATGTAAAGTTCAATACGTTAAAAATATTACTGAGTTACAGTAAGTGATATGATTGTGTGTAATATGATTCTGCCTTAAAAGCAATTAATATTAATTGATATTTCTAATCTTGGTATTTGCATTAGATAAAGTGAGGAGTTGTGATCAATTTAGCCTAGCTAACCTCTGATAAAATTTTGTAAGATTTTTTATTAGAAGGAAATATAAACATTGGATGGTCAAATTTTCGACCTAAAATTATTATACTAAAAAGGGAACATGTAAAGTTCAATATATTAAAAATATTACTGAGTTACAGTAAGATCTTGAATTTATTTAATGATTTATTTTATATCTTCAGTTTATTTCATGCTACCTTCCAAGGAAAATAATTAACCTTTCGAACTGTCGTTTCCATTCAATTATTAAATTTTATTTTTATCTTTCATGTAATTTAAATGAAATTGCGTGACCTATAACAGGAACATGTGGAAAATAACCCTATGTTTTAAAATACAAGTAGATTATTAATTCCAGCTAAATACCATAATAAATTAATATTCTGTGTCCAACACTTATCACCTTACATAGTATTTTAAGAGATAAAATGACCGAAATAAATGATTGACACAAAGCAAAATAAGAGTTAAACTGAAATTATATGTTTACCAAATGAAACTCACATAAAATAAATATAATATATGTACGAATACGAGATGGATGAAAACATATTAGATATATATTTTTTATAATTTATGTTTTAACAGATGTCCAATGTTATGTAAAAAAAAGCACACCGGAAAGAATTTAACAAAGATATTTCTGTTAGTTTCAATCTACTATATTTGGATAGGAAATAGAAAAACCGTTTAATTAAATGAACGTAAAGAAAATATTTATTCTTAATTTATACACCCAAATTAAAACTGCGCTGATTAAATATATCAATATTTCATTTATAACCATCAATATGTAACATATAATGAAAATATAAATCTTTCCTTCACTAAATGAAAAATTTTACCTAAATAAATAAATTTAAATATTACTCTACAGTGCTCAAGACGCTGTCAAAATAATGATTAGTACGAAAGCTCAAAAGCTCCAGCATGAAGCTTCACAACTTATACATCAATAATTGGCAATTATGAAGATATATTCAACTAGCTGGTGATCAATGGCGGATATGATTACATGCTTTTCCTTGCTCATTGAATTTCAAATCGTCTTATGCTCGCGCGGTTTAACGGTAAGATTGATGATGGAAGTAATTTGAGTGGAATGTAGGGAAAACGAAGACGCGAAATGGTGATAATGAAACATTATTTTTCACGAGGGATTATAACTGTGGATTTGTATCATAAGTTTATTTAAAATTACTAGAATTATTGAATATTACGTACTTGAAACTTTAAAAGCTCTTTATGTTTAAAATCATCAACAAATGAGGTAGAAATATTTTTATTTTTGTTTTGGAGGGTAAACAAGATAGTCGAACTATTAGAACTATATACGTATTTTATAATGAGTGACGTCAAAATGTTCTTTCATTATTATCTTATTCTCCAAATAAACAATAAAATGTACTTTGTGTGGATTTTGGCTACTGACAATAAGTTTTGTTGAAATCAAATGGGGAAAAGGGAATTTGAAATTATATTTCTTTATATCCAAAAAAAAACAAAATTATTTCTTTATTTCTTATTTTTTTTCAATATTATATTTATTTATATAAAAAAAAACAAAGTAATAAACTTAAAATAACTTTTGGCTTAAAAGTCCGACTCTATTGTAAATCTAAATATTATGATTTTCTAACAAACTCGGCATTCCGAAATGCAACGGAATTCACAATCTCCTAACCGTGGAGATAAGTTAGTGTCTTGATTATTGTTGAATCACATATATCTTAACATTTAACGCAGCTTACTATTGGCTACTCTAATAGTTATTGTTTTGTCAAGTCGATTGTTGGGATCTGTAAAAAATACTGGTCTAGTTTGTGAGTAACAAAAACTGAAAAAGCCAATTTGTAATTTCATAATTTTTAATATTTTTTTAGGTTTTTAATTTCAAGCGAACTAAAGAGAGAAAAAAATCAGCGTTAAGTCAAACAATTGCAGTTCAGGTTTTGATTTTAATTGGGATCAATTGTAAAGAATTTATCGAAAAGGAAAAAGTCCATATTTGTGAAATGTCTGCACCCATACGTGTGATTACGGTTGTTTGGGTCCAAGCAGATAAAATCATGTATTCATGAATTTTTTTGGAAATATTTTTTTTTTTTATTTTTGTCCACTAACTTTAATAATATGGCCAGCGTACATGCATTTGCATTTCATTGGATCGAATTTCACCTTTGTAGTTTTTTATAAATATCTCTCTATATTTTTTCATTTTTTGTCTAGATTTTATAATTCGTAATTTTTCAGGAAAACTTTGAACAATTGCACACTTTGGTAGCAAGGGTGCGGGGCATAAATTGAATTAAACTGCTTTTCAACGATTGGCATTATATCTATACATATAATGAAACTGTAAGTGAGTCGTGTCTGTACATTGAATATTTTTAGGAAAATCTTATTCTTAGTCATTATTATCGAAACAAATACCAAATTTGTCATTTTTAAAATTTTATTTCGTCTGTCTTTCTGTTACTGCATCACGCAATAACCACTAGATGCATTTTGATAGAGTTTAGTAAGCTGATAACTGACTATCCGGGTCAATATATAGAATACTTTTTATTTTGGGAAAATGTCTCACTCGTAAGCGAAAATACAAAAACTGGTTCGTGCAAAAATCACTTCGAATCTAGATATTTTTGACAATCTATACATATCGGTACATATTTATGAATATAACAAATTACAAACTGAGGCAATAAATAAATATAAATATCTACAATTAAAAAATAAAGTAAAATGGCTCAATAATATTTAACTAAGATCAATTTAAAAAATCACCAATAGATGTCACCACAAGGTTTTTTAAAATATGTAATTTTCCTCTATCGCGTCAAATCAATTATGATCGAATGAATTTGGATCTTTTTTATATTGCACCGTGTCAAATTACATAATGCAATGCAACATAAATCACATCATATTCATGCTCTCTAAATATTTTCCGGCTTAAATAAAGTTACAAAGTTTGTACTATTATTTTGCTTTTCTACAATAGATAGGGCAAATAGGGATTTAAAATAAACAACACAACACAAATACGACTCTTAATAACGTGCTTTAGTTATTTTGATAAATTCATATATGTTTTATTTCTGCTCGACGGTATATAACGCTAAATGTTTTTTTATTATGTAACGCGATGTTTTTTTTAAATGTTCGTTGCATGCTATTCAACGAAAGATGTCGCAAGTAAATTTTGTAAATCGTGGTGTCATTGTGTTTTCAAAAACAGGACAAACCTTGCGCGTAGCTGGCGTGGACCTAAGCATCAGTTGCTTTTCGCCCGGACAGCCGTATGTAGCACTCTTTCGTGTCAGAACGCTAACAATTTATTTGTTTATGTTTCTGATGGTTCTACAGGAGACATTGTTTACATAGAAGTTTTATGAACAATTTTCTAAAGCTCATGCGAATGAAGCCGCGGGCACGGCTAGTGAGCCAATGAAATGAATGCAAAAATAAAATGATGTAATTTTATTACGTCTTTGTGAAAAGCCTTCATATACTGAATTGTATTTTGCATGAAAATATATGAAATTTGTGTCTCAATAATTGTGATATCTTGTATCTTTCTACACTACAATTTTTTCCAAGAAAACTGTGCACATTGTATGGTTACTTACAAAAGATTATATGCAAGCTGATAATACCAAATCAATACAGATATAGCGATTTAATTTTATGTATATACCTTCATACTTATAAATCCAATCTTACATACATATACAACTTGCATACATATTTCGTATGTTGTGGAAAAGCTATTTTAATTAAAGCGGTATATTTTATACTTTGCTCATAGATCCGACCTTACGGATATCCATATTTAGTAATTTCAGTCACTAATTATTTTTGATTTAAATGAATTTTATGACTATTTTACATTAAACTTAAATTTATATGGTAATAACTAATGAATTGATGTCTGAATTTATAAATACAATAAAATACTTTATACTTTGTTACGTTCTTTTTAAATTAAAAGATTAGTAAATGAAATAAATTTGGTAGTAAATATAAATTTTAATACATTGTTAGCAATAATATATAATACAGTATAGATGTTCTTGCATAATAATATGTATGCATAATACATACCTACGTTATATATTTACGTACTTTACAGCATATCTCACTAAGCACCTCCTAGATCTGAGACTCGCATATGTGACATAAATTACTTCAGCTACGGTTAGCGCAAAATTGATCCTATTATTATGAAAATATACGAATACATAAACATCTAAGTTTTAAAATGATCTCCAAAGTTTAATTTGACAAATACGGTTTGTTGAAAAACATAAAACAAAGGAAATACGCCGCGCAAAAACTGAAAGCTTGAAATGCGGTTAAAAGTCCACTCCTGTTCGCCGTTACACCACCGTATTTAATTAATAAAGTTACTCTGTTCAAAATTCACTTGACAGATAAACTATCTTCATGTTCATAATCTATATGTAAGTCTTCGCAACGCGAGCTTCTAACTTTCCGCCCGCCCACACTACAGGTCAGTATTAAATTAACATAATGCTCATTCTGTTAGTGCCGAATGATAAAATGGAAGTTTAGTTTTTGCATTAAACCGTCCTTCGGACTCGATCTTTATATTTTCGAGTCCGGTACCATTAAATGAGCTGTATAATTGTGACGTTTTATTACACGATCTGAACTGACAATAGTATATTACATTTGCTAAATGGTTATTCCTTTTGATATTTTTTTCATTTGTGCATGTTTTCAATTATATTTAATTCGTATCTCTGTTTCTCTTTCCAATAATGTAATTGTAATAATGGAATCCAACATACACACACACACACACACACACACACACACACACACATATATATATATATATATATATATATATAGACAATATAAAGGTACTTCTGGCGCAATATACAAATGTACATGCTTTCTAAATAAAAAAATTGTTAACATTTTATCTCATGGCATTCAACCTATCTCCATTAAAACTCAAGATCAAAGATGGTGAAGAGCCTGAGTTCAAATTACACTGAATTATGAAAATAATAAGTGCAGTCATAAATTTTGCCTTTACAATAAGTGCAATAAAAAGTTATAATCAGAGATTAAATATATTTGGCGTTAATTTTGTAGAAATTAATTATTCACAATTAAATGAACCTACGTGATGTAGTATTATTTCTACTTTCTTTAATTTCTTTACCACGACCTAGGTTTCGTTGTATTACAACATTTTCAGGTGGGATATTAGCAAAGATAGGACCTTGGCTAATATCGCACCTGAAGATGTAATACAACGAAACCTACGTCGTGGTAAAGAAATTAAAGAAAATAGAAATAATACTACATCACGTGGTTTCATTTAATTGTTATAATCAGAGATTAAAAAGAAATTTGATAAAATTTACTTTCTATTAAAAATACTTTCCGCTGCCGATGTATAACAGTACTCATTAATACCTCATAGATAATTTTCTTTATTAATATACTTCATTAAAAAGTGTATACTTAGATCAAGTTGATAAAGTTAAACTGAACTTATACATCAACCGAATATATTATACATCAACCTTGTGATTATACTCTATTATGCATATCAATTAAAATATACTGGTGACACAAACAATTTTGGTCACACAATTTGTTTCTCTCATATAAGAATTTTCTTTAATAAATCATAACTAACGAAGATTGCTTAAGGTTTGACACGATGGTTAAAAAACTTAATTTTGATTTTGAAAAACCATAGCTGTCCCTCGCTAGACTTAAGCCGTCCATCGCTAGGTTTAGCTAGGCTTCTATCATGTGTACATCTGTCATAATATAAAATCCCCCTGTAACCACATTTCAATACGACGTAGTATTAAAACAAAATTACCTATTTCACTATAATAACGGTCAATAAGTTATAGGCAAACAACGTAAAAGACTTCGTCTGCCCTAGTATAAAAGTAGTCTACACTAATTGCAATTAAAAAAGTTGACCTTATAGTGGTTAATAAAGTTAAGCTTGCATTTATTTTTATAATACTATGTCTATCGAAATATTAATAAGAATAAACCCCTTCCAAATTCCATTCATTTTAATAATACCTAACCACAGTACATATACAATTCGTTCAATATCATACAGTCACGGTTTAAATGCTTATTTAGGTTACAGAAACTATATAGTTTGACGTCATAGTTCATTATTTGTACATGTACAATTCGTTCAGTTTCATACCATCAAGGTTTGAATGCTTATTTAGGTTACAGAAACTGCATAGTTCGACCTCATAGTTGATTATTTGTACACGTACAATTCGTTCAGTTTCATACCATCAAGGTTTGAATCCTTATTTAGGTTACAGAAACTGCATAGTCCGACCTCATAGTTGATTATTTGTACATGTACAATTCGTTCAGTTTCATACCATCAAGGTTTGAATGCTTATTTAAGTTACAGAAACTGCATAGTTCGACCTCATAGTTGATTATTTGTACACGTACAATTCGTTCCATTTCATACCATCACGGTTTGAACGCTTATTTAGGTTACAGAAACTGCATAGTTTGACCTCATAGTTGATTATTAGTACACGTACAATTCGTTCCATTTCATACCATCACGGTTTGAATGCTTACTTAGGTTAGAGAAACTACAAAGTTTGACGTCATAGTTGATTAATTAAAAAAGTATGAGAATAGTTTTTTTTCTAATTTACCTAATATTACCATATGTACTTAGGTCACAACCGTTATACAATTGTAAATATTACAAAAATTACTCTTATTCTTTTATGTTTTACGTGACTTTGTGAAAAATTAAAATAGATCATTGAAAATTTTACTTTTGGTTTTATGCGCAACTTTATTTAATGAGATCAAAGATACAATATTGTTTTACATGTTGCCGCATAGTAAAATGCATCAAAAATATAGAATATGTCTCCATATTCGATCTTATTCATGAATTCTGATCGAATACATCTCCGTATTCGACCTTCTTGATGAATTCCTATCAAATACGTCTCTGTATTCGATCTTTTTGATGCATCAAACATCATAATTTTATCTAGATAACGGAAAATATATTTATCTTCTGAGCCCAATTGCACGAAAACTTTATTACACCTTTTGTGTCTCCATCTGCTTTAACAACAACATAGCCAACTTATAGCAAAAGGTATCACTCTATTAAAATGACGGATTATGCAATTTATCAAAAGTACTATGTGAATTGCAAATTACCACTGCATTCTAATATTGTTGCATTCTAACTTAATTATTTTATTTGATATTCGATTTAAAAAAGAAACCGATCAAAATATTATTCTTGATATTTGTTCCACGTTTTTGTTGGTAAATAAGAAGAAAAGAGCACAAGCAAATTAATGTGTATTAAATATAATAAATGTATAAAATATTTCTCTTTTAGAATAATTAAACACAACTAGCCCATCTGCGAATCCCAAAAGTGAAGCACACAAATTATTTCAATCATAATAAACACAAAATTTGACTCATTAATATGAAAATACGCTTAAGTTATAAGTTACCCTTTAGAGCTTAATTTTATAAACGGGCTCTGTTGAAAGATACAAAACAAACGAGGTACCTCGCGCAAAAACTGAAAGCTCCAAATGCGGTCAAAAGTCCACTACGGTCCGCCGCTACACTACCGTGTCCTCAACTCTAATTAATAAAGTTACTGTGTTTAAAATTCACTTGACAGTTAAACTATCTTCACGTTCATAATCTATATATAATTCTCCGCACCGCGGCTTCAAACTTTCCGCCCGCCCACACGCTATGAAGGTATTAAATTAACATAGTACTAATTCTCATAGTTCGGAATAGTGAAATGGAAGTTTAGTTTTTACATTAAACTATCCTTTGAGTTCGAACTTTATATTTTCATATTATTGTATCCTTTTAGTGCGTCGTATAATTACGGCATTTTATTATGCAACCGAAAGTAAATAAAAACAAAGGTATAAAAACTAATACCAGACTGCGTCGAAAAAAAACCAAAAGTAGAAAAGCAAGTTAGGTAATCATAATTTCACTTAAAGATAATCGTTATTGAATTGTGAAGCCAAAGGTGTCGTTCAGTTTTCATACACGTTCGACTGGAAAAAATATTGCCATCTCAAAACTGAACGCCGCCCACGGCAGACAGCGAAAAGCCAACGAAAAAGATAGACAACGAAACCTACGTCGTGGTAAAGAACTTAAAGAAAGTAGAAATAATTCTATATCACGTAGTTTAATTTAATTGTGGATGCCTGGATTCATTAAGTAAATCATTTGTTATTTTTACATGTTGTATAATATCGGTTACATTATAATAAAGAAATAAATACTTTTGTAAGTTACAATAAAATAATCGTGGATTTTTTCTTCTTCGTAACTTTTATGAAAATTTTTCGCGTAACGTTTCTTCGAATCGGAAAAGTTTTTGATAGAGCCAAAATTTGAGTTAAATTAAGCCAATCTACAATCAAATTAAGTCCATCTATCTACGGAACAAAAGCATAACAATAAAACTGTCCAACATTTAATTGATTTGTTTGTTTTCGTGGTGAAAATTTATAATGATACAATATATGCTTTTGTACAAAATGTTTGTTTATTTTTTGAAGAACCTTTGATCTGACAGCTCTTATTATTTACTTTCCGCATAATAATTTTAGTTATTAAACCATTCCTTTTGTGAGAGTTATCGTGTATCTATAAAATATTAACAACCAGAATTCATTTATCTAGATTTATCAACCGCCTAGTGACTATAAGGCTTTATATTGATAAGGAATTAAAAAGCCTTAGACAATTGAATCTAAATGAACTCAGGCTTTTTACATTTTTACAAAGTGTAAATATTTTAATTACTAATTTATTTACTGCGATGATTTAGATTTTCACACGTTATAATTGATTAAAGTTGTGTAAAATGCTTGTGCTTAGAGTTTGAAAGTTTGTTCCGTTTTATCGTTATGCCGCAACCATGGACACAACTTTGATAAATAAACTTATTACTGATATTTTAGTTCAACTATTTTAGAAATCATAATTTATATGCCCTTCAAGTCACAATCTTCAAATTTTGTACCCACCTTTACCTTATAGCGGTACTGAATTAATATAATATTCATTCAGATAGTGTGGAGAGATAAAATGAAAATTTTGTGTTTGTACCGAAATTGCCCTTTGCATTTGGCCCTCTCTTTTCGTGTTAGATATTTCGGTCGCATGATTATAATTATAATATTTTGTTACACGACCGAAGGTTAACAAATTAAATTTACACCATACGGTTATGCATTAGTATATAGACAGTTTTAGCTGGCATCGAAATATGCGTAACTCGGACGAATGCGGTAATTTTAACGAATGAAAAAAGTTTCAAGGATAAATGTTGGATAATTTGCTTTCCTAAAAAAATCGTAATTTTTTATATGTTTCGCGTGCGAGCTTAATGAATTTGGGGAATTTGGAATTGTTTATACCAAATTAGTTTATGTGGAATTTCAGTCTCTATATTCGTACGACTGTGTCTAATTACACTCTCTACTGTCCCTTATTTTGTATAATGCTACAGAATATCTCTTGTAAAATTTTGCAAATGAATAATTTATATTTATACAGTTCTGTACGAGACTGACAGCTATGCACTTTATATAACGACAAGAAGACTAATTAAATGAAGTACATAAAAGTTTTAAATTATAAAGAACTTTTAGAACTTTTATTTTATTCATCATACACCAATTATAAGTCGATTTGTCAGCAACCAACAGCAACAGAAGTTAATGAAGGTAAAAGTGGGTTATTCACATGTAGATAAATTAAAGTTTATGTGTTAACTACCCTGCTTATATTTCTAAATGATGATGATTATTGAATTTAACAAAGAAAATGAGATACTTCTACATAATACAGAGCAACGACCCTATCCATTTCATAAATACAAACATAATTAAAAAAAAAGATTCTGAAATGGAAATAATGGAAATTTAATACATACAAAACAATATCGATAAAAACGAAAAAAACAATTGTCAGACATGTCTTTTGGATGTGTTTAATCAATAGAAATATGCTCAGTCATAAACGAGTAAAAGATTATTAAGCTTGCTTCTATCATGCTTTATACTAGTCTTGTGAATGGCCCTGGTATAAGACATGTAATCAAAATTTTGGAGATATATATTATCGAGTTAAATAAATTACAATTTTTAAATGCAATGCGTGTAAGTACAGTAATATTAAAGTATATATTGAGATTTCATGGTAATATTTGTCTTCTTACTGTCTACCTTTTCACTAACATAACGCTTTCCACGAAGCTACAGTAAGCACCGAACTGCTTTCTACAGAGCTAAAATAAACGGCGATTACGAAGTATTGTATTACATGGGAGGTCCATTTTGATGGTGCTCGGCATGACGGGCCTTCTTTGCTATTTAAAATATTATATATGATGTTTTACACGCGTTATCGTAACGTGTCACACGTTGCGACACGATACGATATATTATTTTTATGACAGCTGGAATTCTACTGAACATTAAGTGAGCCATAGTTCAATAATTTCCTCCAATAAATACGTTAAAAGGAGAATTCCTTTAGGTAGTAAATTAATATAATTCCATTTTTTGTGAATGATTAACTAAGTTCCATCTCGGTGTTATAGATATTTTTAACTTTTGTGTAAGACTAAATTACTTGTCTTAACCACACCGAGCCATGAGTTCTCGCAGAACACAGAAATCCTACCATTTCATAAACTTGTAACTAAACACACGTGATATTAACTGCTAACGCCATTAATCAATAACCATTAATTTGACGACCGTGTGACCCATCCACTTGTGATCCTATAAGCAGAATAAAGGCTTATAAGTAGAATAAAGACCTCATAAAAATAATTCTTGAAATGTCATATAGAAACTTAACTAAGGCTCAAGAATTTCTAAACTCAAATTCGTGATTATAATATTATTAAATTAATATATATATATATATATATATATATATATATATATATATATATATTCATCATAAAATTACCTCTCTTATTGTTACTAAAATGTACTGGTATTAAAATAGTGCATTTTTCTAACTGCGTATTAATAAATAATATAAGCATTAAATATATAAACGTGTACTTACCTACATCGTTCCCCAAAAGGTCGTTCCAAAATTCAACATAGGCTTCAAAACTTAATAGAAATACACGATAAAAATACATAGATTACAGTTTCTAATGTAATAATTAAAAAATTATGAGATGTAAAAAGCCATCTTATTTATATTTATGACATTTAAACTTTTATGATATAACATGTAGAATACGTTATTTTACTGATTCAATTTAAACCGAATATTTTTTTTCATCGGATCACGCCAGCTTTTGCGAGCACATAATGGGTGATATATTATAAGATAATGAAATAAAATGACAGTCTACAACTTTATTTACCCTTTTCTTCTTAGTTTTAGGTATAACTTTATACTCTCCCTTAAAATAATTTAAACTTAAAACCAAGGTACACTTTGTTTTTAATATTAATTTTTCTTTAAATAATACATTTCGAGTGAAGACTTTGAGGCTTTGTATTCTTTATTCCTTAATCAAAGCCAAAGGCTATAAAGCTGCAACTAAAATCAAAAAAGGTAATTATGTCCTCCGTCACTCAAACAGCAGTGAAAATGCACTACGGGTTACTATACAGCGAGAATTACCACGTAGATACTCGACAGTGAGATCAGTAGTGAGGTAACGAGGTACTTGAGCTCGGAGGAGTGGTCGTCATGTACGCGGCGACAACAGGCTCTATGCGGGTCGAGAGTCGTGATAACTTCGAGCGGGAGGTGCGACACAGTTTCACGCTTTTAATTGCTTTTAAATTAGTGCAATTTTATTTTGTACCAACTTCTCCGTGCGATTACCTATAAGCAGAATAAAGACCTAATAAAAGTATTTTTTCTTTCTATTTTATTACCATATATTAAACTAACTCTAAGTATAAACACAGGGTTATAACGTAAAATACATTTTCATCGCAATAAAGAAGAAAAACCTAGTAAAATACTTCAAGTAGAGCTTGGCATTTGAAACACAAGTGGAATTTAGGATAGGTGAAACGACAATTTTCTAAAATAAACTTTCTTTCACATCAGTGTCAATAAAAAGAAAGAAGGGGAAAGAGAGTATGAAGCTATTAAATAAGGATACTTCAAAGTCTCTGCTTTTAAAATTGTATCCAGTTTCCCTTTAAAATTTTAAAGGGACGCTATTTTATTGGACTGAACTTGTGATCATGAGAACGTTAATCAATCGCTTGTTTAGATATGAACCTGAAGATGTGATTGCATAAATATTCAGTGTAATGCGAAAAATGGAAGGTAGCGGTTTAAATTTGGTAAGATAAAATATTTTTAAGAAAAATACACATCGTAATGACGTTAAGATGTAATCTATTATGAAATAATGACTCGTATTATGTGGTTGGGTATTGTATTATTTTGTTCAAAAAAGATCAAAATATTCTCCTGGGTTATACGAAAATATTTTAGTTACTATTAAAAGTTTAGGGGAAACATTTCACATATAAATAATTTTTAATTTCGTTGACATTTGTTTTTTATTTATTTCAAATTATAGCCCTTGAAGGTAAATATGAAATAATTAAAATAATATAATCAAGTATAATAAGAGTAAACTGAATAAGTAGAAAACGTTTGAAACGTTCAAAGATTGATATTCTTGGTATCCCATTAGCACTTGTGACGTATTCGCTCACTCATAATTGTAATTACCCAGCCATCTCTCTGTATACTTACTTTTCTGTTTTTATCTCTTTCGTTATTCAGGGATATTTTATGTTAAAATATATGGGTAACTTCATGTTATATGGGTAGTAGGTTACAATTTTGTTGCTTTTTTTAAACATATGATTTAATTAATAAAACGCAGTATATAATTGTATGCTTACGATTGGAAATGAATGACAGAAAATGTTAACACAAAGTAAATATGATAAAAATAGAATCAAAATATTTTCTATACTTGAAATATATTTGAGACCTAAATCCTTACATTAAAGCCATTTCAAGGTTATAATAAATGCACTTGATAGCTAACTGGATGTCTGATCTCTTTCAAAGGTCAACCAAGAGACGAATGCCTGTCAGCTGCTGTTACCATGAAACGTCAACTGAATCGAACTTTGATATTTTTATTAAGTAACTTTTCGGATTACATAGAACCTTAAGGCAAGCGACGAATGACTGCCTACGGAAAGGTATTTTTGACGTGAATACGTCTTTAAATTTGCTACCATACGGGGGCAATCCAAAAAACCTAATGATAACAAAATCGGGGGTATACAGTTTGAATTTGCAGTTTCGAATCTACTCTCTACATCAAAAATTAAATTACACCACTGGATAGCTAAAGGATCAAAGAATTCATTACAATAAGCGAGAAAAGTGACGCATTGCGCGCGGTGGAGGGGGAAGCGCCGCCATTTTGAGGTTATTTTGCTGCGTATCGAGATTTTAATTAATATAACTTTTGACTCGGAAAAGCTACGATGTTCGTTTAAGTTTTAGTCGTCAGATGTCATCAAAATCTATCGATTGGATATAAAACATTAGTTTAAAATAGTGACAGTGAATATAATGAAGTGTTAGAAAAAAAAAATATTATCAAAAATATATAATGTCGGCCTATACGCGTCGAAAAGCCAAAACCAAATACAGAGATCGCATACGGCTAGAAAGGGCTTCTCAGGAACAAGCGAATGGTAATAATAAAATACCATATGACCGAGTCAAGCAGTGCCGGGAACGCAAAAGAATGAATGCGGCCGAGCGGATCAACGTTACATAGACGTATTCACGTACAACACACGGCCTTGTCCATGACACAGCCACACCCCATTTTTAAAATATACATGGAACATATTTCAAATACAGTATGGCGTAAAATATAACAGATATTTTATTTTTTTCAGTAAACAACCCTGTCCCTTATGGCAAAAATGTCCACGATAACCGTTTTCAAAAGCAAAAATTGATATTATGTTTTATTAAAAAAATTAAGTCTTCTTTTTACATAACGGCTTCTTATGTAGTCACTGCTATCTTTTAGAAACATCGTCATTTACACCAAATTTTTTTGGTTAAATCAAACTATTCATTTCTCCGTCAATATTCACTGGCTAAATTATCTAAACATTGATGTATCAATTCATCAATGAAAATCGTTTTATTTAACTGTATAATAAAGTTGGTTAAAACATTTTTTGCTAATAAGAAAAAATTATAATGAATAGCAAAAGACTTCTTAACATAATATTACCTTAATATATATATCACTACGAACGTAGTGATATAGCGGGAAAAATCGAAGAAGTTATTGAATTAGAACTTATAGTAAAACAGAGTTAACCTTATGAATCTTTTAACGAGACAAGAAAAAAAATATTAATAATTGCTATTTGTCTTTATTTTATTTAAAATATGTAAATTTTACAATCAACAAATAAAAAAACTTTCTTCTTTCATTCATTCTACCAATGTTCTTCATCACATGCTAGGTTATTTGGTACCATAAACCTAATCCATACCCCGAAAGTTTAACTTTATTTACAATCCTCAGAACGCTCTAGATGATGAGGGGTAGTTGGCAGTATATTTGTTTTCAAAGAATAGGTGGCACAGAGGGGAAGAACACCTTTTTATCGTAATTGGTCAACATGGTGAATTAAATTCACTTTTACCAAAAAATCGAATCATCATAGGGCACCTGGCAGATGTGAAACAACAAATTTTTTTTTCACTCTCACTTTAACGTTTAAGAATAGTTTACTGCAATACACAAATATAAACGAGTAAAGTTTTAAACGTTAGTAAATGGGAAACGATGTTGATACCTTAACACACACACATAAAATAAACTGAATAATGTAGTAGAAAGGGAAGCGTTAAGTCCGAAAATACTAGCAAAACGCAAAGATAGCCGAATCAACTTGGAAAAAGCCGACAAGATACGAAACTGGCCGAACGGCAAGACGCGACGTGCCATCAGAACGTTTTAACTCCCATAAAAACGCGCCATTAGATTTTAATTAGAGTTTCACATCAACATTTCTTTCAAAAGCCACGTTGCGACACGTTACGTCAATTATTACAGACGAAAATCTATTGAACATTAAGTGAGACATAAATCAATAATTTCCTTCAATAATTACGTTAAAAGGAGAATTTCTTTACGTAATAAATTAATATAATTCCATTTTTTGTGAATGATTTATTAAGTCCCAACTCGGTGTTATAGATATTTTTAACTTTTGTGTAAGATTAAATTATTTACCTTAACAAAACCGAGCCATGAGTTCTCACAATGCACAGAATCCCAACAATTGAATACACTTGCAACTGAACACACGTGATGTTAACTACGAACGCCATTAATCAATAACCATTAATTTGACGACCGTGTGACCCATCCACTTGAGATCCTTTGTCAGATAACATCAAAGCTTTTGGTAATACCTACTGCCCAGTACTCGGAATAACATTGGGGATCACGTATTCTCCTCGATTCATCCATTCAACGAGTTTAGGCAAATAAATATAGTACGTGATTATGCCCTACACAATATTAATATATTGTGCCTAAATGTATTAATCCTCACTTTATAGAGATTTTAGTCGATAGTGTTTTGTTGGCGGAGGTGTAAGCTTGAGTGTAATTATTATATAGACATAGAGTTTTACTGAATGGTTAAATAAAAGTATTAATGTAGGTTTGTGAGCCATAGAAAAATAGAAAAAAATGTAATGAACATTAGGTTGAAAAATGAAATTATAGATCTGAAATATAGGAAAACAAGAAACTTAAATATTCTATAATGCCGAGAACATTTTCTTTATTCATTTATCAGTATTACATTAAATGAATATTATGATAAGAACTTTTTTGATATTCCAGTATAATTTAATATTATTAGCAAACATTGTTTTAACCAATTTTATTATACAGTTAAAATAACCGACTTTCATTGATGTTTAGATAATTTAGCCAGTGAATATTGACGGGGAAATGAAAGTTTTATTTAACCAATAAAACTTGGTCGAAATGACGATGTTTCTAAAAGAATGAATAAGAAGTCATTATGTAAACAGAAGACTTGCTTTTTTAATAAAACATCACATCAATTTTTTCTTTTAAAAACGGATATCGTGGATAGGTAACAAATACCTTCTTTTTTGTCCTGAGGGATAGGGCTGTTTACTGTTTTGTAAAAATATAAAATATCAGTTATATTTTACGCCATACAGCATATTGAATATGTCCCATACGTATTTCAAAAAATACCTTTGCATAGGCAGTCATTCATCGTTTGCCTTAAGGTTCTATATAATTCAACAAGTTACTTAATTAAAATATCAAAGTCCGATTCAATTGGTGTTTCATCGTAACAAGAACTGACTGGCATTCGTCCCTTAGTTGGCCTTTGAAAGCGATCAAACATCCAGTTAGCTATCGAGTGCATTTATCATTACGTTTAGATAAATTTAATGTACATTTCGTTTTGTACTTAAATCAAGGTGGAGAAAGAGGATACAATTAAATTTCCTCATTGATGTCGAAAAAATTACTTAACGGTCGTGGGATTTCAACTCTCTTTGTCTTCATAAACTCAGAGCCCAAGTCGCATATTTCTGTAAACTTCTGCAAAAATGGTGAAAACTTAAAAGTATTTTAATTATGTAGAATATATATTTTTTTTATCTTATAATTAATATCTTCAAATACCATGTATCTTTGAAAAAAGTCTAAATTTGTTAAAGTTTTTATTATGCAGAATATTTTTTGGGCTATGAGCTTTAGGTTATTTTTTTATATTCTATGGACAATCAATCGATTTCTAGTTCAGTATTCATAGAAATACAATTGATTTTAGAAGAATGGATATTCAAAATGAAATGTTTTCTTAAAACTTTCTCGATTGAATACGCTGACTTATTCAGTCACATAATGTCAATTACTTATAAAAAACAGCAAATACAGTTCTAATACGTTTTAGTAGTGAAATGATAATTCAAATTAATTTTGCAGTTTTTAAGTAATAGTAAATTTATACCAACCATAGTAACATTTTTGCCCTTCAATACACTTTGTCTATTTTTGATATGTGCAATTACTTTTTTTTCGTAAATGGCCTTTATTATTATCCATACTCAGAGAGTCAAAAGAAAATTTAATATAGGCTATTGACTGACTTGTAAAAGCTTCACTTGGTGGCGATAGGAATATTTGATTGGTGTATGCCTTCGTACATATGTGTGGTCTATACATGGATGTACATGCACTTACGGATATTAAGTATTTTTTAATTTGGCTTTAAAAATGCATGTTTTAGTATTCGGTCCTCGGTGTAGTTATGAATGGACGCCTTTTATTGATATTTGTAAATCCTAAATGTAGAATACCATCTCTAATACCTGAAAGATATATCAAGACGAAGCAATGAATTCAATAACTAACTAAATCGATTAAGTCCACTGGCAATGAGTGATCCCAAACGAATTTCGTTACTAATACGTGGATATTTCATAGTCCACATATTCGTACCATACCCGCATATCCTGTTTTTTCCTGTGTATTATGTCGATCCACGACTCTCTACTGTGAGATATTTAGACCGTTCATGGCCGAGTCTTTATTTTTACTCTGTTTAATTTACATTTGTATTCGTTTTATTTAATTTAATATTGTGGTGGTTTATTTGTCTGATATATAAATATTTTTTCCTTTCTTACTAACATGCCTGCGCATAGGGCATAAATTGTTATATGGGCAAAGATTTATTAAAAATATAAATAAATGAATAAATATGTACTTGCAAACTTCTTCATTACCATCACATAAGTATAAATATGGGCGGATTTTTATATGTCAGGTGTTATATCATTGATCATTGAAGTTACTTTAAGCAGCGTAGGGTGGGGAAAAATAAAAGGGTATCCATAAACATCTACGCATTATATACTGTAATATTTCAACTTTCAATAAAAAATTAAATGAAACTTAAAGTGTCGCCTGTGAAATATAAATAAAAACGAAACATTTTCATAGGCTACTAACGAATCAACCTGTCAACATGCTTCGTGGTAGGTAAAACTCCCTGGTCCTGCGAGTTGCTGGAGTTTTGATTGTGTTGTAAGTTAGGGTGAAGTTTGGGGACTGTATTCAGAAATTGCAAGGCGTGATTCATATAATTCATTTTTTAATTCTTATAAATCACAAATTTCATGATAAAACTACTCACATTTATTTGTATCCTTTATAGAGGTAGATTACTTGTGTAGGAAATTTTCCAAAAAAATGGGAAAAATTTAAATTGTAATCTAAAACTTATACTAAAAAATTTAAAAAGTAAACCTTATACTACAAAATACACTAAATGCATCGGAAAATTGTTCAAAGAATCCTGGTAATTCAGTTATGTATGCGATGAGGTAAAATCTTCAACACAGGTACTGATGTAATAAAAAAGTGGGTGTGCTTACGACTTACGTATAACAAATATGATCGATTATACAAATACCATAAATTATTTTTAAAAGTTAAGCAATTATTTACAGAATACACTATACAATAAATAAATATATTTGCCTAAAGAGAAAATACATATATTTAATATAAACATGGACTTTTCACAATAAGTATACCCCGAGTACGAGAGGGAGTTCTATTTGAATTCAATTAATAAATATGATATTAAAAAAATAACATAAAAAATCAAAGGAGAAAAACAAAAGAGCATCGATGTTCAAACTCATGCTCCCATCGAGTTTCATAAGTGATCCAATGTTTTACCGCCGCGCAAATGACTGATGAAATCAAAATATACTTACCAATTTAGCCCTTTCGTTCGATCGTGCACTCGGCTTAATGGCGAGAATACCTGTATTCGAACCATATTGCCGAGTATACCCGAAGGGCGTCACACTAGCGTGGCGAGAAATCCCAAATCTTTTCTCATCAAACAATTTTGGATATGATGAGCTAAAATTACGAGTTTTTTAGTTTTTGATAGATTAGGATCAAAACGAGAGACATGCTCTAAATATTTACTGCAAAATGTATGTATACATAAACTATTCGAAAATGCTTGAAAAGAAAACATTGATTAGTGCCATTTGCACGTCATGTGGTAGAGGAAGAGCCTTCAGATCACGGAGGATATTGACTTAGCTTCACTGTCCCAATAAAACAAGAAATAATTCCAAGAGAAAGAAATCGATATCCCATCAGCAATTCGATTTATTCTACACGATAAGGACGGACTGGTTTCAAATCCACTAAAATATTCAATTACTTCAGCTGATGCTTACTGACTGATCCTGATTTAAATTCTTTGACAGAGTTAACGTTGATTTGCCTTCTTTAAATATAAAATAAGTAATTTTTGGGAAGTTTAGTTACATAAGTAAGCAAAAGTTTATGACACTTGTTATTTAATAGATGTGGCTTTAGAATCATGAATATATAGATGAAAAAGCGCAAGTTCCAGTGTCTTATAAATTACGTCTGAGAAATTAAATATATCAATTACCGGTAATCAATTCTAGTCGCTTTTCCAAATTTCTAGTAATTTTTTTTATCAGAATTTGCTTTCAAGACTCATATACAAGACTTTTACCCCAAATTTGTCTTACTAAATTATAAAATTGCTTTGATTACTATATTTTTTCCGAAAAGTGCAATTTTAAAATATTCTTGCAAGAAGTAGCAAATATATTTTAATTTTCTTCTAAATGCGCTATAAAATTTGAGCTTAATTATATATCCGGAAATCTATTCATTGCTGGAAACATCCGTAATTGTTTGAAATTATTTGGTTTAAGAATTGCAATAGTTAAAAGAAGAAATTCTTGTCCTGAGCAGGTATTTTGATAAAATCTTCTACAAATACTTTTTACTACGAGCAAAACGTACTAAAAATATATAAAACTAAATTTGTATTATTTAGTTATCCATTTAAAATATATTACATTTCAAAATCAATATTTGCGAAGTTATATGTCCATTGTTATTCCAAATATCATTTAAATCACTATAATACTTTTGAAAAAAAATCTAATTGTAAACTTGTTGTTTGCTTTTTACACCAAAATCTAAAAAAAAATATCGGAATTGAATTAATTACCTTCTTCTTTAACTGAAATCGAATTATAAAATAACACAACATTTTAGGCACTATTATTAACAGAATAGAAGGAGAAAGAATATTATTAACCTCAGATACATGTAGTGAAACAGGCTGTATATTACATTAGACATATTTATTTATATATCTAATTAGCGCATATATATATATATATATATATATATATATATATATATATATATATATATATAGAGCATGTATAATAACATTAGATATATGGGCGAGTGTTGGCAGAGAGTTAGTTAGTTGTTACGTTTTGCTAAGTACGATTAAGTCGGGGACGAGTGCTACAATTTGATATGTCGATGTTATTTCATTAGGGCAACTTGACTTGGAATATTTATGCGAAACTTGAGATAAGGGTGAGGACGTTAAACTTTTAAGCCTGTTCGGTTACACGTTTCAATGAGTGCTTAAATTCCGGAAGTCATGATTTATTTACTTCTATAATATTAGTATGTTTACGTTAATATGAATATTGAAATAGGTTCCTTGCGTTACTTTTGAATTATAATAGTGAATAAAAAATAATATCTCTAGCAAATTTTAAAAGCGGATTGATAATGTGTTTGATGTTTAATGACTTAAGTAATGCAAATTATTGTGTAACCAATTTATGGGTTAATAGAGTTTACAAAATCCGTTTTTCAATACCGTTTTTTTTATTTTTGCGTTACGCTAGTAGTACGCAGAAAATAGTCATAAGAATGAGCCCACGAATGTTTTTTTTTTCATTTATCCTTTTTTAATATCCGAAATAATTCTCAAAAAGTACATTTAATGTTTATTTTCAAGCAAAGTTTTTACGAGTTCTGTTATATAATTGGTTTTGGAGCATAATAAAAAAACTGTCGATTGATTTAAATATTTTTTACAATTTTTTTTAGTTCTGACGGACACCATAATCATTTCTCTTAAAAAAACAAAACAATCTAATAAAAAAATAAATGTATTCGAATCGTACACGGATGAATCTTAAATAAAACTTCTGCATAAACTGCAATCTTTAAATTCATGTCCAATCCACAACATCTGGTAGCGCCGTAAAAGATTCGAAAGCTTAAAGCTCGCCCGTAAAACGAGTAGCCCTTCGCTAAGCAGAACTATACAGTTAAGAGATAAATGTTGAGACGCGAGCCGGTAACGGCGAAGATAGGACCAATGTGCCATGACGGACACAAACTTCGAATAAAGACGGTACTTGCAAGAAGATTTAACTAGAGTTAGGGACTAGTTTGAGAGCTTAAAATCGACGAGCAGGCGGAGCTTTTTTGTTGCTCTGACGAACTTAATTAATGATGTCGGAGTTTAATTGAGCGATTAGTAGCGTCGTTAAAGCTTACGATGTTTAGGTTTGACAAGTTGACTTATACACTGTTGCTATATGGCGGTTTTATTAAGTGAAAACTCTGGAGAAATGGGAAGCAAAATTTTTAATAAAAATTGTAAATCGATATAGATTTATAATTTTCATGAAATCATTTTTTTTAGAGTAGCAATACTAAAAACTTTTGGTGTCATATTAAAATATTCATTTCAACTTTGACAGCCTTTATTGATTAAATTAGATACTGAGTTTCACTTTTTTTTAAATAAACTATGTACTGAAGAAAAAAAACGATTATAAACTAATAAAAAAATAAAATTGAAGAACAAATGTCATTTGTTTATTTATTTAGTTTTTTACCAAATATTTTTAAACATCAATTACTTCTACGAAGCGTTATGTGAATCACGGACGTTCTAATTTACACGCATGCGCGCCCAAAGCCATACTGTAATTTATAGAAACGTATATAATTATAAAATAACAAAGGCAAAAAAGTCTATACGTTAAAAGTGTTTCGCGCAAATGAATTTAGTTATAATTTTTGAGTAGCAATAATATTGCAAGGGAAACTTAACGGTTTCTAAGTTTTTGTTAATAAACTACTCATAGCTCTAATACTTATAAGTATTTAAGGTAAATAATGTTTTTATGTAACTATTTATATTCACTTATATTATTTTTCATCTGATAAATATAGTGCTTAAAGGACGATATTACTCACACATTTGATGATTATGCATCTAAACTTTGCCAGATTTTAGCATTTAAATTACTCAAATACAGCCATATCACAAGGTCATATAAAATTACCGAAAAACTATACACACTCGTAAAACTCTAAGTCTCATTGCTTTTTTGGGAAATTCACCAAATATATAAATCTGTGAACATAATCGTCTTTTAAGCAATATGTTTTTTGATGAAAACTAATTAGCCAGTACAGATAATTAAAATGTCTTTTCTTCGACCAGTAATTAGAAATCTGCAAGTAATCTTAAGCAGAATGTTTATGGTATTAACATAACTTTGACAATATTGTTTGTAAATTTTCATTCAGAAATATAAAAAAATAAAACGTATGTAGTTACGCATATATCATATTAACGTAATAAAGTTGTGCGAGACCTCTTTACTTTTTTCAGAAATTTAGAAGTTTCTGAGGTTTTCTAGAGGAATTTTCAGCAGTATTTCTGGAACTATACTCTAAAAACGTAAAATAACTGTTTTGCTATTTTTACACATGGTATTTTCAAAATATGATCCACAAAATACAAGTAGTTAAAAAAAACTATTAAGTTCCTTATTAATCGCTTCTAAAATTTCCATATAAATATTTTATAGTGTATTTATTCATATTAAAATATTCCCTGGTCCAAATATTTCTGATATGGGAATATTTTACTTATAAGTTATCCGGTTGGGCTATTGTTAGCGGTTCCAATTTTTGGCCTTCGTTACTCATAAATCCAAATAATGGTGTAGCATTATACTATTATTATATTATATTTCAAAAATAAATTGCGTTTAATATTGAATACGATTTTTTAGTTTCCCTATTCCTTGGTCCGTTCTTTAAATATTCAAAACCCGAAGTCGGAGGCACTGTACTCGCGCCACAACGTACTGAACCAAATGTCATATTAGGCAGTAAAAATGATGTTCTAAAACAAAGGGAAAATGTGTGTCTACACGTATCGTCAGACAGGAGAGTTCATTTCCCTCTAGATGATAAATAGAAAGGCGCGAATTTACGTAGAACGCCTGGGCGGGCGACGGTGTTTGCGGGTGCGAGTTTAAAGCTCGTTTCGTTGTAAAAGCACTCATATGAACGTTTTGACGTAGAGCTTTTGAAGGATGCATGTCGTTATATGAATTATTTTGTAACATGAATTTTAATTAAACTATACTCGTAAATTTGGCTATACCGAACAGAGAAATTATTACATATTGAACCAAGTTTATTGCAGATCTATTCTAGCTTTAAAATATATGGTTCATCTTACCGATATCATCTTTCCCAATATATATATACGTTTCATTTTATGTTTTTTTTAGATTTCTTAATAAAATTTATATTAATATTATAATATTATTATTATTTAACTATTTTGTCAAAGTTATATTAATATCATAAATATTTTTCTTATAATTTTGTCATAATTTTTGAAGAATTCTTTTGACAAAGTTAATGTGAAATAATAAGAAAATTAGTAAAAGATAAGATATATTATTTATATTTATATTTAGTATATATTAACGAAAAAATATCTTATACATTTATTATATAGCCTAACAGTATGAAGATTATCGTCCTAATGTGTTATCGAAATGTTCTGTCATGCGTGTGGAAAATTTGCAGCAAAAAGCTACATATAGCCAGATTGTTATATCTAACAGGTAAGATAAACGGTAACCACAGGTAAGATAAACGGTAGTTCCCAATTTATATATTTATATGTTATTTTTGTTTTTATATTTGGAAGGTGTTTTACTGAATATGAAATTTAGTTTAAGCGCAGGCGAAGATCAAATATAAAATAATCAATAATAATGAGCATCTTGGTAGTATTTTTCGACCTTTTTTAAAATTTTTAAACTTTTCTTCAAATTTAGAATCACTTATAAGAAATAAATAACATCAACTGTAGAGAGGGCTACGGCGTAGCAGTGTAGAGGGAGAAACGGAATATATATTTAAGCAGTAGAGTGTATAAGCAACACAAGTAAAGCATTTGCGAATACAAGACTGGCAATGGGCACAGGTAGGGTAAGTAAACATGCGCCAGTACAAACAAGACTCGCTACCCCACCAATTAGGGATGTTGTGAGCGGCGTCGTATAAATATTTTCGTTTGCTTGCGCTGGTGTGTGCGCACGGTGCGTATTCGCTTCTGTGAACGTCTGGTTTGCGAGTGGAATGGTGTGTTTAGAGACAACCGCATTGCCGTGCATGTTGTCAGCAAGAGCAAAAGTTAAAATGCCTTCAATTCGCTCTAGTTTAAAAGGCTGGCTTAAAAAATATACCTTGGTTTAACATTTTACAATATTTTTTTCTTCAAATTCTTAACCTAATGGAAGCTACACTGAAAGAGTTTCACATTTAATCTAACGATATACTTTGAGCTAATTTTATACAAATAAATATTATTTTGATATAATCACTTGTTGAAAAAGAAACTGTCAAGAACACATTAAGGCTCTTATGAACATTAAACTATTTATGAATATTAATTTTGCACAACGTATGACATAATAATTATGATATCCAAAATCATCGCTGCAGTTTTCCTGCAACCCTGTGTAGGCTTCTAAAAACTCTATTTTTCATTATTTTAGGCCAAGTAATTTTGGAAATAAGGGCCATAAGTTTTTTCACATTTTTCAGTATATCTCTAAAAATATACTACGTAATAGTACGAAAAAAAGTTTCGGTAAAAGGTAATACCTCACATAATGAATGAACTTTAAAAAAAACAAGTAATTGATTTGCCCTGACCTAAAACCACCTAAAATTTCCGTGTCAATATTTTCGAATGTTAGCTATCGATGTATATGCGAATTAGTATATTTTATTACTATACTAAATTACACATTTTTATGTCGAACAGTTTCTGGGAAAAGTGGCTGTGGCAGACACAATGATCTTACAAGGATTACGCTCTTCTTTTCGAAGTATTAAACCACAGACATCTCTATGTTGTAAGGAATGCTGGGAGCATTAAAGTATTGTGTTAAGTCGAGAATTCGGTCACCATATTTGATTCACAACTGACTTGAGGTCGTATCGTTGATATTATTTAGTAGACTTATTTTCAGATTATTAAATATGGGTCTCTTGTGAATATTTCAGCTCGCTATATATTTCCCATCGTTAGTTGGTACAATTTAATTCTAACTCCCTCAGTAGATTTAACTTCTGATTTTCCTAGACTTATTTCATTTCCAAGTTTTAAAACGCATAATGATTGTATTTTACTTGCTATTAAATTCACTTATTAAATTCGTCATATATGTGCATTTGATATTAGTCTTATTGTTACCTTTTTTTTACTAATATTAAAACTTATTTCATCATGCATTATGTAGTTTTGTTAACATCCCCTGATGAGTTAATTTTTTTCATATATTATTTTTATGCGTATTCCATGTAGAATACATTACATTATATAATATTATGATTTCAAATTTGTATTTTTAATAATATTGTGCCTCGAACGAGGTTTAAATCGCATTAGTTTATGCTTGGCTAGTTTTTTTCCTATGTACATATTTAGGCCGTAGCGTGGTTAGGAGTAAATATATTAATTTAATCTCCCCCGCCCTAACTAACTCCTAATGGCTCTATACTATATATTTTAATTCCAAAATATGCGTTTAAATAAAATCAAGATTTTTTAATCACATTTTTAAAGTAGATAACGTTAAAGCAATAATGACACTGGTTCACTAGGGGTCCTTTTATGGAACTTTACGATTAAATAGAACTTCTCAATTGGCTACTATCGTACAGAAAAATGGATACCCATCAATCGTGTAATCAAATGCATTGCAACAACATATACGCATAAAGGATAATTGATAAATTAAAGTAGACTGAATGACGTAAAAATAACCAATAATAATACCAAAAGTCCGTCCGTAATCCAGGCCCAATTAGTCTCATTTGCCGGGGATTCAAAAAGATTAAGAGGCCGTGAAAAGGCTTCCGACCGAGACTAGAATCCGAACCCATGTACGTATATATGAACTCTATATATTAAAGTCTATACATTGATATACGCATCTTTACACTTATATGGGTATTTATGAGCATATAATAAGAAAGGTTAGATTGGACGATTCGGGGTCGATGTACAGGCCTTGTGCAAAGGGCACATTTCCTAAAATTTAAGCAAGGAGTCTGCTAAGCGGGGTTGTGTAATTTTAGTCACATGCATAATTAAATATTGTTTTGCTGAATATAATTTTTACTTATACCCAAGTCTTTCGTTTTTGGGTTATAAATATTTTGTTTAAGCAGCATTTGTGAAATTAAAAAAAATTACCTTTATATTGACATTAAATATTAATTAATACGTACATTTTGAATCATAATTGGTTCCTAAGAAATATTTTTTAGCAAAAGAAACAGTCAAAACTGTTCATATAGAAGTGTTCATATAGAAGTCTTTGGTAAAAAAGAAACTACTGATACACTTTTGTCATATACAGAAGATTAAATGCATTTATAAGTTCTTGCTGAAAGAATATGGGGAAAAAATCGTATGAAGCAAGGAGAAAAAATCTGACTTTATACTGTATGTAGAAAATATTTTATGAACACATTTCTTATTTGAAGAAGCAATTTTTTTATAATTTGGAAGCGTTGAAAACGAAAAAGAGACTATGTGTATATTCTACCAAGGTAAAATAATTAGCATTTTGGAACAAATCTTTCATGAAAATATCTATTTTAAACCTGAAAACTCTTGTGGCGATTTTAAAGAAATTTTCAATTATGTTTGACTTATCTTAGAGATTATCATATATATATATAAACAAAACTATTATACTGTTTTAATATGATACTAAGAAATATATTCACAAGTTAAAGTGTCATTAAATCTAATGGAAAAACAGTATATAATTACTTCGAGAGGGATCTAAATAACTTATATTATTATTATCAATATAAAAATACAGTTATAAAAAAATTTAATGACTCATTCGTGCGGGAATTTATATGGAAAATTAAATATAAACCGAAAAATGAAAAATTTGATCTTGAGTCATTTTCAGAAATGTATGAGTTCAAAAAAATAAAAATCAAAAGTCATTAAAACCTTTAATGTTTTTATAACCTTATGATATAAAAGAGTCATATTAATTGTGTCTTATTCGAGAATTGGAACTGTTTATTTAATTCCTTTTATTTATAACAAGCAACATTAGAAGGAACACGGAGTTTCTATATCCCTTATAAACTCGATATTGTTGCGTTTTAATACTACACAAATATGTGAGATTCTGTTAATGTACTGCTCACGTCACTGTAGAGGTAATAAAAATCATTGAGATTTTACTACAAAAGGACTAAGAGTGATGATGACGTGGTTTTGATAAAATATTATGTATCATACAATTTTATTAACACAGCAATAGAAAGTATTTGAAAAAATAGGCAAACGAACCTGAAAATTATGTTATTTTTATTTGTTAACTTGTTTCAAGAAAAATAGAAACTTTTTTTATACTTTTCCTGAGAAAAATCTGTTAATTTTTTAAAAATGCTTAAGTCAAATCTAAAGAATATGTAATGTTCTCTTTTTCCAAAAAATATAGTAGATGTTGTTTATTAATGTACTAGATTAATAAGTTACTAGGTGTAGTAGACGCTTCACAATAGAAATATTTTCTCCAATGACAATAACGTTTATGCAATATATATTAGTACTAATCAGTTATCTGTTATTGAATTCATAATCTTAAATTATATGCGTCTCCATACACGCTTATATTAACATCTAAATTAAACTTAAGGGTGAGAGGGAATAATCTGGTAAACCAAGTAAAGGAGATTTAACTTAACATCCAAACAACCGCGCACCAATAAAATTATAAATTTTAAATTCTGCGGAACTAAAATTTTAAAATATTCTTACAGCTTATATTTTGCGTAATGGAACTTCAAATGAAAACGTATAAGACTCTGTTGTAGTTTCTAGTAAAATATTGATTTAATTCGAAAAAAAAACCAAATTCACGTAATTTTTCTTGGAATGAAAATTGCGAAAACTACTCTGCACATAAAAGACTCGAGGATACCTTTAAATACAGAATAAGTACAAGAAATGTATATTAGACAGTCGCCGGCACCAATTAAAAAGATTATTCGTAAGTATATTACGCTCGCAAGTGAATGCAGGGAAAACGTTGCTGGAGGCTTTAGTTAGTCCGGTAGAGGTCGCTCCCTCGTCGACATTGATTATTGCGTCTTCGACCAATTTCTTAGCCCAGCCCTTGGCAATTATGCCGGCCAAGATTAAATTGATATATTTATTATGTATGGCGGGGTCGGTCCCACCGAACCGTAAGCTATGCGCTCCCCGAACAAGCTGGATTATGTAGAGACGATAATTGAACTTTAATACCGGCCGAAGACTGCCTAGCATTATGGGGTCTTAAACAAATATAAGTAGGGTTTGTCTAATGGGGGATTTGCTTGAATAATTGAGTGTTCGTAATAGAATGAAAACAGTTTTGATGGAAAGCAAGATTATTAATTTCGGTTTAGGGTATTAATTTTTATTCGGAGAAGGGAAAATGTTGATGGCTATCAGTTTTTTAATGGTCCCTAAAACCTTCTAATGGGACGAAATTTCATAATTTATGTACCAGGTTAACATTAATTATTTTAAATTTTAAAGCTTAATTTGGTTTGTTATTTATCAGGTTTACCGATTCAAGATTGTTAAAATTACAAAAAAAACTTCACTTGTTAGGAACGGTCTAAACGTAAATGGATGAGCATTTTTGTTGTTCATTAAATAGATTTTGGCTGACTTCTGAATGAAAGTTTTCTAATCGCATAGTACTTCCTTGTGAGCTTTATTATGAATTATACATTTTCATTTTATATCCCAAATTAATAGCAATAATAATGAAATAATGCAATATTAGAATCAATCAAAAAATTCGAAACAGCTCATTAAACTTATTATTGTCGTTGATAGGGTTATCAGAGTTCAAAACGCACTTTTTACTTTACATAAGTTAATATAGTAGGAGATAATCAAAGTAGATATTCCCAGCTGGAAACAAAGTAAAATCTCGAGGTATGTACGTACTTAAGTGATATATGATATGAACGAATAGTACCTATAGGCCAGCCGTTAACTCTATCACTAATGTGTAAAACGTAATCATATTCTATTGGTTCAGACTTGTGATACTAAATATTATCATGCTTGCAATTAAATACTTGTACTTTTTTACATATTACAATTAAGGCTCATACTGTATCTCTGAGTGTTAAATTGGTTGTAAAGTAAAACTTCAGAAGTAGAAAGTTATTATTTTACAGGATTGTATTATTTATAGGTGGGATTTTTTTTGGGTATTCCGTTTATTCGAAACCTGATCTTTAAACTTTCCCTAACGTGACTCAAATCTGAAAACTAATTTGAAAAAACGAATAAAGGACCAAAATTACCTTTGTTCGATAAATAAATATTTTCGCGACTAATGATACGCTATAAGCTTTTCCCGCGACTTAGCTTACATCGGTTTCTTTAATACAGTAGAATTTTTCTCCACTAATAATATAAAATTTACATTACTAGATTAAGCTTTATCATTATGAGAGGGTTGAAAATATTTTTTATTAGTTATTAAGTTTTGACACTGCGTTATTATGACAATAGGTCAAAATAACTGAATTCCAATCTATCGTAGATGTTCAATAGATAAAGTTAGTTTGAATTTTAATACGATTCCCAGTCTTCGTTTTAGCGAAGTTCCAATTTAAAACCATAAATACATACAGATTTAAATTATAGTTACATAAATACACATATATGAAACCTATATTTTTATATCAGTTGATAATATTATTAATAAGAGTCAAATATTACGAAACAGCGTTATGTGGCAAATAAAAAGGCAAGTTTTACATTTTTTCCCGTGACGTATAATTATTCTAAACCTATTTATACATTATGCCTTAAAGATTAATAATATTGAATGATACATAAAAATTGGTTTAGTAGTATTTATATGATATACTACCAAACACAGACAGACAAATAAGAATTCCGAAAACACTTGATTTTTTCTGCAGCTTATTGTTCAGTCTCAATTTGAATGTTTAGGGTTCCTTAGTTAAAAAAGAAACCTTCATAATATGCAAACTGTGTTCGTTTGCAACAACCTTGTAATTTCTTTAGTTTTAAACGCATATGTGTGATATTTTGCAAGCAGGCACTTCGTGTTAAACATTTAATATTGATGCTATAAATTTTCTGTTTGCAAATAACACCGAATGAATATGCCATTAAAATAAAATTAAACTTTCAATCATAATATCTTATACGTAAGCTTCGTTTTCGAAATATTAAGCTTCAAAGTGAGAAACGTATTACTTATCAAACATGAGTTCGAAAAATTTGAAAATAATTTCTTGATATTATCCTTTGATTGGAACATTCAGTTAAAATTATATTGGTTAATTTGTACCAACAATCTTAATAGATTTACAACCACAGAACTCTATGTCAGCCGTAGAATTACTCATTGTTCAACCATACGTCCACCATAACCATAACATCACAAGGCATACGGCCATTGACGGGGAGGCACACTGCGGGGACTCGGGTTCGATTCCCGGCCACTTGTTGAACTGGGCTTCTGGTTAAATGTAAGAGGTTGGTGTTCTGGTTGAGTGTAAGAGATTGCTCTCGTAGCAATAAGTCCGCCATATGTATCAATTAGACAGAATACGTTAGGCCTGTTGCAAAACACATTTAAACCTTTTTTAAATTATCCTTTTTCACATTCATTAAAAATTTAATATATGTATATATATATATATATATATATATATATATATTTATAATATATAAATTTTATTATATATGTATATATATATATATATTACTTAATACTTGGTAATTCCGATGTAGGCGTAATATGATATGCGTATAAACCGTTTTTGCACCGCTTCGTTCATGTCAAAATATGTGACATAATATGAATTCCAGACTGCTACAGCTTTTTCAATTTAAGAACGCAAATATTTATTTCGAAGAGTCGATACATTCACATTTGCTTAAAGGATCTGTTAGTTCTTAAGACAAAAATTGGCAAGGCATGAGCTCGCAAGGTAATCTATTTAATGTGGTTATTAAAATATACGTTATAATCAGATATCATACCAAGATCGCTGTATACAAATAATATACTCCAAAAATGGTCTTATAAATATATAATGAAAATCGATAATCTTATTTTTAGAAAAAGTGATCGATTTACACTTACTTCGTCTTACTTGTATCTTGTTTAATTTCCAATCTATTAAGATTTGCTTGTAGCTTTGCACGATTAGTAGTACCTTCTTATAAAATAATTAAGATTTTTGGCATATAACAGGAACTGGCCGTGTTTAAAGAAAGTTATTTGAAAATATGAAAAACAAAAAGGGACAAAATATAAAACGTTGAGGACCTCTGAATTTATAAGAATATACGGTGATTTTGAACGGTTAATGTTTACTGCTTATTACCTGCTGCTAAAATAGGAAATGAAACAATGAAATAAATTACCATTTATGTATTTAAACGAGAGTATTTTTCAGCAAGATGAGATGATCAACTTTGTCAGAGCCTTTTTTAAAAATCTGTGTTGATACCTAACATTTTTATCTATTTTTATGTCATTCCCATCTATCAATTAAGAAACAGCATGCCGTTATCTGCGGTTTTCTTTATTTGCTCAAAAGTTGCAAAAAGGGCCTAAATACAGAGAAACGTTACACTTATTCATAGCTTGGGAAAAAAACAATCATCATTAATTTCCACACGCTCCTGAAGCATTTCCAATTACTGCCGTGAACCAAACACACAAAGAAATGAACCCATCCGGGTTGACTATTGAAAGTCGCAAGGGATAATCGGCTGCAGTCAGCCTCATTACTCAGTCCCATCAAAAGCATCCCGGGACTAGCCTGTTAATCACCACATTGTTCGTCGTGACCTGATCTGATTCACGCGGACACTGGACAGCGGAACCTCAACCTGATGTCGACCTTTTGATGTACTTTGCTCGTTAATTATGCACGTGACATTATTGTGGAATAGTTTCACATAAATATTGAAGTGCAAGATGTTCTGTAAGTAAATAAATTTACAAATTATTTTCGTAAATAAAATGTAAGCTACGCGTTAATTCAGAATGTACATTTGTTCTTCATCTCATTTTATTTTCTACATGTAAACAGAACAAATTAATGTTTCCATGCTTATATTTTCAGACAGTAACAATTATCGTAGTACAAATACGGGTCTGTAACATATTTGTTTTTAATTTCATATGTTTACATTAAAGCATAATTAGAGAATTTAAAAGATATTTGTTTGATTTTAATTGTCTAAAGGGAAAATATTGCTATATGAAAACTTACCATGTAATAAAGAAATCCTAATTATAATATTTCTTTTTTGCAGTAACATCTTAATTCCGTATACGTGATATGTTGCAGGAAATGTTTTATTCAATCAATTAAACTAAGTAACATTAGTTCATATGGAAGAACCGTGTTTCCATTATAAAGGTTACATGTAATCTAATTGCATTTTCGTCATCTCACTAAATTTAGCTGTTTAATGGAAATATTAATTTATTGACATACTATAATCTCTAATGTAAAAAATAGTCTATCTAAACTAAGAGAAGGCGCTATAAAGAAACAATCATTGAGTAAAATTAAATTCGAACCACGTCTAATCCTTGTATCTAGATTTATAGCTTTTCCTAATAGTGGTAATGAGAAACGTTTGTTGACGTCTTAATTTATTAGGTACAAATTAGAAAAAACTTTTTTTTTCTTATTTCCATCTCAAATAGTTTTTAAATGAATGGTACGCAAAAACATCAACTCAAACTACATCTTTACGTTTATATAGCAACCTGCTGTCGCTCTGTTTTTTATTACACTGACCAAAATTAAGTAGTACAGAAACCCGATATAGAAGCTGAGACGCCCGTAGATTAATGTGTCAAATAGTATAAAGCGAATACCGCGCTGCAGGGGACTATTCTTTAAATTTAGCTCAGTGTGAAGACGCATATGACAAGCAGATGTTATTAGTGTAATAGTATTCTTATAGATTGTGGTAAGACATTAAACAATCACTTTGCCTTTATACATGTATCAATCTTATGGTCATTTTAATATAATTCATAATAATACTTTTGATCATAAAAATATTAAGTAATGGCTCTCATAAGAAAAATATTAAGTAAATCCTCATAATCATGGAGAGATAACCGTTTCAACTTGCTTTATTATATTGTCTCACTTAGTATTGTATAAATGGATTAGGTGAAGGTGTAAAAGTATACATAAACTGTGTACCCGTTGCTTGTGATGCACATACATCCTTTATAGCGTGGAGCGATTATATAGAGATTTTCTTAGGAATTTTGTGAGAAAAAAGTTACAGTAAATAATAAATTATATATTTTCGAACTTGCATTTCAATAAGCAATAATTTGATATGCGACACGATGAGTTTGAATTTTTTTACCTAAAATTAAATTCTAGATTCATCCATATGGCAGATTTTTGAAAAAAAATTAGGAGATACGCAGTGTCCTGGTTTTAAACGAAGTTTTATTGTAACGTTATATTAATGTGAGCAATTAAGCTTATAGGCAATTAATAACACATAAACAACTTTTTGATTATACAGGATTTAATATAATTCTTATGCCAAATAAAAATCTTACTGTTTAGTAGCTTTTAAAATTTATTTTAGTTCCATATCCAAAGAAATTATATCCTATCAGATTATTATCGCTGCATTACCTGTTTATCCGTCTGCCAGATATTTCTAGTCCTAAAATAGAAAATAACCTTCTTCATGTTTATATATATTATGTATTTTTTTACTAAAAAGTTAAAGTAGTTAAAATGATATATAGTTTAATTCCAGAGGCACCTACAGATTCCGAATTCCATTACGAAAGCGAAAGTTTAGGAGATATATATAAATCTATAAACTCTGAACAAATATTTGACATATTTATAGAATATTGCTTGGGTCGTAGGAAATTTATTTCGAAATGTGATGGAATTCCGGACGGATATCGTCCATATTTTATGATGTTCAACAGGTTCTTATCTATTTACTGAGTAGTGTCTGTAGGAAAATTTCTTTAACTTTGTCATATTGTAACTCATACAATACAATTCAATTTACACAATTTTCAAACCCGAGCGTATTTCCAGTATGATAGCAATAAAATTGTTCTCCTTTTTATAACTTGATCACAATGTTACTGTTAAATGCAAACGGATTAAAAAAAAGAGTGAAGAGAGATAAATTCTATATACCCTGGATCGACACATGAGCTAAATTAGGTTAAATTTTGATGAGTGACCAAATTTGAAGGAGCGACTAAGAAACAATAACTAAATGGAATTTGGATAGAAAACATATTTTTCCGTAACTTTTTATAACATTCCCGCTTTAATAAAACGAGAGAATGTTAGCAAAAGTTAAAAAATATTAAGTTTTTTTTTTTCATAATATGATTTAGTTCCTGTTTCTTAATAGCTCCTTCAAATTTCGTCACTCATCAAAATGTAACCCAGTATAACTGTAGTCCACGCGATTGAAGTCGCAAACAAGAGCTAATGTTTAAAAAATAGAGATGAAAGGAAAAACCTAGGCCCAAAGAAATCGGTGAAGCTGAAATATATATGTATATGCTGAAGTGTAAATGTATTTTCGTATGAAAATATGGACGTTGGAGTCCCGATTTGCCAGAATTTTTATAACTGCGGTACATATATACCTTGAATTCCTGATGTTTACTGGAAAAATACTGTGCTTAAATAACATATACTGAAATCACATTAAATTACAAAAGTTTTTAAGTTACAAGTAATAGAGATATCAATATTTTTGCGTGAATCAAGAAAAACAACCGGCCAAGTGCGAATTGAACTAACGCTTCGCTTTCCTAACGAGTTCCGTAGCACCAAGCAATAACTTTTTCACAGAGACACTGAAAAACAAAGTTACCGCTACGGTTCGAACCAAAGATATCACACATCTCATAAAACTACAAAACATATTTTATTCGAAACAATTTTTATTGAGATTTTATTTTAAGTTCCATTACCTTAATTTTTTCCACAATTTTATACACGTTAGTTGAAAAATTAGAGGGACCTGCATACTTTTAAGACTTGAGAAATGTTACTCACTAAGTATTGGCTTAACTAAAAATGTTATTTTGGAACCTATATATGATTTATTATGACCTATCTAACAATACCGCACACACCTATCTGGATTTTTTTCTTCCCTCACTTACATGTATGGAGTCCACCCTTAATATAATTTTGTTTATAATTCCACTAGTTCATTCTATAGCGGTTCATAGAAGTCACTCACTATTCAAGTTTTATCTATTTAGTACCAATAGTATCGGAGTGTAATGGTTATGATATAGAGAAAAACAGATGGAAACACACACATAACGATATTATAAGGGTTCCGCTGTTATCATTTGGCTACGTAACCCTAAAAATTCACACTCTTTAAATTAAAAATATACATAAATTAAAAAAAAATTATTTATCTTTAATTCCTCGTAGGGCAAGCAGGTTCGAATTACGTCGTTTTTTTATAGTAAGAGAAGTAATCAATATGTCAATGGCTAAGGATACTATTACAATATTATATTATTACACCAAAATTCAAGACTTTTGGTGACATTAATTTTGACATACCGGTCGTTATTAATTAAAAAAGTTTTTCTAGTTTTAAATTTAAAATCAGTTTGTTTTAAAATGTTTTAAATTATTTTGTTTAATAGCTTCGCCTAATATATTTTGTAGAGCGTCGGCACTAACTCACAATAATTTAGGCAGAGATGAGAGTTAAAAAAATTTGCTTAGTTGTGAAACTAGTTAATTGGATTTGACTAGTTAATTAGAATTCAAACGGAGTTTATCGAGTTAATTTTGTAACGGATTCTTTTAATAACCATTTTTTCTTTCTTAATTTTTTCTTACTAGATTAACTTAGATTTTAATTGAGTTTGTCCTTTAATTTAATCAAACGTAACTTCCTAATTGGTTAGCGTCGAGTAACTACTGAGAACGATGCGAAGTAGGTATAAGAGGCCCTATTAAGATACTGTTTAAATAAGTATATATATGTACATGTTGTGAAAGAGAAAGTAATCCAAAATCACTTTTGACTTTACGTAACTGCCGTAATGCACTATGTCAAGTTACTTCGCGACAGATAAATATGAAAAAGTAACTATTAAAAAATAACTTGTGCAAATATAATATATAGTGAGAAACTAATATATTGCGCAATTTAAAGAAGATAGAGAGAAATATACGAGAAACAAAAGAAAATTTAAAGGGGTATATGTAGAAATGGTGATGCTATTCATGCCTGTTTCATATAGAATGCACTTTCAATGCTGAATTACACCAGAGCTGTAGTCTCTTGATTTGTTCACATATAATTTTTCCTTTTAAATAAATCATATTCAATTTAGTAGCTGAATTTCATAAAAGTTAGGAAGGTATAACATTTATTTCCAACAAAATTTTTCTATAAGAGTACTAATGCGGACGATGCTAATTAAATACTAGTAATACATGGTAATAGTTTTTAAACTCGGTTTGTTTCTTCTATAAGGTGGTTAAGCAGTGGAATTCTGTGGGAAACTGGGAAGTTCCGATAATATCAGTCTTTTTCTAGGGGGTGGTAAAACAAAGAGATGAGAGTTACATGAGGACAGGAGTTAGTTATAATAATACATATTTCTATTTATTATCTTTTACTTCAAAAAAGCGACCTCATGACAGGACATTTTTTGTTGCATTTTACTGTGGAAATAATCCTTTTTAATGTTCGTTGGTAAAAAGTACATAATTCTAACTAAATAAAAATATGGACCATAATTAATGGACCATACGTTATTTTAATGTTCCAGGATTGTAATTTCGAATTACGAAATCAAATAACAAAAAAGATTACACATTTTTGAACTGTTCGAGAATTCTTGAGAATATTAGTTGTCAGACAGAATTACGTGTGCAAGGTCGTCTTAAAAAATATGCAACTTTAGTCACCGCTGCTATTGTCTACACGCACATTAAACATTTACACACTCACTATGCTTCGACCGACCAAAGCCGGTGACTGCACAGGTTTGGCACGTTGCCTGATCGCAATGCCAAGTCGCGTAAAACCGTACGCTCCGTATCGGGAGGCGTAGCATTCGTTCGATGCACGATGCCCTCTCTGCTATGCCTGGCGAATGATACCTATAATTGTTTTATATTATCTGGATACTTTTGGTACGATGCATCGCAATAATTTTAGTCGAGTCTATAGACTTTGCAGTGATAACTTTGAGGAGTGACCTAATTTTAATGCCAACTTAACTGTAGATTAACAACCCAAAGATTTGTATAATCCCAAAATTCTATATAATCAGAGGTAAAGAAAATATCTTATACCTCTGGTTATATAGAATTTTTGTGACAATTGAAATAAAATAAGGAATATATTTTTGTAGTTAGAGAGGGCTTGAAATCGGAACTTCTTAGTCATAATTAGACTTTTTATTTCAATCGCCTGAAGCAACTTCAAACATTTCTAGAATTACTAAATTTACTGTAATCCAGAATACTTGTCTTAGTCATTGATAAATTTACTCGCAGAAACATATATTCGGTTAACAAGAGAAGTAATTGCGTTATGAACACGTGTTTGTAAAATTTTGCGACGATGAAATGAATTTTTTGATGTCAATATCTTAATATATAAAGATATTTGAAAAATTAAAATGGTACTTGCATAAAAATTAAAATGGTACGTGTATAAAAATTAAAATGGTACATATAGAGAGTAATAAACTATTCAACAAGTGAAGGGCGTAACAATTACTTTTAGTGCGAAACGGCTGTAAATGATATTTGTTTTAGCCTTGATATTTTTTACCTGTTCTTGGTGGAAAAAGATTAATAAATATATATAATCGCTTTTCATGGCAATTTTTAATAATTTAAACTTTAACCGCGCTAAGTATATAATCGAAGCAGTGAAGATATATATACATTTTCTTTATTATTGTTATCTTCAATTTTAAATCACAGATAAAAATTAATTAATATGTGATCTCAAATTAGGAAAAAAATAGCACGGTTATTTTAAAAAGAAATGATGTACGTATATAGACGCTTAGAATATATAATAAAATAATGGCTACACAAAAAAATCAATAAACAAGAAAATACGGGCATATACTCTTAATGTGGGCAATATTTTATTTTCGTACTTTTCTATTATTATTTGATTTCTTGGTGTAGCAAAACAGAGCGACGTGATCGAAATTATAAACCACTCGATACTCTTCCTGTGACTAAACTACTGAATTTTGATAATTGACTTTCGGTGTACGGTTGAGAAACACCATATAGTATGTCAGAATTCATTTAATGTCGAACGGTCAAATCCACATTGTATAATATAATAAAAAGTGTCCAAAAATTATTATCCAACTTTATGTATTTTGCTAGGATTATGATAAAGAAATATATCGTAATAAAACATTTCAAGTTGTTTTAAATATATAACAAAATGAAAGGAATATGTCCAGTTCGAAAACCACATCAAAATTTCACTCATTACAAAAACATATCTAATAGACTAATATCAAAATAAGCAATAATACTAATTAAACATTATTTCATGAAAATGAGAAAAATTTTAAAAATTCTTCGGATTACGCACCACAAAGAGAAGGAACAGAACCTTTATTAAAACATTTACGTGTCTTTTCATCTCTCTGTCTGTCTGCTGCAGCCGTTTTTCTCGGGAATATTTCACGAAGAAACTTGAAATTTAGCATAGCGGTAAAGCATATTAACTCAAATATATTTCAATAGTTAATACTCAAAAATGTCTATATGAAAATTTTAATGTGAATGGAGAAAATTTTTTTAACATTGGGTATCATGTGGAATTCCAAAACAATTTTCATAGTATTGTGTAATATAATCCTTAAAGTACTGTTAAAAATATGCACAAAAATATATATTTCCCCCTTTCTCCAACTCCGAAAGAACTAGAGTCAAAGTTTTAGAAAAACAATCTTAAGATAAGTTTAACTAAAATTTACCGAAAAGCAATAGAGATGATTCTATTATTTCATAGTTTTTGAAAAATATACAAAATTTTTACGTCTGTGAATGACATCTCTGATAATATATTCGTATTTACATGGTGCAAAATAATGTTAAATATATTTTTTAAATATGTCCGATGTACACAGAACCATCAATATGTGCCCAAGTATATAAGGATTCATCGTGGTGCAAGTTCTACTCGTGTTTAATTGGTTTTATTAAGTATTAAAGGCATTAAAGAACCCGTTTAACCCGTGCAAATGCATCACAGGTGTATCATTTTTGCCTCTTCTTTCTTACATTTATTAAAATTACGTCATTCTTTGTATAGAATTAAATATGTACACTTAGAAATAATAAATATTATACGTATGTAACAATATCAAATATGGAAAGGTATAAACATTTACTTCCAAAAAATTGCAAAACATTTATGAAACTTAAATATGCAAGTAAATTCTCTTCTATTATACAGAACAAAATAATTTAAGAGCTAATATAAATAATATCTATGAATATCAGAATTTGGTCGAAGGTACCTAACCACTTTCCATTCAAGTAATAAACACAAAATGTTGGCTCTTGGAAAACTTGGATAAAGCTAGTGAAAAGTCGCGAAGTCATTGTTATTGCCTTAGTGTTAACAAAAGAAGTTTTCCCTATTTTTTATTGTTCAATGCGAATAGTAAAAAGCAGAAGTCATCTACGTTTTTCGCTGACGCCTTCTTAAGTTAGATTAATCTGTTAGTTGTGCACTTCGGGTTGTTTGACTTGTAATAAATTACGTAAAGGAAAAGTGGATCCGCCTATTTGTTGTTACATGATAAATGACCCGACCCAATTATTTGAGGTCAGTATTAACATTTGTGAATATTTAAGACTCTTACTTTTACAAATAGGTTTACGTCTTCGTAAGCAGTATTTTAACAAGTTATTTTTGGTCTTTGCTCTGCTCCGAAAAATTAAAGATTCTTCAATTGATTACTAAAAGAATTTTAATTAATTAGTCAATCAATGATTACTTCCACATCATTATAATTAATTAAAATAACGAGCCTACGCTATTAAAAACATGTTTATTCATAATATAACGATAAGATTTTAATGTCGTATGCTAGTAATTTAGAGTTATATATAATTATATACTAACTAATTAGTTGTATGTTTAAATAGACGTATTTTTTTTTTTAAATTTAACAAACTTAAAATATAATTTTCTAGAGATTTTTGTAATATTACATTATTATTTATATAACTATCTCAGTAATATATACGTACTACGATAAGTAATGGAAATCAAAGAGAAGACCAGAGTTTTCTAATGAAATAAGGTGAATAAATCGAAAAATTGCATTATTTTTCAGGTTGTCAATTCATTTGTTATGTAATAAGTCTGCAACCAAACAACCTATAGCTACTAAATTTGCTACACATATAGTTCATGTGGTGAAATAGTTAATGCCGTGTCTTTATTTGTGAGAAGTACGAATAACACCAAAAGTGTTTTTGAGTGTTTTTTTACTTAAAGACGCCTAAATTGCTAGACAGATTTATGGAAAACTTATCGAAGACAAAGTTTACGACATGAATTAAAATAAATTTTAACTCGATAAATAGCACTTCTACTATAGGTTGAAAAGTCAGTTTTCTTACATTTTTTGAAACATCAAAACTTGTATGTAGATTCTGCCGCTTTTATCAATAATCCAGGCGGACAAAGCTGCGCTTAAAAGGTAGTTAAATATATTTATAAGTTTTTTTTTGTTTTTTATTCAAGTGGAATTTGAATCCACACTGTCTTTTTTACGCTTCATTTCATTTTTAGTAACGTATGATATGAAATCATACCTTACCGTTTATCTGGTTTAAGCGATTTAAAATGTTTCTGTTATTACGTCATTTATAAGTAAGGATATCATAATGTGACAGATGTACATAGAAAACAAAAGTGTATCACTTTTGTTACCTATATAGTGGTCCAAAAACACTACGTAAATAAATTCCAGTATTTATGCTAAACTTTATATTTGAGACGCCTATACTCCTTACCGCATCGTAGCCACCCGTCGAATTTACGTTCGAGAACGCTAACCGCGATTTATGTATTGCCTCTTCGGATACAAACTTATATATATATATATATATATATATATATATATATATATGCTGCGCCGTTCCCTGTCTACGTGGCAATTGCCTAGGCTCATTGTGTAGTTCGCTGCTAAGTATTTATTTGTCTAATAGGTTGAATAATACGGTTCGCTTTGGTCTGGAATCGATACTTAAGTCTACTTAAATAGTTATTTCTGAGTAAGATCTCGTGTGAGTTATAATAAGATTTTGGGTGTAGAATGGAAAGCGTTTCCTTTATATTATTGAAAATGAATGCTTTTCAATGGTAGGTAAATTTCAGTGTAGCAACCGATCATAATTGAAATGGAATATGTAAGTCTCTGCCTAAGTCAAGTTACATTACTAAATGTACTATACTATATCGGTACAAACCCTTTACGTATTTTAAACTATACCTTTCTGTTTATACTATAATTCCATGATATCTTAAATTTGAGTACAGGATATTCGGCATTTCAAGAGTATTAAATATAAATACCTTACTGTCAGTGTAAAGATTTCGTACTGAATATGGCCAAATCCTCTGCTTTCGTTAGAAATTTGGTATATTGCAATGAAAATTGGGAAAACGTACTCCGGTAATAATAATCAGATCGACATCAGTATTACTTGGCACACTAGCAAATCTTCTATTTTTGGATTCCACACCTCAAAAGGGAAAATGGAATCCTTTTATTATCACTCAGTATTTATCTGCTACAGCCATGTTTCTCAGAAACCGTTTCACGTAGAGACCTAAAATCCAGCATAGTAATAAAGCATATTAACCCACTCACATCCAAATAACTAATCCTTAAAAATGGTTACATGGACATTTTCAACACAACTTTATTTTTTAAAATTCTACAACGAGTATCGAATAGAGTTCCGTTTGAAAAGGTTAGTTATAAATTATTTTCCGTAATATTCAATAGTATTTCTTTAGTGATATAATGAAAAATAAACAAAGAAATATTTCCCGTTATTTTCCTTAGTGTTTTATTAACACTGTTTTTTTTTATTTTTGTTTAAAAAATCTTCCTTTTTATAAAATAGCTATAGAATTTAATTGTTAACTTCGAAACCTATTATTAAAATTCCTTAGGTACTGTTAACTAGAAAAGATTGCTTTTAGAGAAATACTTTTTCCGTTTTTATGCACACATTTTCCATTGAAGATTGAACAAGTACAATCGTAATGAAAATATTCTTTGCGATAATGAAAACAATGAAACTTAAAATACAATAAAATAATGTAAAGAGTTGCTAAATACTATATGTATTATGCTGGAATTATTTAAGAATTATTCTATGTATTTCTGAGAGTTATATTATTATTTCTCCATTTCTTCGAATTTAGACATGGCATATATCGTGAATGTATCTGCACATGTTGATCTTCTTTGTTGCGTTGTGAAAAAAAATTCTTAAGCACTTTGATTCTGCGATTTGATATCATCTTATATTACATGCTTTTATGGTCTCAAAACTTTACATGGTAAATTACCAATTAAATAAAAAAGTAATAATCTGCATTGTGCCAAATTGTGAATATGACCAATTTGTCTATTTATTTATATATTTACATACTTTAATGTACACAAATAACACATATGGCGGACGTATCGCTACAAGAGCAATCTCTTTCAGCCAAGAAGAAATTCCGATCAAATTTCCAAGTTTTAGCCAAACTCTAAACGTAGAAGTCTTATAGTGCTTAAATACGTAGATGATAGTGAAAATATATCTTTTTAAAAGTCTAAATTCTTCGTAATACTTTACGACATAATCCACTATTTTGTGAAAATCTTTACTAATATTTAAATAAAAAAAATATCTTTGTACATAACTAATTCCTTTCGTAGTCAGTTAATAATTTATTTCGTAGTCAGATTATAAAGTGTTTCCACCGTATTTTAAATCATTAAGTCTCTTATAGAAAATATTACCTTAAATAGCCAATATTTTTCGCATTAAAATGCAATATAAAGTTTCTTGAGAGACAGGACTCGAACGATCCCAAAAACCTTAGATTGTACTGATTACTTTAAAAAAGCTTATAGACCCATAATACATACGGAGAAGTTACATCTTATAGTCAAGCCATATTGAAAATAAAATGGGATCTCTTACCTGTTTCGTGTATGCATCACACATACTATTCAAATATCGTAATTATGTGGAAAAAACTATTGGAATAATTATAAATATACTCTTCATAAAAGAAATTAAGAAAGACTTTCGAAAGCAGGGGTCTTGACTGAGATAACTTTTTTACTCCCCTGTGGCGATGAATATTCCGTATAAAGGAATAAAGTTTCGTAAAAATAAATTATCTAATAAATATTTATTTGGTCTAACTTTTTCGTAATTAGTTCTGTAATACTAAAAAAGTGAACTTTTTTAGAAGGGCAATCAAATATTAAGTGCTTTTGAATGATCTAACATGGGTTCTGACTGTCAAGGTGACCTTGAATTGATTTACAGAGACTCCAAAGCTTTCTCCAGTACAGTTAAGAATAAAGTTTTCTAACCTACTATATAATATTTACAGTATTTTTCAGTAAATATTAATTTGTATTAACACGGAGCAAAGGTGGGTATTAAGGTGAAGGGACGCAGTTCAGAACTTCTTGCGAAGCCCTTCCACAAAACTTTCGTCTCACCGCTGCGCCGACCCTTTGGAACAAACTTTTCTAGCCGCTGTTTATTGTAGCTTCCTTTTTAAATGTGACATACTATTTACTCCGAGCACAAGTGTTCAACGCAGGCTGAAGATAGGTACAGTTTGTCCTCAACTTTGTCGGTTTAAGTATTTATGGCAACAAAAGTTAAATGTTGGGTCATCCATTATTAACCCTTTAGTATCTAGCGACGATTTAGAGCACTTCCTATTTTTTATATAAAGTCACGACCAATATTTATAAAAAAATTGAAATTAATCTTATGATGTAACTAATTAGCAACGTAATAAAAATAACTACTCGGACCGAGTATATGCAAGAGGCAATTTTATTTTCTAACTTAATTTATATAGCAAGTTTGCCCATAAAAATTGATTCTTTTTTCAAGATTTTTTTTCTGTTTGTATAGCGTGATGGCTTATTTTAACCTATGGAAAGAAAACACAGTTAAATTAAAATAAATGAGAATATTAAAACGATTATATGTGTATATAAAGGAAACTTTTTCTGAACAGTGATACATACATATATATATATATATATATATATATATATATATGTATATATTCTATTTGGTTACTTTGACACTCAGCATTCGTACATGAATTAGTCGTATTTTCGTAAATTACTTAAAGCATACATTACTACATTAATGCGTAAAGAAGTAGGTACTTGTACGAGCATTATAATTTGGATCGCTAGTATTTAGAAAGACCTATTAATTTGAATAGCTTAGAATGAATTTCGATCTGTGGAATCTAAATGTTACGTGAATTCATTTGAAAAATGTTTCAAAGTTCCTATGAAAACACAGTCAAAGTTAGAAGCGTTATATTAAAAGATAATGCATTTTTATTCGAATCGCTCTTAAATTTTTTTGCACTTGAATTGTTTTTAAATCCATTTTGAAAAAAAAAACTAAAGTTAGAAAAATTCATAGTCACCTTCGACTAGATAATTTGGATTCAAACATCTGTAGAAATCAACGAAACTGACATTTTTAAAACAGGAATAACATTCATTTTCGGGATTCCAGCCAAAATGGAAAAGAACAGAATCCTTAACCATTTCATCCTGTCCATCTATCTGACTGTCTCTCTGTATATCAGAACACCATAGTCCTTTTCAGTTTAACATTAATTATAACTGATTTTGTTTAAGACGTAATTTATTAAAAATAACTTCTAATATTTTCTTTTGATACATCTCCTACGCAAGATAGGAATTTTTGAATTATATTTGCGGTGTACCTCCCTATCCTAACTTTTTCAATACCGTAATTTTCAAAATTAAAAAATAAATTATTTTTCTTATGTACATGAAAGATACTTTAAAAAATTATATTTTATTTATTATATTTAATTATATTTTCTCCAATAGTTTCAAAGAAATACCTTGTGTGATTGTATTATTTAACAATTCCTATGTTATTAAAAAAAAACTGAATACTAGTAAGTACAATATGCGGGAAACCGCTTCTCTTGGCGATTACTTTTCACATGCGTCCAAAGCACTTGGGAGTATCTTTGACATTTCAACATTCGAGCTATACGAGACTCTCACCCATGTCGAGCTTAATTTGCTTGCGTGAAAAGAAAATAATATATATATATATATATATATATATATATATATATATATATATATACATAATATTGTCACGTATTTAAAAATAAACCACAATCCCGCGCAGCACTTAAATCAACCAACCGGTTTCAAGTTCCCGCCGTCACGCATCACGTAGCGGGCCCTATAATGACCTCGTGAAATTAAATTTGTGCGCCCAACTAAAGCGCGTAGCAGGGAACTCGTCGAGATGAAATAGGGGACGATGCGACCATTATTTCACTTGAAATTTAGCACCCCGCGTGCCTGTGTCTTGTTATGTTGTTTACAGCTAGCTACTGAGACAGTTTAATTATTAAATGGTGTTATAGTTACCTAGGAATAGAGCGTGTAGTCTAGGATACAAACTTATATTGCTCGGCTTAAATATGTAGTTCGAGGCTTGATTTTACTATCTTAATCATAGTTCAAGATGATTATCATAAAACCATGGTGTTTACCATAGCAGTAAGTCATATAAGATACAATGCTTTCATTTGATGTACTTTAAATGTAGGTCGAATTACCCGAGATACAAAGCTTTATTGCATGGCGTCAATAAGTAGTTTGAGGCCTGATGTAATTATCGTAATTATATCCAAAATAATTATATTATTATGAAGACGTTTGTTGTCAACATAGATCATATGAGATACGATTTAAATATACAATCCTTTGATATAATACATTTTGTATATTGGTGATACATATATATATATATATATATATATATATATATATATATGTGTGTGTGTGTGTGTGTATGTATATATATTCATGAATTCCATGTCTGAAGTGTCTGCACAGTACCCCCTTGCCATTGTCGTGTGTCCCTGTGTCCGTTCGTCTGTACATCATAGGATTCTAATAGAAATAAGAGAGATACATCTCTCATATTTTTAAGCTTGACATTTACGTTAAATTATTTTTGCTTATTTAAATACGGGATATTATATAATTTATATAAAAGATGCTATATGTTATGTTTAAATCCATAAAAAGAAAAAAAATGTACAGGTGCCCAATAAATACATAATGTAATACAGTTAATGATGTAATAAAAACATTTCTGTTCATTTTCAGAGTTACTAAACTGATTTAGTCAGTTTTTTACAAATTTTTGGAAATTTATCAAGTGGTGACATATATCTTCATTGTGATTCAATGCAGGTGAATTTGCCGGTTTCACGAAAACAGTTTATGTTAATAAAGCTACGCCATGTATATGTATATATATATATATATATATATATACACATATATGTATATACATACATACATATATATATATATATATATATATATATATATATATATATATATGTATATATATTTATATATATATATATATACTTTTTTTTTTCTAATACACCCAGTTTTTTATAGTTATACTTTTAATATGATATCCGAATAATTACGTCTAGTTTTGATTTGGATCTGTCCAGATACGAAACGGCAAAATCATACGCTGGAATACCTGAAACAAAGCATTGTGGAAATTTAAATCCAAAGTTCTTTGATACAAAACTTCCATGTTAATTATAACAGTTTATTCGTAAGGATCCATTTTAAAATTTCCTTCAATTTACCGAAATCCTTTTTCCCTCCAGAAGCCATTAGACAGGAGGGTTAACAATCACGGGGCGGTAAAATTCTTAGTAGTGACGTCTTCGTATAGACTTGAGTCTCACATAACATAGTCAAGTATCAGTCGGCAGATAAACTCAAGGACCTTTTGAAATTTGACTCATGTATTCAGGTAAAGGACTTGGGATTACCACACGATCCGCTCAAGCATACCAAATTCGCCATATTTATCTTTATTACATCTTGTATGTATATTTTTGTAATCAACTAAACCCTCGCACAGTTTACGGATCTGTTACACTTTATTTAATTAGAAAAGAAGAAAAAAAATTAACGCAGTCCTTCATAAAGAATTGTCAATCTTAACATATTTGTGAGCACATTCGCTACATTAGTTATAGTATTGTATACGACTATATAATGCAAAATTCATATGAAAAGAAAACTTTCAAGAAATGTAATTCTATGATTTTCTAACAATTTTCTGAAACTTTTGTTAATGGCACTTTTGATCTACATTATTTTAACTTTATGTAGATGTTTGTGGATGAATCGTACTTTAATTTATTCGTTTTTATTTTTATTTTACATTTGTGTCACGACAAGTTACCTTACGTAATTGTTTACTAAAGAAAACATTGAGCGTCAATTTTTAAAAAATTCATTCTAAGAAAGGAAAAAAATATTATTTATCCAAGTTTTTTAAAACGTTTTGTAACTTGTAACATTTTGAAATAATCCCATTATTTTAGTAACGAAATTTTACTTGTATTTTTATGATTTTTTATATTCCTGTTATGGTTATAAATAGCGGCAACAATAGCCTTTTAAATATTTATAAACACTTTATATTCGTACGAGAACCTAGTTTTATTTCACGACAGTATATAATGGCTGCCAATTTTTTTAAATAGACTTTTGTTTGATAAATTTAAAATACAAATTTATCTTCATCGTTTTCGTTCTTTAATCAGGCAAGTATTGAAAAGAGATATGAATTTATGACTACAATTACCACATTACCATACCAGCAAAATCGTCTCCTATGAAGAAAATAGTCATTAAACTTGTGTGATATCCGAAGTATTTATTGTAAGTCGCTATGTTTTTTTATTAGAAAAATAAACTCGTAAATTAAAGTCCATTAAATGCATCTGCGTAAATGCCACAAACCCCAACATATGAATTAGGTCTAAGCAAACGAAAAAGTTTCCTCTAGGGAAAACAAATCCCTGGCATCGTACAGAGTTCATCCCGCTGTGTCATTACAAACAGCCCATGTACCCCGTACAGATCTGCTCAACAAAACCCATTTTCCCTGAAGCAATTAGGAAATGCGCGTAGATAAACGCAGAAATCGGATTACGACATTAAATTCGGCGTCGATTCCAACTCCTTTCGTATCAAATGTTTCTCACCGATGTGGCCACGGGCAATTTGATAACTTAATATTTCAATTGCGAAGTGGAATAGCAAGTTGGTTGTAGCTGTTTGAGTTACTCTGAAGTGCAATAGTTACCCTGCAGCATAGCAGTTTTAAGAAAAAAAAATTATAACATGTTATAGTGAGTTGTAATTACACGCTGATGTACACAAATTGACGGCACAGATGAGGACGATGCAACTTATATTATAATTAAATAAAATAAGTAAAAATATTCATTAGCAATTTTACAATAGTATTATTATGTTAAAATATGAGTGTAAAACATAGAATAAAAGATAAATATTGATAATTATAAATATGGAAATATTATAAAAACACAATAATTTCTTACTTATTATAATAAAATTATGTCATAAATGAAGTAATGTTAAGAAATAGCATAATATCAATTCTTCCAATTACACTGTGTAATTGCGACTATATAGTCTTAGAAGATTTTATAACTTTATTATTCGTTCTGAGAAAAAAAAAACGATTTCAATCGGCCGACTTTTATCGTATACGATTACATAACTTTTCCACAATCCGATGTCGGCAGTATAAGGTTGCTTCCCGGAAACGATAACCGGTAAATTGGAATTTAAGTATTACGTTTCACTTTATTACTTTTACGAATCTGACTACTTTGCAAATGAGGACGTATATGAAAACGTTTTTCCGTTGGTAATAAATTTCCGCTCCGATTTAATAAATGTAGCTTTCATGTAATTTTAAATTTTATATGATTTGTCTTTCAATTATACTATACGTCTATGGACAAACAGCTGAAACGTACTCAATATTCGTGTCAAATTTATTATTAAATTTATATTTAAAATTAAGTTAATGATTGTCTTACTAATTCCACAGTAACTGATTTACAGTTTAAAATTAAACTTCTTTCAGAGGAGGTGGTGTTTTCTATGTTTTAGTTTTCCTAAAACAATTAAATTTAATGCCTTTTCTGCTAGAACGGTGTCCAGTTGCATGATTTGTAAGTCGTTTTTAGCAAAATAAGATTTTAATGGAATAATCAAATCACATACCGTAAATTGTAAAAAAAAATCCAAATAATTTTTACTACTCCTTTTAACTCCGTAATCCCAGGTACCACTTACTGAAAAGTATTTGATCTTTGATTACTTACATCCATCATGTATTTAAGGAAAATAGCAAATTCAAGTTTTTTTTCCTTGCACATTAAAATTTGGTTTCCTGGATGAAAGCTGCTACAACTAACAATTGCTGGCATTTGAAAAAGAATGATCGCGTAAGACGGATTGTAATGAGAAAGACGATATACACGTGCTGCTTCGTGTAATGGAAAAAGACAACGTGGTATAATTAGCAATTTTTGTATTTGTTTGTTTTAACGATCCAAATAAAGTTTTCTATATCTATGGACATAAATTAAGAAAAATATATTCCTTTTGTAAAAATTTTCATACTGGTTTCTCTATTAGCTAAATATTTTTAACTTCATTTTTCTATTTTTTATGTACCTATGTAGAAAATTAAGAAATTAATTAGCTGCCTAGAGGTGGGTGCAACTGAGAAAGGGCAAAGTTATTCATTTTTAATTCTTTAGATAGTCCTCTTCTGATGACAATTTATTTATTCCACAAATAAAGCAAAAGAAATTTATGAAAAATTATTATTTTTAATTTTTACTAAACAATAAAGCGACGGAATAGGATCTTACCTGTGATTTTCCACCAAAATTATATTTTGTCAAAAAAGGGACGTGCGTGTGAAAAACGGGGCCAGATCTTAGACTATAACATTTTATTTATTTTATTCAAGTAATGGTTAAATCGATTAAGATAATACTTTGAAAAGAATAGCGGTTTTTATATCATTAGTCATTTCTCTATTTATTCCATAACATTTATTCTACTTTAATAAGACTTTTGCTGATGTCGAGCTCAAATGTCATTAGATTTTTTTTATTTGAATTAATTCTAATTGCATTTTTTGTAAACCTTAAATACAATATTTCAATAGTTTGAATCAGTTTACAATACCGATACAGTTGCATCGTTAACCATTTTCACTGCGACAATTATCTTGCCAGTGTCGGTTATTAAAAAAATCTCTTTAAGGTTCAAAATTACCCATAGACGCACACGAAGCGTAGCAAAGCGCAGCGTTGACAGCTATACTTAATTAGAAAGTGTGTCGTAAAAATTAAGCTCAAGTGTCCAATAAAGCTTTCATCGCTCAAGCTGTCGCGGTCTATTCCAAGCGCAAGCTCTATATTTCGTAGACGCGTCGAATATAAAAGAAACTCGTGCATGACGAAGAGTCATTCAACTCTGGAGATAAATTGCGAGTGATGTATTAATATTTTTCTATATTTAAATTAATATTCGGTTACATGTATTTAAAACGGCGTATCTTGCTATTCGAGCAATCTGCTTATAAATAACAGTAACTTATGATCATAAATGTTAGTTTCCCTGGTTATATTAAAAATATAATTATAACAAATTCGTATTAATGTATAATAGAGTCAAATATTTTTAATTCGTTTTGTGTAATTAACAATACTTAATTTTTAACGATATAATTATATTAAATGTCACAATTAAATGAAACTACGTGATGTAGTATTATTTCTACTTTCTTTAAGTTCTTTTCCACGACCTAGGTTTCATCGTGTTACAACATCTTCAGGTGGGCTATTAGCAAAGATTAACCCTTACGAACTTCCAATAGCATTTATATATTACACAAAACAATAGCGGAAGCCGGGTTTTGCTGGTTTTCTCACTTCTTACATTAGTCAGTTTAATGTAGGGGAGCGGTGTAGTTTTTATTGTACTTTCGAGAGTTATAACTAGCTTATAGTTAGCCCACCTGAAGATGTAATATAACAAAACCTAGGTCGTGGTAAAGAACTTAAAGAAAGTAGAAATAATACTACATCATGTAGTTAATTTTTAATAAAGCATTTCTTCAAAATTAACGTCAAATATATTCAATATATTAAATGGGTTATGCCGCTTTAGTTTACACCACTTATTTATCGTAATTGTAAATAAGGTTGTTATGAAAGAAAAATATTTTAGACTTTCACATAAAATGTAAATGTTAGATTTTGATACACTCTACAGTATATACGAGTATACTTATATAGAGAAAACATTAATTATAATGTACTTGAGAAATGTTCTCCCTTCGCTTTTATATTTTATTCTGCAGATTGTTATTTTTGTACTAATTTCAGATAAAATATTTTAATTAAATTACATAATCTAGGTAGTTATATTAATAAATCTCAATTAAAAGTTTTACGCTAAATACCAAAGCGATTTCTCAATCAGATTACCCAGTAATCTCTTACTAAAAATAAACCTTATCTCTGACTAAAAATAAACCTTATTTAATTTTTTAATCATCCACATCTTTTACACGTACAACACGATTATTTAGAAATATTTTCGTAAACACAGATCAAATATCAAATATTAAACTGAAGGAGTTCTAAATTAATTAAGTTTAATTTTGTAAAGAGATTCTCGAAGGAACGATGCTCTGGAGTGGCTGCCTCCCGCCCAACGATGAAACTGTGCTTACTAAATAACTTGAAATTAATTAACCGGAATAGATATCTTAACTGTTTGGCAATACAAACGGTGAAATGCGCTAACTGTGATCCGGAACAAGCGGACCTTGTCTTGATGTTTGTTGTTAAAGTGCCACCGTTGCGGTATTTGCAAATTGGGTGATTTTATAAGTTAAGTTTGGGCTGTTTTAGGATTGGATATCGTTTGTTAGATCGCGTTATTGTTTGACTCTGTTAGTCCAACCGTAAACTACTGTACTCGAGTCCTTTTCAATTATTTTTATATTTGTACGCTTTTTTTGTAGTATGAAAAATGTTTTTATATTTAATTTGAAAACTGAAAGAAATTTGATGAAGTTGTCTTCTTTGTGCTTCTTATTTAATAGTATCCATTTTATTCCCGGAATTACTCTTTCGTTTATTTTATCCACATTAATTTCAAAATATGTCTTAATTGCAGATTCAATTAATTTTTTATATTCTTTAGACATCTCTAATTTTAGATCTCGAATATTTTTAGACATTCGACGACATTTTATTCAGGTATTTTTAAGTTAATAATCCTTTTTTCAATTTAATTTGATAATGTAAGCTTTTTTGATGGTTTTTTTAGTATATTTACAATTTAGTGAATACGTCTGTTTCATAAATTGTCTAAAAATTCCTGGGTAAATAAAATTTATAAAAATTTCTAATTTAATGAGTTACAATTCCAAATATCATCGACGATTATATATTTAGTTAAGATTAAATTCCACCATTGTTAAACAGTTCTTATGAATTAATTCCCCTTGCTGATTATAGACATGAATACTATTCGATTTCATTGGAAACCAAACAAATAAAATATTTTAATACACACAAATATAATTTATTCACGATATCTCTTAGAGTTAGCCAGAATACCAGTTCAGTCCCACTTATCGAGAGGCCGGGAATCGAACTCATATCATCATGGTACATCGCGCTGTCTAAGGCAGTATCAATCTGATACACCATGGTGAACCTTGTATGTAAATATAATATGATAGTTTTAGGAAGGGAATTTTAAATTTCAATCATAACAATCTGGTTTAATGGAATTGGTTGAGAGACCCTTTTTTGTACCCTTTAACCATTCAAATATAAATTTGTAATAGTTACAGAACAAATGTTACAGAATAATGACCATTTTAAAATTATGTTTTTAGCATGACTACACATTTTTCCTGATTTTTATCTTCAAAAAAGGAGTTGGAAAATCTTTTTTGAATTCCTCGTTACTTTAATAACCTAACTTTTAATGTAGATGTGAAATCAAAAGCCGTATACTTTTCTAATGGACAATATTTTTAATCTTCATCATGCACTTGAAGTACCGTTTCATCCGACTTTGAATACTGACATCCTTCGGTTCTTTCTATGTATTTATGTTACAACCACAACATAAACAACTTATATTAAAATTTTCACATTGCTCTATTTATATTCGTTAAAGTTAGGAGTAACTTAATGTAAAGCAAATTCCAAATTATTAAATTCATAAACACCCTCTAATTTAAAATCGTTTTAATTTACTATACGACATCATAAAAAAGTATTGATGTTGGGAAAAATTAAAAATTATGAAGAACTCATATGTCCTTATCTAATATAATTATGTCATAAAAGCGTGAAAAATTTACAAAGTAGAATCTTGACGTCACTTTACGTATTCGTTGAAGTTATAGATGAACATGTATCAAATATATTCTTGGATAGGCAACTATGCAAGAAAATACTCCCAATTAAAATTCTATTTAAATTACGAAAAGAATTATTTAAAGAAAAAAGAAGAACGAAACGAAAAATACTTACATTTGGTCTTCCATACATATGTTTCCGTGTATATGAACCCAGACAAGTATACGTGTTTAACTACCAAATAGGAGTCGTGCGCCCAGGAGATATACCTCGCTGTTGTGTAAATTGACAAAAGTCAAATAAAGCTCGCGCCCTAGAGGCTGCGGTATAAATATTAGGGCGTCAGTAGACCGTGAACTTTAATAAAACAATGCAAATAGAAAAAGGAAGGAACAACTCGAAAGCTCGCCTCGTGGGGCAGAAAGATATGGAGTTGGAATATAGCGCCAGTTTCGTGTTACTAATTTGTTTGTATAGACGTATAGTAACAAAGAAGTCAAAATGTTTCCACATTAAACTTGTTTACTTACTTTAACTTAGATTAAATATTGAGAAGATTTTTTTAAGTAGAAATTAAACTTTTTAAGGTAATTTAAAATAAAGAGGAAGTTTTAAAGATAAGTCGATATGATTTATCTTCCAATCTTTTTTATTTATAATTAATAAAATGATTGTTGCAAATTTCTTACGTTGTATGATTTTTCAAATAGCATGTACTCTTTAAAATAATTAAAACTAATTTATAGAATAACTAATTTGAGAGCAGATACAAAATATCAAAAAAAAAAATATGTATGAAAAGCATTCAGTCACAATTTATAGATGAATTTCAGTTCTAACGCCGTTCGTACACGACGAGATTAGTAACTGAAGTTAGTAGCAAGTTGTGTGTAAAGTTATTCCTGTAGGAAGTAGTATATTATCTAAATCTTAACCAATCACTAATTAAATACCAATTATAATAGTCAGCGTCGAGTTCAATCCAATTTTTCTCGCATTCCCACATGGACTTCACTACAAACTTGTTACTAAAAACTTGATTTCTGTTTAAAATAGTTTCTTCCGGTATTTTAAGGTACTCGCCATTTCTGTCACGGTCTTCATCGTTGATGTCGATAACAATAAAATAGTGCGAAATATTATCCATTACAATCGTTATTTGACAAATTGGCTATCAGTTTAGTGCAGAAAATATTGAGAAAATACGAAGTTTAATGCACTTGGCAAAAACAAATTTCGATTTGAGCTACCAGTTTGAGTTGCGTTTCTGCATTTGCAACTATAATAAAAGATGAGGAACTTCACATCGCCTTTTAGGTACAAACTTGTGACATGTGTTTAGTTGCGCGCTCCTTGTCAAGTTTGACGCTGAATCAGCCAATATTTTTATTTTGCCAATAGTTGGGTAGGAAACTAAACAAAATCTTCACCACATGGTCGGTGGATAGCGACAGGTTCTTCCCATATATGTGTCAGAGCGGGCAGTAGGTTTAGTTCCGAGTGGATTTAAACTGTTTAAGTCTAAGAAAAGAGCACAGAATAAACACAGAGGTATATCTATTGTAACTTCAATTAGTCACATAAGTAGCTAAGTTTATCAGTTACCTTTCAGTGCCATGTGAATTGATATTATCACGTATACGACGGTCTGTATTGAATACGGAAAAAAGTATATATGTAATAAATTGGTAATTTCCTCATATAACGCAATTATAGAAACTTCACTAATATACCGGCTGACTTGTTCTAATTATAAAATATGTTCCCACAAAGATAATAAACATTTTACGTAATTATTCGCCCAATTTGGCTTATAACATGACATAATTACTGGCCAACCGCATGGCGCAATTTATGTGCTCAAAGCCGTACTTGTTCAGTTCGATCATTACGAATTTCATAATTATTCCCACAACGGTAGTCGGACAGAATGGAATATATGGAGGTATGGCTCGCTACATATTCGAGCGAAATAATGGACAATCGTAGCTATTAATTCTGAAATGAAATGAACGTTATTATCAATAGGTTCTAAAACAACACGCAAAGCGTATTATTGGCGCCGGAAATATTATAACAATATCGGATTTCTAAAATTGCCGAATGTTGAAGGTAAAGCACCCTCTTAACACAATTAATTAATTTATTCACCGATTATCAGGTCGATGATTTTTTTCACATTATTTTCTTTCGCCATGTTCTTGAATTTTTTTTTTAAATTTTCCTTACTTTTTCTCTGAAATTAGAAATAATTTTTCTTTCTAAATGGCTTGTGAAACAAAAAAAAAAGGTTTCCCTCTTTCTAATTCGTCACCGTGGTATGTTGGGATCAACCTACAAGGCACATGGCCATTGACTGCTAGGCGCACCGCGGGGACACGGCTTCAATCCCCGGCTCCTCGTCGAGCGAGAATAAGTCCGCCAAATGTATCAATTAGATACAATAAAGTACAGAAATAAATTAATAAATATTTCCTTATAAATTAATTTAACAATAGTGCTCGGAATTATAAAGCATTTAAAAAAAAAAAAATCAAATCCACGCCACATTACACTAATAATCGTGACTTACGTTTAAAAGAATGGTTTAAAAACAATGAAATATTTCATAAATTTGTGAGAGATTTTGCACTTAAAGATTATATTGGCCCCTATGTATAAGATATTTCAAAACTGTCCAAAAAAGTATCATTTGGATCCACGTAGAAATGTGATCGCTTTATAAGTACTTATTTATCAGTCACTTATTCATTTTGAACCACTCTTTATACCACAAGTATTGTGCTATATTGCGCTTTCATAGATTTTCAAACTGTCTTTCGGAATGCATACGGGGGCGGAGGAGGGGTGATAATACAGATAACAGTGTTTACTTATATAAATATGAATGCGTTATTAAATTACCAAAAACTTGTGTCAAATACAAGTTAAACACCGCCATATAGTGTAGAATTATAAATCTAGACATGTTTGGTGGTTGATTTTAAAAGGAAAGCATTGTCGATGTTAATTGATTTAGTAGTACTCTTTTAATTACTTGTTTAAGTAGTAGAACTGAGAAACATATTAAGTATATCTATTGCAGATTTTTATGAAAACTGTATCTATTTTAATATTGCTAATTATAAAATTGCTAACTTGCATACGTCAGTATAAGAGCGTTATTAAATTAAATACGTTTATCAAAAAACAAATTAGCCTTCTAGTGAAAAATTATGAACTACAAATGTTTAGATGGTTGATTTAAAAAGATGGAATGGTCATCATCGTTGATGTATCTGGTAGTCTTCTCGACCTACCGTTCAAATAGTAGTTTCATTTAATTGTGGGTTTTATTTTCAGTTAGTTAGTATTACTTGAGTCGATTAATTCTTACTAGGAAAACTGTATCCCCATCAGCTGTAGACTTTTGAGGAACAGAGAGATTAAAGACTTTTTTTTACGTTTTGTAAATATTACAAGAGTCGCCGACGAAACGTCTGAACATGAACACACCAATACAACGATTGAACGTTAGTACGCCAACGCGATGATTGAACATTAACACGCCAACGCGACGATTGAACATCGATACGCCAAAGCGACGATTAATCATTAATACGCCAATGTGACGATTAAATATTAACACACTAACATGATGATTGACCCATTACAAATTGATGCCCTAATTTTTAATGACGAAAGTAAGAATGACCGCCAAACCAGGATTTACTCATTAACAGAAAAAAATTAAATGAGTTATCTAAGGTTTTGCCAATTATTCTTTAAAGAGACGTGTTCTTTTTTAATGAACTTGAAAGCTAACTTGGCGGAAGTTACGACGACGTGAAGTTACAGATTACCACCCCGTCAACTGCGCGGCGACTTCTTCATTCCACCCCTATAACTTTTGTTTGTTTTCCTTTATAATTATAGCCCTTTTACAAATGAAAATATTTTATTAAGTATACTGTGCGTTTGAGGGTGCGAGTTCTGTTGATTTAAGGGAGATTCAATTACAATTAATTTAATATCTTTGCAATTAATTATTTTATTGTAATGAATATTGACTTTTTGGTGATGGTGATACCACTTAAAATTTTAAACAAGTTATTCGTGAGCTGTCTTTGAGAAAACCACAGGAACTTCATGAAATAAAAAAGGTTTTTTGTTTTTTTTTGGATTTGTTATAAAAATGGTTTAATATCTGGATAAACTTCCACTACCTTATGGCTGTATTTTCAGTTAGACACAGGATGTTTTATGATCAGAAGAAAAACGGTACATGACAATAAATTATTCAAAAAGTGCAAGGACATTTAGGACTAATTATAAAAATTATTTGCAAGCATTTGTATAGTACATTATTGGATCGTATTTCTTTACTCGATTAAAGGACAGATTAATGAAGAAGTCGCTACGAACACCGTTATAAATAATTAATAATTATAACAAGTTATTACATCAAAATGCAGTCATAATTTATTTGATTCGAATAACAGCATGATGGGCGAGAAAATTTTCGTTGTATTAGTTATTTCAAATAACGGATAGATTATTATTATCTTTCGTAAAACTTAACTTTTTCCTCGTTAATAATTATCGAAGAAACTGTCAAAAGAATGACGTTTAAAAAAATATTTTAATTTGAATTCAGAAGACTAATTAAAAAAAAATAGGAGACAATAAAGAAACCATGTCTACAATTAAATGAAACTACGTGATGTGGTATTATTTCTACTTTCTTTAAGTTCTTTACCACGACCTAGGTTTCGTTGTATTACAACTTCAGGTGGGCTATTAGCAAAGATGCTAATAGCCCTTAAGCCATAGCCATCAGAACTTAAAGAAAGTAGAAATAATACATCACGTAGTTTCATTTAATTGTGAATAATGAATTTCTAGAAATTAACGCTAAATATATTCATTATTTGAAACCAAGTCTACTTTCATTAATTTTTTGGTTCAGTTTCTTTTTTTATTTATGAAGAATGAAAAGATCTAAATAGAACCGGTTTACTGAGTGCTCTTGATCTGATTTTTAACAAATTATGTAATTTTATGACTACCATTTTAATTTTTTTTATTATTCGGTATACTTATGTGTAACCAAAAATTATTCTATCAATACCTTGTTTGATAAGTCGAATAAGTAATTTAACATTCAAGATAAATGCGTAAACATTTATTTATTATAAATTATTAGCCATCTGTAAATTAAAAAAAATATTAAATTAATTTCTGGACATAAGTCGAATATCTATCTAATAGAAGACACATAAATTTCAAGAAACGTCGTGTTAATCAGCGTTACTCGTAGTTCATTTGAATTTTCCAAATAATATATAAGTTATCAAACATACGAGTATTTAAAACTGATGGTTTAAATTTAAAATTTCATCTAAACGATTAACGGTAAGAGCAGCCTTTCAACGAAACGTAGCTCCGACCGATAACGACCCGACACACATTCGCTCTCACCGCGTCATCAGTCAATCCGTCCTCTTGCGCTTCTACCTCCACAAATCGGACTCAATCGACCCCCTCCCCCTATCCGCAGCCACTGTACCACGCGGTCCATCAAAAAGTGTTCCGTTTCGGTTTGATGGAGCGCTGACAACGGTAGTCGGCTTCTTAATTAAATAAGACGTCTCGACCGGGTAGGAGCGGGCGGACGAGCGAACGATGTTTGATGGCCGGGGTTCAATTCATTTCGCTGACAGATTGTTGGGGCCTAAGTTAATTAATTTCTTTGGTTCCAGCCCCACGTAAATCCACCTAGCGGCGAAGGGTTGTAAGAGTAAAGTAATTCGGTGTCGTGTTTTCGAGTTGATTTGAGTGGTTTGTTTTGTTTTGCGGGTTCATTCGAGATTCCGGGGCTTTCAACGATTCGGTATCTTTAAAATTTTTGCGGAGGTGCGCCGCGGGTGGTCGATTTCGTGGGCCTTTGTTAGAAAGAGGGCTTTGGAGTTGTGGGCGCTGATGGATGCAAGGGAAAATGATTGTTTACGTGCGTGTAAATATAATTAATTAATATAAAAGTTTGTTGAAACTTGCACAGCATAAATTTCAGAAATATTTTTATTATATGTAGGGGTCATTTAAAAGCAAAATAAAATTCATTCATCTTTAACCTGTAAGTATCCATTACTGAATATGTGTCCTTCCCAAAGTGCGTCATCATTGTCTTATGCCTTTTACATTCAGCCGTTTCTCACCGATTTTTAGGTCTTCCGTAAATTTGGTGGTAGGGAGAAGGCATCAAATGCTCGTCAAGATTGGTGGTCTACTCCACTGTTCAAAATAGCATATCCCATCGTTAATGGTTCTTCGATAAGTATGACTTGTTCATTGCCAATTCAGTTTGCTGATGTTAAGAGCTATATCGACAACTTTGTCTCTTGGTCGCTCCTCCTCATTTCGGATTTTGTCCTTCAGAGACACGGCGAGCAAAGCTTTTTTCAGTTCCAAAGTTCATTACAAAACACATTGATTATAGATCTTCATCTTTAAAGACTGCAGAATGAAGGATACAGTTTGGCAAATGTTGCACAATCCTGTCAAATTCTTAAGAAGTATTTTGCTGAAGCTGTTTCTACCCAACTGAATCACTTGTCCCAGATAGACGTACACTTGAACAATTTCGATGCTAACAGTACTGATGTTTACCGATCTTGATACTATATGTGAATTGAACAAGACTTTAATAAATTCAATATCGATGCCCACTCGTTTGGAAATACCTTGCCACTAAGCATTTTTTTAAGTTCTAGAGCGAATTAATAGAATTGCTATATCATCAACAAACCTCAAATTTGACATATATTCGTCATTTACATTGATGTTCGTCCTTTTTCCAGTTTAAGTTCTTAAAAACGCCTCCCGTCGCACTTATAAATAGACTCAGAGATATACAATTTTGCTGTCTTACTCCATGGCACTATTGGTTAGGTCTCTTTAACTGGTTCTTCACTTGGATGGAGGTTATAGAGGATTAATAATTCGATTGACTTGGAACCGCTATAGAGAATCCAAAACATTCTAAGTTTCAACAGAGTCGAAAGCTTTCCACTTATCCACAAAAGTTAGACCCAGCAGTTAGTTATACCCTATCAATCTTCTGAATAAATTGTCACTGCATATGGATGTTATCTACTGTATCGGTACTGTACATTTCTTTAAACAACAGTCTGAAAATCGTCGAATGTTCAGTTGAGGTGCCTTGTAATGATTTGAGAACAACTTATAAATGTGATTTAAGTGTGAAATCGGTTGTTAGTTCTGTTCCTTAAAAACAGCCGCACTGAATACCCTTTGTAATTTTTTAAAGGCATTCAGGTTGATTTTATTGTCTAGAAATAGACTGAAATATCAATGAACTCTGTATTTTTATAACTAGAATTAAGTTTAAAACGTATGAAAGGTCAATTTCACTCTTTAATATTTAATTTGGATCTAAACTAAACTTACTTTCCTAAATACAAAGTAACAAACAAATATAGAAAATTTTCTATTTCAAAGTAAGTGACATTACACCAATTAAATATTGAGAATAAATTAGTCAAATAGTGAAAGTGACAATAAAAGGAACATCAATGCTATTTAGCCTTATTTTGTATTAAAAAAGGATACAAAAAAAATATTTAAAAATTGTAACCGTAAGAAAATTAAATGGAATAAATAGTACATTTAATTAGAATATAAGGAAGAAATGAGCTACAAGGTTTAACTATTTGAAAATTTTTATAATAATATAATTTGGGCTTGTCTATTTGAATTTTTTTATAATAATATAATTTTCTTTGACAAACATTTATTTCACTAGTATCATACAAAATTTAAATTCTCGTTTATTTTTAATTGAAGATGAATCGGTAAATATTTTTGTAAAACGATTTATGTACTGCCAAAAAAGTCTGGTGTAAAAAATAATGTTTTAATGTTACAAGAAAATTATTTAATATTGTGCAATAGCTCAAAATGATTTTTGATGTTTTTTAAGGAAAAATACATTTTATATAAAAATCAACAATGAACTCAAAATTAGAAAGTTTAATCATTAAGACAAAGTTTTTCTAAAAAGGATAATTTGAAAAAAAAGTAATCAAAGAAATAGCCATAATCCTTTCACTTTATCGATCAGCAAAATTAACGAAAAACCTAAATAACCAACAAAAAAATTATATATAGTTAAATATATTAATAAAAAATTGCCCTGCATGGCGGTGTGTAAAATACGTTCCGCGAGGTAAGAAATCACATTATGCGGAACATATATCATAGGACAAATTTGTGTAAATACAAATATATTATTTATATCGCTAGATCACAGTTAAAACTATGAGCTATAAATGTAATCCAATAGTATGAGTAGGGGCTGTCCAAAGTTGAAGGGCACAAGAAATATTCAAAATTTAATATTTGCATGCACACAACTTAGAATCGATTGCTTACACAGATTTACTATTCATTTACCTGTTATTCATTAAACCACAAGTAAATGATTACATTTACTTTTATAAATAAAAACAATAAAACTCTGTCAACGTATTAAATTTACCTAACGCGTTATGCGATTTCCCACTGTAAGGGGAGCGCGTTTTGCGGGAGCCAACTATTTCGAAAGCAATGCAAAGCCAAAAAAAATATATATTTTATGTGGTGATCAATACTCAAAAGTGTTTCTAGAATAAAAAAAACATAAAAAACAATATTGTAGCGGAATATATATAATTTTAAAGCCTCTAAGTAGAGTATACAAATAAACGAAACACATGGTAAAGGGTTACTTTTAACTCAGTACCAAATATTAATTATTTGTTTCATCATCCACTGGTAATAAACACGAATAATTAAATGAAAATCACATGTATCTATACCTTTGCTATTTCCCTATAAGAAATAGTAAGCCGTAATGACGTGAATTTATACTAATTAGTTTCCTTGTCGTTTCGCAAGAGTCTCAATATCGCGCGACATTATATAGGTACCATTTTACTGAAAATGAATTGTGTAAATTACTGTTTATTTATTATGTTCAATAATTTTGTGCATAACGATAATAAATATACGCGTATTTTACATCTTCTTTGTAGTAAATGAATTATGAAACACTCTAGAAATATTTTATTTAGACGAAACTCGAAACTGAATACCCGCCACGATTTACTGAACTAATTTTCTTCGGTTTATTAATAAGTTTTGAGCTACTAGTTTGGACGTTTCTAAAAATATTATCGAAAGTTCTTAAATATTTTATGATAAGGTAGAATATTCTATTATAGATCGAAATACGCTCGGTTAATCGCAGTTAGCGCTGAGCTTTTAAGTTCGTCACATCAAAGAAATTAGACCTAAATTTACATTATGTACGGACTGTTTTACTTTATGAGTAAATTATTATCGATAATTCTTGACATTAAAACGTAAATTCAACTGGTTGAAGAAATTAAAGTTGATAATGCGAAATGTATTAGACGCGTTGATCACATACCCAAATCTCAATGGTTTAGTACAGGACAAACAGGAGTTTCAGTACCGAAATATAAACTAAATGGCGCAAAGGTTAAGTTATCGAGTGAATGCAATAAGAATCACAATGGAATAAGTTATCGAGTGAATGCAATAAGAATCGCAATGAAATAAGTTATCGAGTGAGTGCAATAAGAATCGCAATGAAATAAGTTATCGAGTGAATGCAATAAGAATCGCAATGAAATAAGTTATCGAGTGAATGCAATAAGAATCGCAATGAAATAAGTTATCGAGTGAATGCAATAAGAATAGCAATGAAATAAGTTATCGAGTGAATGCAATAAGAATCGCAATGAAATAAGTTATCGAGTCAATAATATTCTCGCATTATTCACTGGAAAACTTTCAGAGAGGCCTATGGTGAATATGGAAATTTACTCTCGTCAACCAGATTGACTAGCTGACAAACTAAATAGTCAACAGGACACATTTTATTTTCTGCTTAATGATGCTAGACTACTTATAGCAAAATATGCTAGTCAAAAATTACAAGTGTGGAGATAAATTTTGCTAATCACATTCATCTTATTCACCTATCGTTTACAGAATCAATAATTTACCTTTTATTTTAATCCTAACGAATTTTCACGCTGAAGTTATATTGTCACTGGCTACTAGACAATAGCAAGTCTTAGGTAAGACATTTCGATTTTAAAAGTTGAATAATTACACAACCGTAATAAGTCGTAATGCTTAATAATGTAATTATTCGACGTTAGCAAGGGATTTGAAATTTACGAATACACATTCTCAAATGATAAATTTTCAAGATTTATGAAAACATTACAAATACCCAGTTATATTGTATGAGTTAAGGCAAATTTAATTTTGCATTAGCCTAATTTGCACATGATTGACGAGGGATCTGCCCGTCAAGCCAACAGCCTCACCTGCCTTCATTCATAATTTAACCTTATTAAGTCGTTGGAACTGTGAATGTAGACAAAGATTCTTCAGGCTTAATCGCCAAGCGCCGAAGTAACTTTCCGTTTTGTATGCCCTACATGCTTCGAAATTTCAATTTAACTTTTCAAGTAACTCGCTGTAGCAAGGTATCGTAGCTGAACGCTACGCATAGTACTCCGTTGTCCTACTTGGTAGTATATTTCGTACTTGTATATCGATTAAATGACGCAGAGGAAAGCAAGTATTGATAGCAAAATTTAGAAGTACTGGCCAGGCTTCAGAAGAGTTTAAGTTTTGTCCTTGTATTGACATTAAACATTTCATGTTTGTTGATTTTGCTTATAATTAACGGGCTAGTGAAGAGAAACTAAACGATATTGTTTTAATTTTTAATTTTACAAAGTAAATTATTTATTGATTATAAAAATATCTACCTATTTACTTATTATAGCAAAATTTATTATAACAATACCTACCTACCTATATTATATGGACATAAGCATGATATTTTTAGAAATAATTTAGACAATCATAATGGTATCTATAAAATACATGCTAGTAAAAATGTCGAAGTAATTTCCTGTCCTATTTTTTCGTAAAATAAAAAAAACTGTCCTAGATCTCAATTAGTTGGCAGGTTTAAAAATCGACCGATCGTAAAAAAAACTACACATTCAAATTCCACTTTGGATAAAAATAAATATTTCCTGTTTAAAAATATCGCAGAAATTATAAATTTGAATCTTTCGACCAAATTAAAATATAATAAAGAAACTAGCCAAAATCTTGCAAAGTTTAAAAATATTCTCAACTATATTTTATGCCTAATAATTAATAATATTTAGATCTACTAATTGTCTGTATTTAATTTTTCTAACAAGATTATATGAACCTTTAGCTTCTTTGCATTGTGAATACAAATAGTTTACGTAATAATATTAATATTTATTTATTGGTCCAGCCTAGCTTTCAATTTAAGTTTAATCCTTAACTACCTACCACATATTTTAGAAACTAAATAATAATAATAAAATAATACTTTAATTAAAATAAAAATCAAAATAATTGAAAACAAACTACTACTTTTGTCATAAAGACCAAAAATAATAAATTTATTTTTAAATAAAAATAAAAACTGATGTAATCTACAAGAACATTTATATATATATATATATATATATATATATATATATATATATATATATGCATATAAAACATTTTATATATAAACCGCTACAGGTTTTTGGATACCCTTGCAATGTCCACGGTTTAAAATAATTAGACAGATGTCGTTGTAATAAAATTTAATTTCTTTACGTTGCTTTCACTACAAAACTTATTTTACAGCTCTTTTTTAGCTTTTTCACTATTTTTTTTGTCGAATAAATTAGCGTCTATTTTAATAAAGAAAGTAGTTGTATCTTTTTTCAAATTCTGTTGCAAATATCATGACCACACAATGTGAGGTTTTGTTGTCTTTTAAAACGAAAGACATATTTCCTTAAAACTTGAAATACAATTTTAATCGAAATGAAGCAGGATATATGTATTTATTACGGCGTATTCTTAAATTTTTTGTGTGTTACAATTTTCAAATAAATTGATTAGTTTTTAATAACATTTTAAACAAGCTATCTAATGTTGCTGATTGAACTGAACTGTCGATACCAAATTTATGACGTTTTCCAGTATATGTAAAACTGAAGACAAAAAATTGTTAACAGTTGTATATAAAATTGGAGACAAAAAATCTTTGATATCACTTTGTATGCACGATTTCCAAAAGCTAAAAAATACTTGTAACAAACAACTTAATCACGAGAATATTTGTTTGTGATGTAAACTATTAGTTACCAGTTACGTGATATTTACATGTGTTGTTATCTATTTGTAATCTCGGAATAAAGTACACCCATTCTATCGAGAAAAACTGAATCGTATTGTCAATGATAATATTTATTTAATGTTATTAATTATTACTTTTGTGAACATTGAATTGTAAATTTAAAGACACTATCTATAAACTATGAACTATGAATTTAAAGACACTATCTGGTGAGACTGTATTTAAATTCATAGCATTTCTTTGGTGTTCTAGCTTTGATGAATAAGTTTTTTTTGCAAAAAAGACAACAATAAAGTATGCGAACATTATTTACCGTACTCATAAAAGGCAATTAAATTTGTCAACCATTATAGTTTACTTTTGAATTGCAACTTGTAAAATAATATTAAAAATCCAAACAAATAATAAAATAAGTATGGTGGTAAAGTAAAAATATTCTCATAAGCATTAAACTGGCGATGATAAGAATTATTTGAATTAAAAGTATGGGTAAAATTAGGTATTATCGGCAATCATCCTATAAATTATTATAAATCGTTTACAACTTCCACAAGCGAGATAATTTTAGAGGAATATCATCAAAAAAACTTGAATTGATAGATTACCAAATTAAGATTCCAAAATACGAACGTAAGAGAAATATGAGAGGGAAACAAGTTTCTGAAAAAACGAAACTAAATTTTGAATATAATTAAATTATACAAAAGGTTTACTAAGAAAGGAAAATGACAATATTCCCAATAATATGCCCCCAATTTATAAACGTCAAGCGTCACAAACAGGCCATGCAATGTTCAATCACATTTGTTTAAGAAAGTGTTCCATTAATTTATTATTTTTTCATGGTTATAGAACGAATAAGGTAGTTAAAAATTGCGGCAAAGTTCCGTATTTTGCATTTAATAAAGTTTAAATTTAAAAACTGGCACATGTGTTTGAGTTCTTAACATAAATTTTATATTTGAACTTGGTAAGTTTTTTTTAATTCATTTTTAAGATTTGTTAAGTTAAACTATGAAAGTTAAGTAAAAAAAATATTTATGCATATTATTTAAATTTAAACTTTATTCCAATTCGACAGGAAAAAACTACTTGAAACTTGACGTTTATTTTGAATTCAATCTTTTTTTCACTTAACAAGGGAACTTTCTCAATTTTCATATTTATGTCTTTGAAGCTATTTAATACTAAAAAAAAGACACTTAGTTCAATACTAGGTACTCACTCTGTGTTTCAGAAACTAACTTTAATTTCAATGTTCAACGCTCACCTTTCTTCATGATCGTATTCTGCACGAGAAGAAATATTAGTTTTAAATATATCGAAATGTAATAAACGGATTTTAATTTCCGCCCGATTTCCGCGGCGCGAAAAGTAGGTGGCGAAAATAGATGGAGGTCGCGCAACCCACCGCTATCTATATCTTTGTATAAATATCTATCTATATAACGATTGTGTACGTAACTGTGCCCTGCGAAAATTATATATATATATATATATATATATATATATATAAATGTAGTACAGTTAATGACTCGAATGCGTATATCGTGTAATTATGGATATTTGGTAAGTCTTTGATGTATTTTCTTGCATAATGACATTTTATTTTAAAATTTTATTTTTCTGGGATTACAAGACTTAGCAATATTAACAAAATTTTACATTTTAAGCCCACCTGAAGACGTTGTAATACAACGAAACCTAGGTCGTGATAGAGAACTTAAAGAAAGTAGAAATAATACTACATCACGTAGTTTCATTTAATTGTGAATAATGAATTTCTACAAAATTAACGCCAAATATACTATACTATAACACAATTAAACTAATTACAGACTTCTTTACATGTAACATATGTATATACGAATAAATATATTTCCTAAAGTAAATATGAATTCAGTACAACACATTGACTGAATATTTTATTTTGTATTCAACTGTGCGATACAAGGATCCGACAAACGTCAGCATCCGAGATTTCCTGTCGCAGATTTTCGTATTCACGGTATTCAATTTGCATATTGAGATTGACGTTTTATTGTCCTTTTTTCCGTTGCAGGTACGTTCACGTCATTACTTCTGCTCATGCACCCAGAGCGCTGACGGCTCCTATTTGAATATGTCATGAGGTACTGTTCTAATCTATTTATTATTGATTTTCAAACTTGGATACGGTAGCAAATAAAATATTGGTAATATTAGTTTGTTCATATATTATATTAAAATAAAAATAAAAGTTATTTATATTTCTGAAAATAAAACTTCGCGCTGACGGCTCCTATTTGAATATGTCATGAGGTACTGTTCTAATCTATTTGTTATTGATTTTCAAACTTGGATACGGTAGCAAATAAAATATTGGTAATATTAGTTTGTTCATATATTATATTAAAATAAAAATAAAAGTTATTTATATTTCTGAAAATAAAACTTCACAAGTACCAAACGAACTGGCATGATTAGTATTTGCCTAATATTGTTTTATATATAATCCGATAATCTCTAATAAAAATATATGTAGAGGTAATTAAAATATTTATTACATTTTTCAGTGATGAGTATGTTATTTATATAAACGATATTTTTAAATCAATAATACCATTAACCGTAAAGCATTTTGATATATAGTGGTGAAAAAATATTCTACGTCATGAACTTCTTTATGATCTGCAACTGAGGCGAAAACTGTTCTCTATTAAAACTCTTAACCTAGTAATACTGGGACCATTGATCAATTTGTGTAAGCCCAATATTGTTTAAATAACTCGCCTTTTTAAAAAGTCGATAGTGAAAGTCCCCATTATAACTAATCTCATCTCTGTATGCGTTTATTAATGCAGCTATCGAACTACCGTATTTAATATATATATATATATATATATATATATATATATATATATATATATATATATATATAGATATTGTAATTCACTAATTATCGTCAAATGTGTGTATTATTCTCGGTAATTTTTACAAATTCGAAATAAAGATAAAGAGCAAAATAAAAATTATGGAAAAATGATTTCCTATAGTTTAGTTTTTTTTTGTACCAAAAAAAAACTATTTCCTATAATGCGATACTAATAGTTTTCGTTCTTTGCAATAGCGCAGGTCATTCCTTAATTGCTAAAGACAAGTTTGATTTTTTTAAATAATTTTTTGTGAGTTTTGATTTTTATGACACATGGAAAATATTTTTTTTAAATTAAAAAATATTGAATTTCTGATTCACAAGTTTCTAAGTATTTCCTAGATACTGAGCCGAAAAATTTTCTAATAGCAAATTTTAATCCTTAATTTTTATATCGGATATTAAAAATAAAATTGTTAATATTAAAAAACATATTCTGATAGACACGTGTTCTGAATTATATATTTTGTTGAAATATGACAAGGTCAAATTTCATAGGCGTAAAAGAATACTAGTAATACGCAGAAAGTCAGAAAACTTTGACAAACCTATCCTTGTCTGGATAAGAATCCCTTAAAATTAGTTTTGAATTAACAGAAATAATATATAAATTAATAAAATGTAATATAATTTGAGTTTTCTTCTAATTTCTACCTTTTAAAAATTAAGTGCTTTTTAGTAAGTTATTCTCTTGTATGAAGTATGTATGTACTTAAAAGGAGTATAGAAGTCTGAGTTGATTACTTTTTCCCCTAGTTTTTTTTAATAGGCGTGCGTCTATGAAAGTAAAATAATTTGTGAATTACAAGTAATATCAAATCAAGATTAATTCAAAATTTTTGTAAAGGCCTGTAAACTAAATTTATTATTTTAGAGTTTCTTATTAGTATAACATAGGTTAAACTAAAGTGTTTATCGAATAGAATATACATTTTTTTTAGATAAGGAGATATAATTCGCGTGTAGAAGTTCCCTTTATAATTCTTTTTATCGGTTAAAGATATTTTTGACGATATGATATTTTTACGTATCGCCATAAAAAATACACTCAAAAATGCACAATTCAAATTAATGGGTTAAAAACCTGATGATTCGGCGTTTAGTTGACATAAATTTAATATTAATACGACTGGCTTATTTCGTGTGAAATAAAAAATAAACTTCGGCTGAAACTGCCTTTTGCCAAATATCTCGTTTTAATCTAACCCTGAAAATTATTTATGACTTATTCAAAAGTAGCAGTCAAAATGCCCCCCAAACAGAATTTAAAATTAACAGCTCTATCGGGAACCCCTACGTTTGCGTTGCTTTTAGCCTAGGGCGCAAAGCATACAAAAAAATTCAAGCAAAACGCTAAGTACTGCAGCCTAATAGTCGTTTCAGCCACCGAACTCCACCGTTTATGGTGCGGCGAAGTTGAAAAAAAGGGGACGTCCCAATCCCCAAAGGACTTGGAACGAATGCATTATAAAACACTTTCAAGAGCGACTTAAGGGAGTGACACTTGAGTATCCAAAGTTATAAGTCCCATTCGTAAGTACCTGAATCAGTTTTTTTGCGGATACCGCATATGGTAAGAATTAATATATAAAATAGCTAAAAAGGTTTCCAAAATCTACTATAGAACCGAAACTCTGTAGCACATATGTCTGATGCGGAAATCTATTTAACTACTACTATTAAAACACACATTAAATACTTGTATGCGTAATTTTTCGAAGGAGACTCAGAAAATCCCGTATATTATTCATCTTTGGTGTATTATAACACTATTAAAACACTATTTTATAGAGAAAATAAAAAAAAAGAAATCGTCATGCATTCAAATCACAATATATTTTAAAAGAGTAATCAGGTTAATGTATTTTCAAATAATAACCAAGTTATTTTTTACTAAAGTTTATAAATGCTATATATATGAAACTCTTTTAACGAGTACGATGAAGCTAGTGCAGATTGTATCTCGTTATAACGTCCATGCACAGATATAACTTGTTAATTTACGAAACTCACATGTTCAACACGGTGGTTGAAGAATCCATGTAAATGTCGCAAAGAATGAATAAGACATTAATTTTAACACTACAAATTGAATGACAGTATTGACTAATCGGTTATTTTTAATTAATTTAGGCAATGGCCACACCATAAAAAAAGGTCAACATTGTCCATTTTTTTATAATCGTTTCTAAAAAATGTATATACTTCTTTAGGTTTTTGTTGTTATTTTTATTTTTTAAAAACGATACTTGGTATATTAAAAATGTATATATTTCATAACTTTTTTATTTACTTCGTCTATGAAGATGACTTTCCGTTTATGTAATATGGTGGAAACTTGTATTTTATTTTTTAATCTGCCCTGATTATCAATGCTTGCAGTGTTGATCTTTATGTTGTAGAGATTATCAGTTTTAGAAAAATAATGTTAAGGTAAGTTCCTGAAGTACCTCTAACGTAAGATCCATTATCCATCATATAATTTATTGAAAACAATTTTAATAATCAATTTTCATATTTGGACGACATCTAAGCACACTCTTAAACACTATACGATATTCTCAATGTCCAAAATTTGTTTAGTGGATAATTTATATTTTATAGATTTGTTTTAAATATTAAGGTTAGTATCTTATAAATAAATCCCACAAAAGTGATTTACAAAAAGAAGTTTGATAAACGTACACTGTTTTATTACTTGCAATTGTTAATTTTTTATGCATTTCTCAAGGTTAAATACATATTTGTAATCAATTAAAAACATAATTTATTTTATTAGTAATCTTTACATACTAAAATTGGACTGAAGTAATTTTAAATCCAGTTTAAATGTGGCTCGAAGAAATTTCATTCATTACTTAAAGAAATTAATAGTGGCGATTAACGGCGAACTTTAAAGAAATTAAATTAATTATCGTAGAAGATAGAAAAAAAAACTCTGTCCAGCAAGTGAAACCAAAATTAATATGAGAATATTGACTATTATAACAGGGCGTATAAACATTTATGAATATTTGTAGTTATGCTAATAGTAATAAAATATCCGGTCAGACTCCCATGCTGTATTCCACGAAAGCAAGACGTTTCTATTCCGGTTTTCTAAACTTTTATGGTGACAAGCCTATATAGGCTATATAGGCTTCGTGGGATGCGGCATGGGATGCGTGCAAACTACGTGTCTTGACTGGTCAAATAAATAGTTTTATATTAAAATTGACATTCTTACATATAATCAAAATTAAAAATAAAACCAACGTAGCGCTTTTTATATATTTTATTCTCAAGAATTTACATTGATCATTATTTTGTCACTAGTTAGTACTTCCATCATAGTTTAGAGTCGAATTGTTCACAACGAAAAACTATCTCAGCCAATGCAATGCTAATTATGTGTGGTCAATACGAATCTCAGCGCCAACGCTTCCACTTTTATCAGATTTTTGTAATCGAACAATTTCAAGATTAGTGGGGACGGTGATTTTTTAGACATTTTTAGGACTATCATTATGAAAAAAGTTTTTTACTTTTAATTTTGATAATTTTCCGTTTGATATCCAACGGGCCGACCTTCAACAATTTTTTTCCTTCTTTATCACCCTTCAAAACATAGATTGTTTTGAGTTGACAAACTTGAAATTCAACTTTTTAAATGTAATATGGAACTTCACAAAATCTATTTATTTCTTTATGATCGCAACAAAACTAAATAGAATTCCAATATGTATAAGTGTGTCATACATAAAATAATCTACTCAAAATAATATACGCATGAAGAATGGAAAATTTCCGGGTTAATAATACGACATGCATACGAAATACTAAAAAATATTTCATAGCATTTTTGCTAATTTGGACTTACAAATTTCTTTAAATGTTAATATAAAGTTATAACATAATAAAAATGACGTTTTAACGCGAACGAGCTTCAGCACACAATAAAAGCGTCACTGCAATGTAAACTCGTAACAAATGAATATGATCCACGGAGGAGGGGATGGAACCATCCATCAGTGCAACATGTAAACCGATATAGATGACGGGTGCACCTGAACTAAAAGCTTTTCAAATTTTCCCCGCACATGTCTGCGACTATACGAGATTAAACGAAAGCGAACAAAGCCAGGATCATTTATATGGTCCTCGACGTAAGCGTACCTAAGGCGCGTTTGTGGATGTGTGTTTTTTTGTATCTTTATATCGGCTATACAGGCTGATTTAGTTTATCTGATACTTTTCGAAATCGATCACGAATTTTAAAATTAACATATTTTTTTAATTGGCTATTACTTTTTAAGGAAATTTAAAAAAATAAAACTGTCCAAGCTATTTTATATCTCCTAAAATTAGTAGTGCTATTTAACTGAAATAAATTTAATTAAAAGTTCCAATCGAACTCTAGTTTCTAGAATTTTTTCAGGTATTTAAAAATTCTATCCATTCGAAGGGATCTTTAAAAGAAAAATTTGTCTCCCCCTCCCCTACTTTGTTACTTTTTGTGTATACTACCATATTTTCCCATTTTTTTCTCTGAACCTTTTACTGTAAAATTATAAGTCTAACTTCATAATTTTATGTCGTAAAATGAATGCTGCTACCAGATTGTAACTGATGGATGACAAAGATAATAGATTCCATAAGATCCCTTACATAACTATTAAAACCTTCATAAACCTATTTCAGTAAAGTTGAAAATAAAAAGAGAACCTATCATCAAATATTTTTACAACATATAATCACATGCAAATACATATATTTTCGTTCTTAGAAAATAAACCATATTCTGGAACAGTAGCAATAACGTGGAAGTGGAGTGTTCCTTTATAATTTAGATCTACATGACAATATTATCATGGCTATGGGAACGATAATTTTTGAATGTATTTAATGAAAGCATTTTCAACAAAATTAGGCATAAAATTAAGAATGTGTAGTATTGATGGTGTATTCATTGCAGAATATTTTACACTAAGCTTTAATCACTCCTTTCGAGATAAAATTCAATTAATCGTTTGGAGTGGACGAATATTACTTTTAAGATAAAATAAATGTTGTGTATTTAAGAGTTCATCTCAAATTGAAAATTTAACTGCAAACCCTTACTATTATAGACTCTTAAACAATTTCTTAAAATTTCCCTGAGATGTAACCAAAATAGTTTAATTATTTTTATACGTAAAATAAAATAAGCAGTAACTTATAGATTTTACGGATTTCGTCAAGGATCTTTCATAAGTCAAGTAGAATGCTCATTTTGAAAAAAATATTCCGAACGTTTGTAATAAAATATAGCACGCTGTATATGGATTTAGCTTAAAAGGTATACATCCAGGAGTCTTTTCAGTGTTGCACCCCGGCGCCCCCCATTCATTTGTCTTTCTCAGATCCGACGTTATTCGCATGGAATAATGTGCGTAGAATCAAAAGGATGCGTTTTGTCTAAAGCTCTTGTTATGTCTCCGCTTTTTATATATATTTTTTTAAAAAGACTTTGTTTCTTTTGACCGTATGTTTTGGCGTTGGCAAGTAACCGAAATGTGACAGGTTTGTTATTGTGCGTTAGATAATGGCAGTGGATATAATGTTCGGGTTTGAATGGTTTCTGGTAGATATTTTGGGGGGAAAATAATGTTTCAATACAAAGGATAATATAGTTTTATATCCGTGAAACGAAACAGCAGTCAGGTTTGCTGTATTCGTTACTACTAATATCATAGTTTCAAAAGAGCTATTTTTAATTTATATTTTATTATATATCATTATTATTTTATGTATAATCATCAAAACTGTAAAAATATTAGTGACCTTTAAATTAATAAAGGTGCTATTAATTGAATACAAGAGGTCGATATAATGATGATGCATTGGCACTCTTTGTGAGCATTCTGACTTTGTGGATACATCATTTATTTGCTATTTATTTTTGTACACCTAGACATTATTATATTATAACATTATATTAACATTCCACATAAAACTTATCTAATAATATTATTTCCATTAATTTTAATATTTTGAATACTTCTCGAAAGAAGTTATCAAAATAATACTCAGTTTTTCCACACATTTCGAAGTTCTCTTTTCGTACCAATATTCAGCGATATTCAATTAGTTGATATAACCCAATTCCATCCTATTGAGACCAACCTGAAAGGTACACAGACTCATAAAAGTCTATAAACCTAGAAATTATCGACTAAAAGATGAATCCTTTGCCAAGTATCCTTTGCCACGTAGTCTCTCGAGGCTAACAACGTGAAATTCTATGTGAATATAGGAGGTTGTCATAAAATAAATCATCTTTTTAGTTGTCACTAAAGTTTGGACCCATATTATTCTGACTGCGTTTTTACTATTTTAATGCAAAACTATGGTGACTGAAAACCGAACTTTTGACATTATGAATCTTACGATAATAATCTCTCATAACCGGTTACTTAAGGTTTCCGCGATTTATTTACCCCAAATTATAATCTTTTACTTTGTTTTGATAAGGTTGCTTATCATCATGGAAATAATATAAACCAATTATAACTTATCAACACGAAAATTATAACTTAATTGGGTTGGGAAATCCTATCAACATTTTCAAAAATATTTTGTAATGCAAAGCAACTATTTTCCTTGGGCGTGTCAACTTCTCACTCAGCGGAGAAGACGTGTATGTTAAAATTTAGCGTTACAGAAACTAGGTTGCATATCCTTGGCTATTTACCAAAGTGATATATTCATCATCTTAGTATCATTTGCTTATCCTACGTCTCAGCCGTATATTACAATACCATAACTTAATTTTATTTGAAAATCATATCACAATTTTCAAAAATATTTTGTAATGCAAGGCAACTATTTTCCTTGGACATGTCAACGTCTCACTCAGCGGAGAAGACGTCTGTGTTAAAAAATTAGCGTTACAGAAACTAGGTTGCATATCTTTGGCTATTTACCAAATTGATATGATGATTCATCATCTTAGTATCATTCGCTTATCCTACGTCTCAGCCATATATTACAATACCATAACTTAATTTGATTTGAAAATCATATCACAATTTTCAAAAATATTTTGTAATGCAAGGCAATTATTTTCCTTCGGCGTGTCAACGTTTCACTCAGCGAACAAAACAAAAAGGTCGCGTTACGGAAACTGGATTGTATATTGTCGGCTATTTACCAAAGTGATATGTTAGTAATTTTAATATAATTTGCTTATACTACGTCTGAGCTTATTACAATACATATATTCTAAAACACTAATTATGCCAACTAAAATGGAATTAAAAGTTAACCACTTTGTCGTTGCATTTAATTCTAATTTACGCGATCTATTTCACTATGAGTAATATAATAAAATATTGCACGTTGCATTATAAAATGAGTTTAATTCCAGTTATCACAAGATGTTGTCACGACCAAAATTTTCGAAGCTATGCAAATGAGACGAGCTACCCCTTTTTTTATTTAAATTATACAACTACGAAAATTTTTTTTACTTTATGCAGTTATGCTACTGGGCGTATCGTTAATCATACAAATAAAAGTTTGAGAAGAGCTATTTTAGGTGCATATTTTATTGTAAAACTGAAGTTTAGTTGTGAAGCTTTATTTGATTCTTGTCATCCTAATTTCAGTTAACATTTATTAAAATGAAAGTTAAAATTACTTTATATACATTTTCTAATGTTAAATACATGTTTGTATTAGTTTAAAAATATATTTTTATTACATAATATAACTTGAAACTATTCGAAATTTGGCTTTCAAGTTGTTTGTAACCAAGTAACATATACTTTAATTTTAATTAACAACAACAGTTAATAAATAATGTACGTTGAGATTTTTCGGGTTCCGTACCTCAACAAAAGCAGCCGTTTTTCCCAGTAATATCTTGATGTAGAAATTTGGAATTTGAAATGGCAATAAAAATTATCTCAACAGCTGAAATTCCCACATTTATCTCAACAGCTGAAATTCAAAAAACTATGAAAATATATAAGTTTTTAGAAGCCCACGCAAAGGTTGTGGAAAAATTTCATAGTATTTGAAATTATCGACAGGTTTTTTTATACGAATGATATAGTAAGCAATATATTTACGTTTCTTTCATATTTACATCCGAATGGAACCCAAAAAACTTTATGAAAATATCTGGGATTTTAAAAGCCCATGCAAAGGTTGTGGAAAAATTTCAGCAATGATTTCGTAGTATTTGAAATAATCAACACGTTTTTTTCATATGAAAGATATAGTAGGCAATATATTTAGTTTATATCATATTTACAAGAGAATTTCTCAGAAACCATACGACGTAGAAACTTGAAACATACATCATTTTATTATCCCACATATTTTTCAGAGGCTAACATTTTAAAAATATTTATATAAGAATTATACACGGGTAAATAAAAGTTTACAAAAATTCTTTTAAAATTTGGTATATCATGTCGAATAACAATTGAAAGAGTTTGTTATGAAATATATACATTTTGTTCATATTATTATATATGTTTAAAGAGATAGTCCAAGAAATATCCCAAAATGGAAAATTCCTTCTACTTATTTCCGAAACTAGTGAGTCACAAATCATAAAAAACAGAGTATATGAAATCTAACCACAAAATTATAGAAAAAATGCAGAGATTATCATAGATATAATAATTTTTGATACATTCACCATGTTTTACGCCTGTCAAAAATATAGAAGGCAATATATTTGAGTTGTGAGAAATTAATATTTCCAAATAGCTTAATAGAAATGGTATGTATTCTTAAATGTTTATAAGTAACCAAAATACGTACAAAACTGTCTTATTGTGTGTCATGCTAAGTAAGTTTTAAACAAAACCCAACTTCGGTGCATGAAACAGTTTTTTTTAGTTATTATAAGTTTTTTTTTCGTTATTATAATAAAAACACATCAACGCATGGTGCGTTAATGGGTTGGCGCAGTAATTTTTTTATGACGTTACGATTTACCTTTTAATTCTATATTTAAATAGAACACTATTTTATTCTTTGTTTATGTTATTTAATACTAATAATTTTGCCCTCGTTAAATTAAAAAAAAATAATTAATAAAAATTGACCAGTTCATAACGTCTATTCAAATAACATTACAAAAACGCAATATATTTTCGAATGAATCAATGTATATTTGTTATCCACAAAGTTCTACGTCAAAGCAAATTCATATAGATACAAATAGATACATTGTATAGGAGTAAATATTAAATTAGAATATCCCATTTACCCATCTTATTTAAACGACCACGATCAACTATAAAAATGGCACATAAACCGGATAAAAGAGCCCTTAAATAATATACTTTTTATATCGTCCTTACCTTTCTTGAAAGCTTCGCGACGTGAAAGCTCTGAGCGCCTTCAAAGCTCCGATAGTAAGCAAGTAATCTACATGACAATACTCCTAACAAAGTGTCACATTCAGTCTAAAATGCGATAACGAGGCCCCTCCCGGCTACTCTCGAAGCTTCCTTGGACTTTTACAAACTTGGGAATGAGATTAAATGACTTCGTAAACACAGGATGAGCCTTTATTCAGTAGACGCTTTAGCAGGCCGTAAAATTGACTTTAATACCGCGTCACTAGAATGATTTGATGGCTTGTACTTGTATCATTTGATTGCTTAGTGCTATCCTGTCTTTCAATCAGTTAACTGACCTGAGCTTTTGTTAAATTAAATATAGTTGAATGATAGTAAAAATCTTGAATCGGGAGAAATATGGATAGCATAGTATATAATTTTATGTCCCGTCTCTTTGGAAATTATTTTTGGTGTATAGCACATAAAGCTTTAGTTAAGTGTTTGTTATATTATATAATTTTGGTATAAAATAATTTTTTCACAATTTTTTACTATTAGAAAAAGATAATTAATTTTGATGTTTTTCTGAAATAATATATGAAACTTATCAAAAACAAAACCCACTGCGTTATCTCTTACACATAGCACCATTTCAACGTTACTTTACTTTTACTGTCGAATATTATTGACATGATTTTACTGCTAAAGTTCGTGATGAAGTTCATGACGACGTAATTTTTTATTTCGAAATCTGGCAGATAAATGAGCATTATTTTAAAATAAATTTTCTTAACCAAAAAAAAATCTACTGGGTTTCTTATTTCAGTTATGAAGTATTGCTTAAAATTAAAATCGCCGAAATTTGCAAATCACCTATTACCAAAATAGTCAAAAGTTTTGACGAATTATTAATAATTATTGTGAGCTAATTTTTATATAAAAACCTTTGTGTTAATTTATTTAATTATGCATATTACATAGTAACCCATATTTCTAGTAACTAACAATCAATAGCTTCTTTAGCAATATGACCATGCTGATAAATATTAAATCGGCGTGCTACGCTTCGCAGTAGTCATAGGGATCATGAGAGAGTTGAAAATATTTTCACTTTCAAATCTGCCGACTGCATCTTCTGTATAAACTAGTTGGAGTACATATTGTCTGGACAAGCGATTTAAATATTCGCTATTAACTGGCTCAAATGACTAAAATAACTTGGTGGTCTTTATATAATGGCTTCAAGGGATATTAAATAAGCCTCAGAGACCTTTGTTCATAGGTTTCCTTCAGCCTGTAGTTGATTTTTGTGTGCAATGCAATTAAACAATCACACCTTATCCTTCCCCGCATCGGAATGATTGATATGTGTAATTTCTGTGATTGATACAACATATGTAATTAAATTGCATTTTATATTGTACAATATATAGATTGGAGGTAAATAGACATAATCTGTTGAATAATTTGATATTATTATAATGGGAATTCTCTCGGCGGTTCTAGGCAAACTTTACTTCCTTTTAAAATATGTAAGTAGATAAGTTTGAAACGCTTTTATGTATATTTAATTAGACAATTTAAGCAAAAAATTTGATAATTCAAGGTTACGCCTAAAAACATGATGGAGCAACGAGTGATTGAAACTTCTGTGACACAGATCTGATTAGATGGCATTCAGTATGAATTAAATTTAATAACTGTTTCAAAATAAAATTTCAAATACCGATGCAATTTATGATAAAGTGAAACTGCATACGATGGTATAAATTATATTAACATCATAGATTTTGGAATAGTGTCCTTTTGTTCAGGAATCGTGTCTATTTAATTGACCAGTGAGAATTTAAATTATAATCATTTGGCTTTATCATAAATTTCTAGTAATCGATATATGTGTTAATTTTTTTTAAAATTTCTTTTAATAAAGATTTAAAACCCTGAATAACTTAGATTCGAAACTGTAAACCGGAAACTTATGAAAAAGGAAACGTAAATATTAAAGAACTCATACCATTGTAATGAAGATTAATAAGTGAAATCAAACTGACATAAAATACAGACTTAACTAAGATGAGAAACTGAGTGACAACTTGATATAAATAGATGCAAATACAACCTGTATTACAGGTAGATGCTCTACTTATCAGCAAGGACTACAAAGGCTGGTGTCAAATTTCTCGTAGTGAACTCGACACAATGTAGGTACGAAATTAAATAAAGCACTTCATTTGTGACGACGATGTTTTTTTTCTTTCTATTCGACTTTATCTAAAATTTTAGTACATCTGATGGCCTTTGTAAGGGATGGATTTTTTACGTGAAAGCATTATGAGAGAAAAGTAACTGACATCAATTTGTAGTGACAAATCGTTGAGAAATCTGAATAATGGTACAGTTTTATCACATCAATATTTGACAAAGTCTTCTCTTGCGCTTTTTATCTGAATAGTGGCTAGTAACCAATTGTAACTTATTAGTTCCGAAATACGTATTAAATCTTTTCTCTATTAACTCATACACTCTGAAATAATTTAACCACTGAAATTGCAAAAAATAACATTAACAAGAATCCATTCATTCATAAGCATTCTTCATAAATTGCGTGTAAAGTGTGGTGGTATTCTGATATTTACGTACAAGTATATAATGAAAAGTTAGAGTCATATCCCCATGTGCATCACGCAAATACCATTGAATACGTTTTAAATAAATGTTGCACACTCACTTGTAATATAAATTATAAATATTATTAAACAATTCTCTTATTATTTAATTAACGGCGACATATATTTTTTTACGAGCAACATAGATATTTTGTTTATAAAATTCTCCCACAGATGGAAGTATTCATTTAATTTTTCATAAATATTTTTTATTTATAATAAATTTATCTTTACACGTCTGCAATTACAGTATCATTGATATATTTTAGGCTTTAGGACTCAGGGTACGTCTAGAAAATGTAATATAGCCATGCAATGAGACTATTGCCATGCATGTACATTTGCCATGCAAAGAGAGAACACAATTGCATTTAATTATATAAACACTGTCTCAATAATTACATTGCATTAAGCTACAGTGAAGTTCTCTATTTAAATTTATAACAAAATTATAAAAAGACTAAGCTGGTCTCAGTTATCTAACTATAAAAAGTTTTTCTTAAAAGGTTTAGATGAAAAAAGTTGTACCCACGTAACTTTTATAAAATTTTATTTCATTATTTACCTTGAAGTTAAATATAAAAAAAATTGTATTCTTCTATCCATATAAAATACTAAATAAATCAAATCCAAAAATTATTATTATAATTCTCGTTCATTCAAACGACGTGTATATTTAAATTAATGAAATTGCGCTTTTGGGCGTTATAATGTATGCATATTAGAATAACCCAATATAAATAAATAAAATAATAAATAATAGATAAGAAGAATCGCCAAGATTTCCAATTTTGAACAGTTACCCTAACAAAGTTATAAAAGGTTTCATTCTAAGAGCTTAGAGGAATCACCAATTTTTTTACAGGATGCTGGCAAAAGTCTATATAGCGTTGAGCTCAGATGTAAAAGGAATAAAAATAATGCTTTTAAATGGTGCAAGTGGAGAAAATAACTTTCTTAAAGTTTTATTTAAATCGTCAATCAGGCAAATGTAAAATCTTGTGTATCATTATGAAAAGCCAGGTTATTTTTCATCGTAGTGTGTAAATGTTATTCCTACGGAAACAGTTGAGCTAGCAAGATAAAACCAAGTGCAGATTGTTTTCCGTTGTATCCTATATACGGAAATATAAATATCCTGTATCCACAGATGAAATTAATTTTATTTTATATACATAGATACGAGACTCGCACGTTCAGCAGGGTCCTAGAAAAGTCACATTAAACTCAGAAAGAGTGAAAAGACATTTATTTTGACAATAGAATAATTGTCAATTAATAGTTTTTTTTAGAACATTTTGATTAATTTATGTAATGTCTACACATTACAAATAGTAATCGGCATTGATTGTTTCTTTAAATCGTTTCTAAAATGCGTTCAGGTACTTTGTTAGATTTTTATTCCTTTTTTTTTATTTCTTATAGCAATTTCTGTTAAATTAAAATAGAACCAAAGCGCATTTATGAAGGTAGCTTTTTTGTTTTCTATCAAGTTCACAAATTATATTTTATTTTTCGTTTTTTACTGATTTTCAATCGCTGAATTGTTTGCTTGTTTATTTTTAAAAAAAATATCAGCTATTTTAAAAATAACGTTCTATTTCTGTCACGCCAGATCCATTTTCGCTGATCCCCTTTAAGTCGTTTGTACTTATCATCTTAACAATGACGTCAAGAAATCTTTTCCTTCTAAATTTATCACGTAAAACTAATGAACATATATCAAAAGATTTTCATTATTACACAGCTTATTGTCTCAAAACTTAGAGACAAATTTTAATTGGATCACTGCGAAATATCTCTTTTTTAAAATTGTTTTTGTCATTAAGCATATGGGAGAAATGCTATAATAATGTTAAGAATTACTGTTTATTGATATTGTAATACGGCTTCTAAATTGTACCAATAGACAGTGCTGGCTACAAATTTTGCTATCTAAACCCGTTTCAATATTAATAATCTACGCGTATACACATATTTCAATTGACCTCAATAAATAAAAAAGAAAATTAATTAAGCTAAAAATTATATTTAAATTAACTTCTCCCACCCAATACAAAAACATTTTATTCGTTTCAATTTTTTTAGCAAACTAAAATAAATTCGACCGAAAACTTACAAAAAATCTTCATTAACACTTTGTTTTGCTTCTTTAACCGGATTCTTTTGTATTGAATTCTTTACATAAAGACGGAAGAAGGAGAAAAGCTTACAAAGCTCGAGAAGTTTATTACAATTAAGGTCGGGTGGAAAGTTTCGCAGGTTTCTTTCTTAGCTTTGAATTTTTGTTGAACCCCCAACCTACCCGTTTTATATGGTAAAGTTTTTAATTAGTAATTTACTTCACTACTTTTAAATTGTTTCAGCAATCTTTGTAAACAAATTACAATCTACGACTGGAGTGAAATGGGTTTCGAGTACCCAGAAAAAACTTCTGTTTGAATTTAAAATTACCATAAAACGATGCTATCTGATGTAAAACTCAAAAGCTGTGGGATTTTACCAAAAAGTTTTCCAATCAAAATTTTAAGCGCGTTTAATTAGGATAATCTAGTAGATTAAATAAAAAATTAAGTCTTTTTCTTGTCAAACAGAAACATTTTTATATGTGCCTAAAACTTGTTCGCGTTCGGCTGTACTAGGCATTGCGTGACTGGCTTTACGAAAAATCCCCTTTCAGCACTTTAATCTCTTTAGATATACCCATGTTACAATATACCTAATTTTGTGAGTAAAATTCGGCTATTCTAGATGTATCTTTTCTTTCATTGAAAGTGTTTATATCAAGTTAATCAATTTAGAATGTTATTTATTGCCAAAATAATAAACAATTTATTATATCTAAAAGAAATTTTAATGCGAGGTAAAGAGAGTAAACAATGATTGGTATTACTGTATATTTTGAATTTGTAAATCAGTATAATTAATTTTACAGGTTTTTGTAATACTTTTAGCAAACTTCATGTGAGGAAATTATAATATTGATGCTGCTCTGATTTGGGAAATATGTGAAAATTTCAATTTATCTCCATCGATCATTTATAAGAAAACTCGAAAAAATGGCACATGTGTGTATTTCAGTTTCCAGATGAGTGTCGAGATTTTTCCAAAATTATGTTTGAGACATGAAACTCCAATTTATATTCTCCTATTTTTTGGAAAATTGGTAATCGTATATATATATATATATATATATATATGTATATGTATATATTTATATATATGTATATATATATATATGTATATGTATATATATATATGTATATATATATATATTTATATATATATATATATATATATATATATATATATATATATATATATATATACCCACAGAGCGAAATAAACAATGAGTTTATCATAGTCACAGTTGCGATTTTGAAGAAAACAAAACTGAATTTTCACTTTTTGAAAGCTATCGAGTTTGATGCACAATCACGTGTATTAATAATAAAGTGCTTTTTTCTTTGTATACATATATGAACAAGATTTATTAAAAAAATAAATAATTACCATCTAGTAGTTTTCACTAAGTATTTGTCATATCATTATTCTATAATTTAAGTGATTATACGCTAGAAATACTATCAATAAAATTAATCATAAAATTTTTAAAATTACACTGTCATTTTAAAAATTTTAAATGTTACAGTGGCATTTCCAAGGTGACTAATTTGACAAATATATTAGGAGCTAATTTAAATAACTCTCAACAAAATTACCATACCACGTTTTAGTATCAATACAGCATTTTCTCGTGGCATAAGGCAACATAATTAAGACGCTATGTAATCACCTCAATTATTTTATTACATATTCCTAAATATAAAGCCAATCACAGTTCCCTAAAAATATTTAAAATTATATTTGAAATTAAAATCCTTGTCAATAAATTTAAGGTATTATTAAACCAGATATAAGAAAAATTTAATTGTAGCTTGTTTTACCCGGCCATTCCCAAAAATATCCATAAACTAAAGTTAACTGAGTATAGCTTCTAAGTTATTCTACCCACATATTTATGAATAATAGCGATATAAATATATATAATAGCAATAAAGAGATAATTAATAAAATATAATTAAATTAATTATAGATAATTAACCAGGGTCTATTCTTTTGGAAACTTTATAATAAAGTTTTTTTCAGAAGGTAATTTCATATTTCAATATATATTTAAGTTCTTTTCTACGCATTGTAAAAACTCAGTTGCTAAATTGCCCAATAACTACAATTTCATGATAGATTTTTTTTATTAAATAAATAATCAATGATGGGTCATCTAAAATCGTCTAATTAAGCTTGTTTTTCACCACAGTGCTATTTACACCAACATACTCTTTATATATAAACTTTCAAAACTAAGCACAAAATATATGATGAGCTAATTTGAATAACTCTCAACAAAACTAACATACAAGGTTTTAGTAAATCAATTGCCCGTCCCAAAATCAACTCCATCTTTTGATTGCATATTCCTAAATATAAAGATTCTTAACATTTTCTAAATGTTAAGATTCCTGTCTAAAGTTCCTAACAACTTAAGATTTCTTATTAAAACAAAATTTGATATACTTTCTTTTTCTCCATAGTTTCCTATAGGATAATTTAGTAATATTAAAAAAAACAGTGAGCCGTCACGGGACGCCTGACAGATGTGAAACATCGTGTTCGTACAAGTAATATGCATAAAAGACGAGATCATTACAGCAACTAAATATAGCATATTGAAAAAATAAAGTTTGACGAATTTCGCACAGAAAATGGTGACTTTATTAATAAACATTTATTTACAATTAATACAAAAATAATAAAGCACAGGTTTTAAGTGTACCGTAGTTAACAACAGCTTCGAACTGAGTGAGTAATCGGTTGCGCATGGCGTCATGTCGCCATACCGTACACTCTATTACATATATATATATATATATATATATATATATATATATATATATATATACATTAGTATAGCATGGCGACCCGTCGCCACGGCAAGCGTCGCCACGCCAACGATCCGGTTTGTACCTGCGCCTATAGATGTTTACATAAAAAATGTGTTGTAATATTAAAAAAACAAAGTCTTGGGCAGAGTGGTACCAAAAAAATTCGTAAGAAAAATATAAACATACAAATAATGAATTTATTTTTATTTATTATACTGACAAGAAGCTCAACGTGCAAACAGACTTTCGACATTTATTTATACGCGCCGTGATTTGTTAAACGCGTCCGAAGCTTCTGTAGGTAAACTCGTGCGCACAATGGAAAACAAGCAGTCACGCTACTTTCTGTAACCGATAAAACTTTAAGGAAACAAAAGGGCTCACAATGGGGGAAGTAATTTCACCAGCGGCGACGTACTCGAGGATTATTCCCGTAGACAATGGTGGGAGGAGGCGAGTTGGGCGGCACGCAAACCGCGAGCGCGAAACTAATGCGTTCCGCGCACGCGACACGGACTTGCATCATAATAAATTATTATGTACTTGGTTATATCGCCCATGAATTTATTGTTCGTTCTTCGTTACATTTTATTTATTTTCAAGATTTATTTAGAGTGAAGATTGATTTGGAACCCAAGGCACTTGCTTATTACTTCTAAAAATATACTTAATATAAAGGTGTTCTATTCAGTTTAGCGACGACATACAATTTATTAAAAATACCAAATCACATCACTGAAATATAAATGGATAAAATCGCAAAATCTCATATCTCGGAAAATTTTAAAATGTTTTGTATAAGCAAGCGACTAGTCTGTTATGCAATAAATAAAAGGAAATATGTTTTGAATTTAAAAAAAAAATAATTAATTTCATTTTCGTAAATATTGTCATTTTGCATTTTATGTGGAAAACAATTTTCTTTACTCATTCTTATTATTTGTTATTGTTACATATTATACATGATAAAATGTAAATATAACTTTAATTTTTTGTCAAATATTTTGGAAAATAAGAGGATAGTAACAATGGAATATAATAACCTTTGCCATACATACAATAATCTTTGCTATGATTATAAATATCGTCTTAAAATCCTAAGGCCATCTTCATATATACGTTAATAAACCTTTAAAATTGGTGGCAATATTATTCATAGTTTAAGGCAACAATATATGGACTGATATACTAGTTAGATAAATCGGGTTATTGCTATTACCTCAGTTAAATATGAGTTTTCATTAAATTTTCATACCTCGTCGCTATTTTCTTAATGGTCTAGAGCAAAGGTTCCCAAACTCTTTTTTCTCGAAGACCACTTTCAAAATTTTATTGGTTTCGTTGGACCCTCTGCTGCTACATTTCTACCATATTCCGGAACCCAAACGTCCCCCGTCGAGTCCACCATGGACTCCTGGGGGGGTCCAAATGGATCACCTTGGGAATCGCTTGTCTAGAGTATAATCTCAATCCCAATATGATTGGAGAGAGAAAATGGAAAGATTCTTTCCTTTCGTGGTTGTAGGTTATTTCATGTAATGTTGCACTGAATATATAAAAGAAAATTGTGAAAACTATGTATGCATATTGATTTTCCTTACTTAGATTGTAAAAGGAACGTATAAAAGCACAAATCATAAATAGTACGTGGTATTTACGAAATCGTGAAATTATATCTTTGCCCATTACATTTTTTGTGGGCAAATTAATTTTTTCATTAGGAAAATATAGTATTGTGAATTTAAAGAAGTTCAATTACTTTAAGCAAGTACCATCTTTCTGTCCTTTTGCATTATTATAATTGTTTTTATTTAATATTTTCGTTGACGACTTTTTACAGTCACCCAGAAAACCCATTTTTACTAAATTTGAAAATAAATGAAATGTACAAAAAAAACAAAAAATTCGTGAGAAAAACTATATAATATTTTATTATGACGCAAGTCCGTGTCGCGTGCGCGGAACGCATTATTTTCGTACTCGCGGATTGCGTGCCGCCCGACTTGCCTGCTTCTACCATTGTCTACGAGAATAATCCTCGAGTGCGTCGCCACCGAAGAAATTACTTCCTCCATTGTGAGCCCTTTTGTTCCCTTAAAGCTTTATCGGTTACAGAATGTAGCGTGACTGCTTGTTTTCCATTGTGCGTACGAGTGTACGTATAGAAAGTTCGGGTGCGTTTAACGAATCTCGACGCGTCTAAATAAATGTCGAATGTCTGTCTGCGAGTTAACCATGTCAGGATACTAGATGTAAATAACTGCATTATATTTGAGTTCATGTTAAAAATTATTTCTCTACCATGTTAGATAAACCATCATATTTTCCGATCACCCAATAAAAATGTTATCCATTAGTTGTAATATTATTGGGCAATTTATCATTTATATTAATTACCCTAATATGCGAAGAGAAAATATTAATTTAAATTTGAAATTATTTAAAAAAAAAGTCGTTGGCCCTGAATTATACTAATTAGTCAGTATTAATCATAAATATATACACAGAACAAATTAGGTGCTATATGCGACTAACTTTTATCCTCAGATATTTCCGAGTAGTCGGGTTTAAGAGTGCAGGTACATTAAATTTATTGATATCTTTATTGATCCTAATCGATTTTTATAATTTCGTATATTTTTGAAAGTCTTTAAGAGACTTTGTATGGATGAATATATAATCAAACGATTGAACCAGTTGAACCTGGTGCATCTTATTTACTGAAAAGTTGTTTGCTAATTTTATTGACAGTTATTTAAATTAGATCGTCATATGTTCGTCGAGTTAATCGCTAGGCAATTAACATAAAATCTTCCCGTCATTTTTATAGCATGCAGTTGGTTTTAGTTTTTAAAATTTCATGATTAAATGCAATAATATATTTCTTATATTTACACCAACAACATAAATTATAGGAGAATAGTATAATGTTATTTGATCATATTTATTTTGTACATATGAAATACAATATATAATCATTTTAGTCTTATACTGAATTGAGCAAAATTGGTATTAATTTATCCAGACTTCTTAAATGTAAAGTAATTTTCTTTCAATATTTTGCTGTGGCAACCTATTTACACATTTCGCTATTTACTATTGTGTGAGAATACGTACAACATCCCTTATACTTCTATTGATTTATTATTATGATGTGATACTTCTAAAAAGATTGTTGGGTGGAGATAAGGTACCAAATTCCGAATATCTTTTTAACTACAATTAAAATTTTAAAATTTTTTTTAACGTTGTGAAATCTGTGGTATAGAATTCTCATACTGTGAGAATTCTGTACCATCGATTAATTCTATGGATATGCCTTTTTTTACTCATAATTTATATATTTTTTTAATTTTATTATCTCGCTTTTATTTTACTGGATATAGACGAAGAACAATGATTTTTATGACTTTTCTGAAAAGTATATTCGACCATATTTCTAAATTATCATTCATCAAATTTCAAAGTGACTTGTTCAAACCAATTTAATAAGTGGTGTCATAGATAAATAAATTTTCTGGAAAATACTTGACGATTTTTTAAATAAATCTTCTTCTTCTATAATCAATAATTTTTCACATTATCTACACAACGTTTGTAATTTTTTTTTTCAAAGTTTTCTTTTCAGATATTGGAACTATGAAAAAGAAGCTTATTATCTTATAAGTATTCCACTCTTTCTTTTTATATCTCGTATGAAAGATAGAACACATTTTTTATATTTATTTTATTTATTTGTCTTTGAAACTCTAAAGTTTAAAACTTTAAAATAAAATTTCTAGGGACTGGAAAACTAAAATAAAACAAATATATTTCGGATCACTGAAATAATTTGCGACAAAATCTCGTTTATCTTTATATAAAAGATTTTTCGAGAAAATAAGATTTGCTCTTGGTGTTAATGAGAATTATTAAACAAAAATATCATACGGTAATTTAATTTACAATGTCCTCAGAATTCATATTCTCACTAAAATAAATTTAATGGTTAGTTGACGACCTTTATAATGTTTTATATTTTTTTCTAGAATATGAGAACATATCTTTTGAGTACATATAATTAACCAAATATAATAGTACCACAAACCTTTGATAAAATTTATGGTTTCTCATAATTAAAACTAACATTCAATTGCTAAATGCATGAATTTAATTTTTTGTCAGTCAATTTTTATTCACAACTAAATAAAACTACGTGATGTAATATTATATCTGTTTTATTTAAATTCTTAACCACGACTCAGGTTTCGTAGTATGACAACAGGTTTGTTGCTTTGTTATCATACGACGAAACCTAGGTTGTGGTTAAGAATTTAAATAACGCAGAAATAATATACTACATCACTTCGTTTAATTGAATTTTGAATAAAAATTAAGTGATAATGAATTTCTACAAAATGAATGCCAAATATATTCAATACTCATTTTTTTGCCAGTATTAGAGTGCTTAATTTAGAAATCGGCGCCAAAAATGTCTTGAGAATTAAGTTTATTTTCAAAGTTCATAAACACACAAACAGCGATCTCACAGAAATGAAACACCACGATTTTATGCAGCCCCCGCATCGGAGAGATTTCTTCACAGAGCGACAGATAGGTACACCTAAATTAATAGCTCTGCCTAAATAAATAAATGTATTTAACTCATTCAATTGCACGATAAATTTATTACACCAGAGTTTTACTTATCCAATTTATATTTTACGACTCGCGGGAGAGTTTTGGTGCGAGTTCGACGCGGAGCAGTGTGAATGGTACACGTGTACTTTATACCACCGGCTGACAGATATGAATTGTTTCGTAAAATATTACACCCTCAGTACTATGTACGCATTGGGACTTATAGGTATACCGGGACCTGCAACACGTACAAGTTTACTTTTCGTCCGTATGATGTGGTTGGCTCAGTGAACGAGTTATTTTCTATTTGAATTCTCTATTTGAATTCGATGGGGACTCTTTCTCTTCCCTGAGTCCGATGATGAAGGGGGAATCTGACTTTATAGAAGTTTGAAAAATGCTTTGCCTTAATTAACTAAACAATTATATGTATATACAAGAAAATGAAAATGATCAGTAATATCTTTCCGGGTATATATATATATATATATATATATATATATATACATGTATATATATGTATGTATATACACATATATATATATATATATATATATATATATATATATATATATATATATATATATATGGGTGTGTGTGTTTGTGTGTGTATTTTTCTCTTGACTTATCTCACAATCAGATGCACTTTTACTACCATATACTCAAACGTAGTTGTCCAAGTAATGGACATGAGTTTTCAGAATCACAAATCCAAATCATATTATGCTGATTTTTATGGAATATACTGAGTAAATGTTATTCTTGCACTGGAAGAAAAAAGTTATTCATCGATAGATATATTTATTCACCGATAGTTTTATTATTTATTTAGTGTGATTGGTGTTTGAATTATTTGCACCATACATAATAACAATCCCTAGAAATGCATAAACCTTTTGGCTTTCCACACGACTTGTATTTCCGTAGGAATATGGTAGTTGTATTTTATATATAACAGAGTTGCTGTTTTGTTTATGACACATAAAAGTACCAATAATTTTACTTGACAAAGTATTTTGGTGTTTTTATGTGACCCAGATCACTGACATTATGCGTCATTGGGAGGTGCAATGTGATCCCAGATACCAACTGATGTTTTGACTTCATTCTGTTTTGTACGCGGAATATGGAGATACACTAATTTCTTCAATATCATTCGATTCTCCGTTATCATAATTATTATCTACCAAACGCTTCTGACTTTCAAAAACTTCGTCATGGTTGGAAATTTCACTTTCCTGTTCTGACCGACCATAGGGGAAAGAAAAGCATCTTTCAACATTATTTCTAATACTGCAAATTATTCAGCAGAATTTTCTCTAATAATACGATACAATAAACTTGAATGATAAAGTTTTTTGAACTTTGCACTTACATGGAATATTTATATTCGAAATAAAGACCATATACAACGTCTTCCCAATTCCTGTTCCGATATTTTCGTCATTGTTTTCTTGACGACGAAAACTTGTCAGTTTTCCAATATTTAATACACAAAGATATTCTCAGAACCGTTTGAAAGTCTACACTCAGAAAATATTAAATTTCTAATGAAGAATATAAAGATATTCTTCTGCAATGCTATTTCTTACGGAATGTAAAACCCCTTCTTTACGCCTGTATCTCTTTGTTATATTTGAAGACCCTTGGGAATACTAAATTCCATTAAAATGTTGTCTAAGTACCCTATGGTACTGCTCTTTTTGGTACCTATTTTTAAATAACAATGAAAACACGGACTGGGCTAGTAACTAAATATAGTTATAGCATAATAATAATTGTGGTCGATAAGGTTATTAAACGACCTTGGGAAAATTGGTTATTAACAGTAGAATTAACTGATATCAGGCTTAAGATTACTGTCTCATGAACATTTATTTTGGGTATTCTGCATTATTGATGAATCTCCTTAATGGAGCGAATCTTATTATAATGTATTAATAAATATGATTTATGTTTTCTTTGGATCTCTTAGTAAGAGGTAATTAATAATTTAGTATAAGTAATTTCTTTGTACTATTTTTACTGACCTAATTACCCAGAATTTGATAAAATCTTAACAAAATTTCTCTCACAAATATTTGTTTTTTTATTTTGCTAATTATTGTATTTTTTTAAACCTGCTGTAACAATTCCAAAAAGAATTCTTCAATAGAAATAAATAAATATATGTATATATATATGTATGTATGTATATATATATATATATATATATATATATATATATATATATAAATTAATTTCTCATCGGTTTTTCTAAAAGGAAACTATGCATTTATTTAAATTAGTGGAATATTGTAGGTTAGAATTGAAATAAAAAATTAAAAACAAATTGTCGCGACATACAATTTAGTTAAAATTATTTCAACTTTAACTATTTTTTTTAAAAACTTGCCAAAGTGAGGAGTACATTAACGAGTTTCAGGATTAAATTAACCAAATTGGTGGAAAATTAATGAATGGTGGCTTAATAGTTATACGTAATTCGTTTAAGTTTATATTTATTGTAGATTATTAAAAAAAAACGATATCTACCAAATCTTTCCAACAACCACATTTTAAAAATATACACATTGACAAAAACGATAAGACCAAGTTTAAAAAAAATATTGGTATGTTCTATGACCGTGCGTTGCAATTAATGGATGAAACGTTCTTCAAAGAAAAAAGGTTGAACACCATGTCATAGTTCAATTGCAAAATTTTGGTAACTAGAATTGCTCTCTTTATTCTACTGAAGTATCTTGTCACCGCTCATTATTTCATATTATTTGATTTCAATATTGATTTATGTTAAAAGTGGACAAATAAATAAAGTGAGCTTATTGAAATTCCTTACAATTAGTCAAACTAATGTCCATTAAAATACACAATAGTATTTCGAACTACAATTGACTGTGTAAGCTGAGAGAAGTTGTATTTTCTTAATTATCTAGAATCTAGGACATAAATGTGTAGATACGTTTCTAATGTATAAATATGAATAAACATACTGTACCTTAGTACGCCAAAGTTCAGTGTATTCGGCACCTGAGTAGCATATGGAGTTAAGGTATGTTCATAGAATGATCTATTATAGTTGGAAATAGGGAAAATGAGGTGAAATTTTCAGACTATTCAGGACTCTGAGCATTAGAGGCATAAATCTGGAGATAAGGTATAATGGATTGTTATAATTACTTAACATCTTATATAAGAAACGGGGAAAACGTAATGGGTGCACCATTACGTTTTTGTTTCTAATAAATGTATGATCTTTTTTGATAAAGGGATATAAAAATATTTTTATATTATTTGATAATTATATAAACGCAGGAGAAATGTTCGACTCAGAAAAACATTGATTTTGATCTCTTTGAAGTTTCTTGAAAAACCATATTTTGCTGAAATTCAACGACCGACACCAATCACTTAAGACTCTGATCTAAGAGTTTAGTTAATTAGGTATACTTAAGCATTTAGCAATTGAGAAAAAGGAAATCACAGGAGAGTACTATAAAAGATAAGTATAGTACGCACATGTTTATAGTCGCTCGGAACTTGATTAATTTTTCTGAGCTGATTTATTAATCAAACTGAGATCAGCATTTACGTGTATGTTATTGACGATAGTTCAAATAATGCTTGGATTAGAATATGTGTAAATTTTAAATCAATTACTTGGGAAGAAAACTCTTTAGACTATTGCTTTAAATCCTCATAACTACTTACGAGTTGCTTTCAATAATTATTAACTGGAAAGTTGGAAGTTTATGTTTACCTTGACGTTAATGAGATTATTACTTTAGTGAGAGCATAACAGGTGTATAAAAGTTTAAATCTACCAAGGAAACGATTGATTTGTAGCAATGGTTCGTGATAAAGTTCCATAGCCGTAGTATTTATGAATCTACGCTTTCGAATATAAAGTAATTTTCCTTCAAATGGGGATATAAGCCCATAGACAATTATACTCATTTGGACCAACCGTGATATCAAAAGCTCCCGAAATGTGCAAGGAAATAGAAGGATATATTTTGGTGGACAGGTGAGTGAAAATTCCACGTAGAGGAAATCAACATTTTGATGGGTACTGTTTGGGGTATATTCGAATATGCGAGATAAGGTTAAGAACATCGTGCATAAAAATTTGGTAATATTTATAGTCAAAATAAAATGTCTCACCGCTAATGAAAAATACCCCGCTTAACTGTTATTAAGAGAACTTGGAACTGATTGATGAAGAATCAGCAATGTTTTTCTACGTTTTATGATTGGAAACAAAACGAAAGTCTACACCAAATATTCCGAGCCAAAATGAAATATGTGCAATGGAAGCACAGATTTTTACGCAGGGTGGATGCCAATACACCAATTACTTCAAAAATAAAAAAATCTGCCGGCAAGGTTAAGGCAAATGTTTTCTGGAATTAGGAAGGAATTCATCTGCTGAAATGTATACCATTTAAAACAATGTTAAGAGAAAAGTCGAAAATGTTCTAGCAATAAAGAAGTCGAGCCAATTATGGCTTCGTAGTTTGATGGGAAATCGATATTGATTTTTTTCTATGGAGTGAAAATCATTAGAAGGAAAGAAAGGACCAAGTACATCCGGCTTCAGGACTACGTTGGATAATGAAAATCTGTTTACTTTGACAGTCGAATACTAAATAAATTAGCCGTTTGGAAAAACTACAATTCGTTTATAAATTTCCTAAACTTTGACTGATAATGATAATTTCACAAACAAAAAATATATGATATTAACTAAAGGTGTGAATGGGATTATTTTATTGTTTCACAAAAATAGTAATTCGACTAACAATTTGATTTTACCGATAATTACAACAACCATTGTGCTTTTAGGACATTGAAAATTCGTTTCTATTGATATTATTTGGTGTCAAAAGTTTGTTCACGTACACTGCTGATATGTTTAAAATTATACTAGTAGATGAGGTGAGTCAATTTAGGCACGACGTACTGTTAGTTAATTTACAATATCGTCTTAGTAAGCTATGGTTTGTCGCAAGATTTGTCAATAGATATAATAGAATATTTAATTTCAACCCTTATCTATATAACAAAATTTTAAATATAAAGTACACTACAATAATTAATTAAAATAGAAGAAATATTTGAAATTTAATTTATAATTATATTTTAAAATTCCGAACTCTTGACGTACGTATATTTAACAAATAAATGCTAAGTTCAAACAGTTCCTAGTCTTAGGCCCGATTTTATTATGAATAGGCCGAGTTTACGGCATATTTCACAACAAATGAATGTAGAACGAATGTTTCTTATATAACTACATGACTTTTATGCACTTTAACTACAGTGATTGTGCATCGATAACTATAAGGGTGTAGAAGATATGGGAATTGAAATTAGTGGATATATATATATATATATATATATATATATATATATATATATATATATATATATATATATATATATATATATGTGTGTGTGTGTGTATACACATAATTTTATGTACGCTTAGTCTTTAAGATATTTATGTACAAAATTGTAAAAAGTAATAAATTAGTTTTTTACAATTTTTTTACACAAAAAAACGTGTGAGATTTAAATAAATATAGGTACAATCGGAAGAAAAATTCCGGCGATGTGGGAAGTTACTGCGAGTGTAATAAATAATTCTTAGAAATGATCTTCAAAAGACTAACATAAAAGTGATAAAAAGGTAACGAGATCAAAGCATCGAATACTCCGCAAGAGAAAGATATGATGTCGATAACGTGTATTTAGTCACTAAAATTTCGATTTGAGAATCAGAACAAAAAAAACGCAAAAAGACATTTTCATGTTTGCAATAAACTTTGGGCTTTGCCAGATATTTTGATAAACATGATACGAACAAATTACGATACTTTCAAAGATACGTATGACTTAAATTCCACCAGTTGAAATGAATGATTTTCATATTTCGAAACGTCTGCTATGTTCAAGTGTAAATTTTTGCTGTCACGTTTATAAATAAAAACACGCAGACAATATATAATTACATTTAAACGGGCTATCGGTGATGATTGTAATATATATATATATATATATATATATATATATATATATATATATATATATATATATATATATATATATAGTTAAACATAACAATTCTCAACAACTTAAAAATAAATAAAAGTATAACACATAAAATAAAAGTTATACCACGGATAAACGCAAAAATAGTTATGAGAATACAGAAAACTTTCTCTTGTCTTTTACATAAATGAAAAAATGAAATGAAACACAAATTATTTCACAAAATTAACAACCCCAACATAACAAGGTATCACCTCATCCAACAAATAAGCAAGCCCTTCTAGGACAATAAACAATCCTCGAAATCAACAAAGCTCTCGTGAATTTAGCCAAAACACATGGTATTACTTCGTCCGTTCACATACAAGTGTCAGGTTTCTCAGCATTTTTGTTCGCTTCGTCGAAATTTGCTGGCATTCGTCAGGCGTATCGGTAATTTGATCAAAAAAGGTCCTCCTATGATGGACACGTTCCCTGTTTCCGTTCACATTCGAATCGCATGAGCATTCCAACTTCCGCTGGTCATTTTACGCTTTTTTACTGCGCGTTCCTAACTTTACGCTCCATATATAATTCTGTCGATAGGATAGATTTTATCAGGGTACATTTATGAATCCAGTGGAGGATTACGGGAATTTAACTAATGCATGGGAATAAGAATTTTTAACCAATAAAATAAAAAATATATATCGCCCAAAATAAGATGACTAAGCTATATTAGGTCTAAGACTATGTTTAATATATACATATTATTTTCTGCCTAATTTATTAACAGTACTGTAAATTGTTTTACTTTAGAACTTTACGGCCAACCTTGTAATTTAAAACGTTTATATCAATCTATAATAATAAGCTATGTATATTCCTGAACCTTGGAAAATTTTCATTATATCCTTAATATCTTCACATATTATCATAATGGTTTCAAAAGTTTAACGCGAAAATATATCCAGCAGATTTCGACTCCATTAATTTGTATAATTATTGTTATAAAAAGTTATCATCAACCATTTTTTCACCTAAATACTGTGAAATATATGATAGTGATAGCTTAATATCAATCAGATGAGCTACGTTTATAGTAAACCCTAAAATAATTTATAAAAAAACAAGAATCAATACTTTCCTCTCTTTTAAATTATTGTGATTGGTTGCCAAGCACACTTGAGATAAACAGGTTAACACTTCCCAAAAGTAATTTCATTTCTTCATTCTGAACTTTAGCTTTATACTTCTCAATTACAATTACAGTGATTATGCTACATTATACGATGTCGTGATTTAAATGCATCTACGAGTACATATATATGCGACATATGTTCAATTTAGAAGAGTCGAATTTCACATCTTTCTTATTTCTTAGGGCAGTTCTAAAATAAGACGATGCGGTCGTTGATTGAATATATTGTGCTTGACCATCTTACAAATAATCGTTGACTGTTTATAATTGCTACGTCTTGCTATAACACTGAAATTAATGAAATTATTCTTCTAGCCCATTACATATATTGTAATCTTTAATTAGAATTTCTGTATAATGTTGAGAACTTGATTTAAAAAAAATCCTAACTCCAAAATTAATTTATAAATAAATAATGTACTTGCGACATATGTTTAATTTATATGAGCAAAATTTCACTTCCTTCTTGTTTCTTACGATAGTTCTAAAATAAGACGATGCGGTGGTTGATTGAATATATTGTGCTGGACCATTTTAGAAATGATTGTTGACCACCTGTTTATAATTGCTTACGTGCTGCTACAACACTGAAATTAAAGAAATTATTTTTATAGCCCATTATGTATCTTGTAATCTTGAATTAAAATATCTGTTCAATGTTGAGAACTTTTAAAAAAATCTTAACTCAAAAATTAATTTATAAATAAATAATTTATATGCGACATATATTTAACTTATATGAGCCGAATTTCGCTTCCTTCTTATTTCTTACGGTAGTTCTAAAATAAGACGACGCGGTCGTTGATTGAATATATTGTGCTGGACCATTTTACAAATAATTTTTGACTAACTTTTTATAATAGCTTACGTTCTGCGACAACACTGAAATTAACGAAATTATTTTTATAACCTAATATAACTCATATTGAATTAATTTTTTTTTTGAATAATGTTGAGAACTTGATTCAAAAAAAAATTTCCTAGCTCCAAAAACAATTTATCAATAAATAATCACATATATTGCATATATATCTGTAGAAAAAAATATGCTCCATAGTATAAAATCTTTTGGAATAAATAATGTGTTTGAAGGCAAATATTCAATAAAATAATTTTACCACTTACTGAAATTAATCTATTTTACAGAATTGTCTTTAGTAATTATTAAGATATTTCTATGTCAGAATTATATTTTCATATATCAAAAAAAGAGTTTAGCGGAAAATGTTGATAATAATGTGGATTAGATATTAAGAAAGTTGACACTTTTCTGAGCAATGTAAGTACGGAAATAATGTAATTTTTGTTTCTAAGAATTAAAACCTTTCCCATGTTGAATATAAAAGTAAATTATCCAGTTAAGAAAAAGAAGAGAGATTTCTGAAACCATTTGTTTAACTGCTAAACTCCTAAATGCTAACAAAACAACAGCCACAAACCACTTAAAATTAATTGTGCAATTACAGAACTTCGCGAACTGGTTGCGCCATATAGAAAACCTTCGTTGCCAACTTAAAAAAGTAAAAGCTCATGAAAACTATACCGTAAAGTATTTGTATATATATATATATATATATATATATATATATATATATATATATGTGTGTGTGTGTATATATATTTTTTATATATATTGTATATATATATATATATATATATATATATATATAAATATATATATATGTATATATACATACATTTGTTAAGGTTTCCGCTGAATCTTACATAATGCTTTCGACCGGCCTTATCTGCTAAGCGTGCTGGGCTCTACTGTGCTAATCCAAAGTAATGTTCAACATTGAAACAGAGCCATTTGCATATATTTATTTATATCACTTCAGGCCACGTTACTAGGCTCGCTCTCCTCCCAATGTTTGCGTGCGCCCGCCTTATTGAATTAGAGTAAGACCCTTTTTTATCTTTATCCATTAAGCATAATCTCCAGATCGCGTAGGAAATCTAATGGGTATGGTAATTTTTTTATATTTTACGATACTGTAGCTTACAGGGCGGGGGCGGATTGATCGAATCGCATTCGTGTGATAGTTGATTTGAATATCGGTGATCAAAGATTTCACTCGATTTTCATCAATCTTGTCGTACGATGAGTTTGGTGCGATTGATGAGATTGAAGGCGGCAATTGTGGAATTGCAACCATTTTTCGTGACAGTTCTTTTCACATTTTTGTACACGATGATCTTTTAGGATGGAAAGAGTATCATGACTCGATAAAAAAATCGCTCAACAATTGTTTCTTCCATTATTGCTATCATGAAAGTAATAACTGTTCTCTTCACCCGTTATTTTTCTGTTGTAACAATATTTTATGATAAGAATAGATACCGATATGAGACTCGGAAACAAATTCAACGCTCACTCTTATATCCACACATTCCTACTGGTAAATATTTTAATTAGTTTTATACACTAATATTTCTGAATTTAAATCTCGGTCATGACAGATCCTAGCTTCGTAAGTATTCTGCGTGGCACAAATCGCACGCTTAAGAATAAAGTGTCATAATTCAATAATACCATGACATTATCAAATATTTTTAAGTTATAAACAATGAACAATAACTAAAATTATATTTAAAATTACATATTTAACAATAAAAAACTTTTAAAATGAGCATTTTTGAATGAATTCCTATTGTTTATATTACAGGTGTACTCAACTTATGTTATTATTAGATCTTATATAGACTTTATTATTATCTTTACTACTGTTGTCGAAATTCAAATGAATCTATTTATTATTATGTAAGGGAATAAAGAAACTTTACAAGGTTACTCGATTATGAATCAAAAATAGGATAAATGTTTGCCACGTTAAGATCTTTTGAGTGCCTTTGTGTTGTTATAACATCGATACTCAATTTATCGATTTGTCTAATTTTAATGGTTCTGTATTTTAAAGTAAAAAAAATTAAACCCGTATAATATCACTGACGTCTGGCTATATGTCTCATATTGAAGTATGACGAAGTAAAGAGAAAATATTGTCAATATTTATATTATCTCTACACTTGAAAATATTTACACAATTTTTTTATAGGTCAAGTGAAGTATTCGAAATTTTAATTTTTCACTTTATTTATATTGCTCAAAAATTCCAAAATTACCTTTATGTCTCGTATTGAAGTTTGACGTAGTAAAGAGAAAATATTGTCTCAATATTTATATCTCTACACTTGAAAATATTTACACTATTTTTTAGAGGTCAAGTAAAGTATTCGAAATTTTAATTTTTCATTTTATTTATATTGCTCAAAAATTCCAAAATTGCCTTTTTATAATTTTATATGTTTATGAGTATAAAATACTTCTAGAGATACATTAGGCAATACATTTACTTGGTGAATAATGTTAATATTTGTAAATACGTAGTTTAAGCGTTACATATGTGTAAATTCAAATACGTTTAAGTTTTTTTATGTGAGTGTTTTATTTGTATTTGGAAAGTTCTTAACGGGAATCGAATTCCCTTCATATCCCAATATTGCTGTTCATTTTGCTTAGTATATCTATTGATGTTTGTTTTTAATACAACAAAGATGTACAATAAATCATTCTTTTACATTGTATCCTTGCAATCTAAATGACCATAAAAAAATACCTAATAAGTATGAATAAACATAAGCTAAAAAACTTATTAGTTGGCAAGTGAACGACATATTCAATTTCTGTCAAACATACGCCTTCATGATTATGACACGATCCCCTTCGACTATCTGTACTCACTAGTAAATCCATAAATTACCTAAAAGTTACCGAATTAACCGTTACGTACCTCAACAGTTCAGCTTAACAATTAAATATTTAACGATAAGGAAACAGATTTCTCCAGAGCGTAGTCAAATTCGCAGTTAATGCGGTCTGAACTTAAACGTCATGTGTAATTAGCTTCACTTGTTCCCGTTCAAGTGTTATGAGCCGGTTTATGAGTCATAGCGTCGTAACACTGTCGGAAGTAATTACTGGGATCAAGAAGGCGATCGCCGCATGTACTTGCTTATTTAGTACCGCGAAACGTCTTGATCCATTTTGGATTTCGTTTCAACTCGAGCCGGTATTATATTTGATGTTATTCCCTCGGGCATTGAAATACCACTCTATTATTAACTTTTACTTTGTATGCTCGTTCGTGATACTAAAATTTGTTCCATTTTTGTATAATTCAAATATTTTTAGACAAATGTGTTTACTGTTTTCTTTGTAGAATATTTAGAATTTAGAGCATTGAAATAAAGGTTAAATATTTGTTAAATAACAAACCATTTTTAAACTCTAGATTTATCAAGGACGGAATTAGACGCTGAAACGTCGCGATTCTGAAAGCTACTTGTTTGTTTATTCGTCCAATTTCTGATAATCATTTTTTGTTCTTTTATAAGTAAAAGTATAAGACTAAACGCATTAACATTGTGAAGTAGAACTTTAGTGATAGAACGACTTTATCTTACGATTCAGCGCCGCTGTTGCTTTTACCATTTACAGCGCTTCCTGCATGCGCACATGCTAGGGCATATATATGTATATATATATATATATATATATATATATATATATATACATATATATATATATATATATATATATACGTAATTTAAATTTGTTTGCAGCTTATATCGTAAAAGTTTTAATATTTATAATATTATAATTAATTTAAATTGTTATTCAGAATCCGCAGCGAAGTAATTTTGCAATAAACTTTGTTGCCTTTGCACATTTTTCATTCACATATTATAAAATATCATTCACTTAGTTAATATTATCATTAAAAAATCGAAAATTGTTTCTATAAAACCAAAAACAAATGGAAAAAATCAATTGCCCGCAAAAATGTTTAAAATTAAATTTGTTCCAGACTATTTCTGTGTTTAGAAAAACATATTAGGGATGTTTTTATTAAAATCCATTACGTGTAAAATAGTTTTACGCAATGTAGACTATAGTTACAGCGTATTTGATGAGAATGGAACGTATATTTATGTTTTATTTCATAAATCAGGTGATGATTACACAATTAACTATTAAGCGAACAACTGATTTATTTTTATTATTCAAACGATCATTACATATTCATTATGTGGAATTTAAAAAACATAATGAGTGTCCCATATCAAGGTATGCAATATAGATATATAGCATTGCTTAACTTGTGTTTTATGCAACTGTTTTTAACAAACGTGAATGCACGTGTGCAGTGCGTACTAGTTTCGTGGTATGCGCGTGAACCTTTCTATCTGCAACGTCCATGTTTCCTGTGCTACGTTAAGATTGCAATAAAATCATGAATAATGAACCATTATAATATATGAAATATATAACAATCATTACTTTAATTTTATATTAAAATTGCTGTTATTGAATCTTTGGTTACGAATTAAAATTGAACATAAGATTGTTTATGACAAAACACTTACTTTATAGACTTTTTAATATTACCATTTTTTACAATTTTTTCTCTAGTTTTCAAAATCCCGAGGGAAAAAAAGGGATTCCCCAAAAATTTTCTTTCTGTTGGATAAAAAGACATGTCAATATTTTTCATCTAATATGTCAGTCCTTAAAAGTGACTCCCAAAAAGAAAATTAATCTTTTCGCACTGTAATTGGAGTGTAATTACCTATTTTTTTTTAAATTTCATCCACTAGTTTTTAAAACCTTAAGGAAGAAAATTTTTTGGAGAATCTGTTAGATAAAAATAAGTTAATATTTTGTAAAGACGTTTGTCAACCCTAAAAATTAGACTCAAAATGAAAATTTATCTTTTCGCACTTCTGTGAAACTTGGACCTATCTTCGATTATGCCAACAATCTGTTCTTTCTACCAAAAATGCCCTCTGAGAAAAACGCCTATTATATACAGGCAGACTCTGAGATTATTCAATTAGTGTTCATTTTTCCAATTTTGGGCTGAAAATAAATAAGATATCTTTGTTATTTATCTTCAAACTTTATAGGTCATCATTACTTGTATAATAGAGAATAAACTAATGACAATATTAATTATTGAAATCAATCCAATCGCTTTTCCTTTGAAGAATGGAAATATAAATATACGTGTATACGAGGCTATTAAATAATATTGTAGGTATTTAAAGTAATTGTATGGTTAAGAATAATCCGATCTATATATATCGCGTTCAATGTAAAGATACGAAAATACGAGGCTGTGAAATTTTTCTTTAGGTATTTAATGGAATTGTATTGTTAAGAACCATCCGCTCTATATACCTCGCGTTTAATATTTAAAGTTACATGAATGCATAACGTTGCTACACATTCCTTCCTTGATATTTAATAAAGTAATTAAATTAAGCGATATATCATTTCGAGAGTTTGAATATTCGAAAAAATTAATAATAAGTCAAAAATCCTAATCAAGAATTCTTCGTCATAATTTTGTTAATCATGACTCATGTCGTTGTAAATAAATAAATAATTACAATAATTACATTTTAAGTGATACGTAATTAAATACACCAAAATTTATATCGGAGTAAATTAGTTTTTGAGAGAAAAAGCAGTGACTGAGAGAACAGACGTATGATCACCTGAGTAAATTTATAAGGGTCCTATTCTTTTCATTTACGGTACCGAACCCTAAAAATGATATTATAACATTATCACAATTTCTTTTATAATGGAGACTAATAATAACGATTAAATATTTTGTTCTATCATCAGATAAACAATTCTATCCTTCTTATCGAATGACGTAATCATTATTAAATTCATTCATGTACCCGACAGATGTTTCCATTAGGTCAGATATCATCTTTATCCAGTCACGAACTCAACGAGATTAAATGTAATATATAATCGCCAAACGCTTGGCTATTGGCAATATGTGAGTTAATGCTTCACCATAATAAGAACAATATAGTCCAGATTAAAAAAATTAACTTTTTATTGCTTAATGAGACGTTAATTAATTAAGTATTAAGTTTCAGCGATTGTATTATCTGAATTAAGTTTAATCTGTGGAAACCCTTCTATAGACAAATTCTTATCATCGACGTTTTTCTTGACTACAATTATCACACCATCTGACTACAAATACTACTTCGTTGAAAAAGAAAACCCATTGAATGCGCTCATGACCATTCGTCTTCTGTACGATTTGCTGTTGTGCTCGTGAGTCTATACGCATATAATTTGATTATTGTTTACAATTCTCACCCGCAAAACCTCCAAAAAATGAAACACAATATGAATTTGGAGAAATCAAACGTGATGGTTTATAAAATAAATAAAAATATTTCTTAACTTTTCCACGGATTTTATTCAGGAAAGAAGTTTATCGCCAACGTTATGAACAACAGCTATATTTGTGGACTGTTAACGCGCATGTCCACCAGCGACAAACGTTGTTTCGTATGATATAAATACAGAAATTAATTATATAATTTAGAATTCACACTGTATATAAGGCAATACCTATATTTATCTTACTCGATATTAGGAAACGTATAAATACCCGTGCCACCCGTAAGTTGAAAGCATGTAAAGAAGATAGTTTTAAATTAAATAATGTACTTTTATTTTTAATGACTCGAAATTAAAAGTTCCATTATAAACATAAATAACGTAGGTATAGCCACACAGATTATCAATCTTACTAACAAAAAGTCACTATACGAATATTCTTCAACTATATACATATTCATTGTAGGATATACAGGAATCACATTATAAGAAATTTTATTCATTAAAATCTTATTAATTAAAATCAAGCCTTACACAGTATAGTTATGCAATATTTAGAGCATGTATAGTAAATTTACTAAATTTTACTAACGTTTCAAATTTACTAAATTTTCAAGAAAATGCTAGGAAGGGTAAATCTGACAAGCACGATTAAAACTTGCACTGCGAGGGTTTCCTACACATTTCGACACTTATAAACTTTTGAGCGTCCATTGTATTTCTATTAAAATATTGACAAATATAGATTTTTCATATGTCACATAATTTCATATAAAATTTCCACGTAAATATATTGTATTATGTACTCTATCTTCCACAGGTGTAAAAACAGGATGCATATTTCAAAAATTATAAGATCTAGGAATTTCGCTATAGTTTTTCTGTAATATTCCAGTTGGAACCCATCCTGTTTTTCATGATTTTTCGCTGATTGGTTTCAGAAGAATGGGGGCAGAATTTTATATTTGTCTTATATTTTAAATCCTTTTTTTTAATATGTAATTTATAATTATATAATTTACGATTTTCTTGTAACGAACCTTTTCAAATGAAACTATATGATATGCAAAAGGGGAAAAATGTTTAGACATTTATTTATTATCTTATTTTCTCTTTAATTGTTATAAGTATATTTAAAGAAATAACTGCAAATTATTTTTTTTTTTTTACTTGCGCTGTGAGACCTTGCTTCTTCTCAAATTGCATAATTATATGTCCGGGAACGGGACGTAGCCTATAGTTTTGATTTATTTGTGTCAAAATATGCGGTGTAAATGGCCATATTTTTAGTCTTTTGTTATTGCGTTGACTTAGAAACTTTATTTCGTTAAAGGTCCAAAGGAGCGTGTACCTAAACATTTGATATCAATTTCAACTTGATACGTTGAGGTATTGAGTTCATGAGAAAAAGGGTCTTCAGACAGGCAACGAAGTGATCCTATAAAGGTTCTTTTTTCCTTTTGAGAAATAGAACCCAAAAAATAATCAAACTTTTTGAATGAAAATTTGTTTAAAAGTAAATATTTCGAAATAAATGACAGTAAGTAGTTACGCCATTATTTTAATAAAAGTTTTTTCTCCTTCATGAAAGAAACAATTTTTTTTTCAAATTGACACGTCAACTGAAGTAATGAAAAGAATTGTATAATGAATATTTTTACTTTTTTTTCAATAACTGTATCAAGATTTACTCTCTTTGATTGACAATGCTTATTCCAACTCACTCTTAATTTAATATTGCTTATTCCAACTCACTCTTAATTTAATATTGATCTGTGTTATTTATTCTTATTCCAACTCACTCTTAATTTAATATTGCTTATTCCAACTCACTCTTAATTTAATATTGATCTGTGTTATTTATTTTTAATATTGATCTGTGTTATTTATTGCCCAAGACTACGAATATATTATTTCTTAGTTACACCAATACACACGTATGTTTCATATTTCTTTTCTTCTGTATGAAACCAAGTCTATTCGTATGGGTAGGATTACTGTTTTCCAATCAACTGCTAATATAATCTTTACATTTTTACGCTTTACATTAAAGTCATATTGAAAATAAGTTTATTATATATATTTAAGAAAATAATAAGAAAACGATGCTTGAGTGTGAAAATGGAAAAGGAACTATATATTAAGAGCTTTAAAAGTAATAAACCGAGATGAAATCGTGGAATTTGTGACTGTATTTTAATGCGATTGAAGTGATGTTGGTCGGGCTTTCATTATTAAATTCTTATATCTTAAGAAAACATATGTAATATGTTTTATAATCATGCAACACATTTTTTTCGTTCGACATTAGGTAACACGAAAGTAAGTGTGAGAAATTAGGCATTTCCATTGATTTGACATATAGCACTTGATTCTTATTAAAGAAATTTGACCCTTATTAAATTTTATTCATATTATTATCACGTTTGAACTTATTAACAACGCTATCGATTGGAGCTAAAATAGGGGTTTTAATTTTTACCTTGGTAGACTAAAGCAAATTACAAAACCAATTTAAACAGGATTTTTACTGCAATGATACTAGGATTCCGGCTAACATATAGACTAGTTTCTTTTGCTAAATTTTAACTGAAGATTTCAGATTAAATTATTAGCACGCTCACACTGTAGGAACTGAATTAGGCGGGGAAAAGATTGATGAATTGAAATTGTCACAACGATTTAGCTGAAAGTTTTAGTTTTAATATTAGTTACTATTATGTCCAATAAAGTTATTTTGAAGATGAAAACATTTCTACTGGAAAAAAATTAAATGAATCAGAAATCAAAGGTTATGCTAGCGAAGTCATTGACAAAAACTAGTTTTGAAATATGAGTACTCTCGACGTATGAGGAAACTAAATAAACAAGTATCTCAGGAAGTTATATTATATTATGATTGCGAAGCCACCGTTAAGAGAACCCAATAAAGAATCCTCAGAAGCCATCGTATAAAGAAAAGATGGTTTAGTTTGACGTCAGCGAAGAAATTAGGCAGGAGTCACTACTTAAACTTTGCATGGATAGTCAGGTAAGGAAATTGCCCACATATAAATGTGGTATGTGTAATACGACGTTTTTTAAAGAAATACTGCTAAATGTTGTATCACAGAAATATAGATCATGTCGTGCCTTAAATAAGAGATGAGTTTATTTAGAATATTTACTGAGAGATTTGAAATATTTATAAATCAATAATTGTGAAAATAGGTTATATATGTAGTGATTCTTGACTAACGCTAAAGAAAGGTGAAAGTAAATTAAATTCATTTGAAATAAGATCCTTTTGAAATATAAGCAAAGTAAAATATGACAACAATATATATGATCTGCATGTGGGTAACAATGATGCTTATGTAAAAGGTAACGGTGTAAGGTGTTGAAAACCGGCCAAGCGTATGTCATTATATGCATAAAGCAATAGTTTCGTGGACGTCTATACCTTTAAGTATTTGATATTACTTAACCGAATACAAATTTGTGTTTGATAAGATATGTTTTACTTACGACTTTATTTACATATTTTAATTTTATTTAAATTTGTTTAACTTTTTGAAAAATTAAGTGCGGTGAAAAGTCATAAATTGAGACGTGATATTAACTTTAACAGTTTAAATCTACTACGATTAATTGTTTTGATAAGCTTAAATAAATAAATAAAAATTTTACTTGAAAGTTTCAATGAAATAAAATAAGCTCCAATTTTCAAATTCCTGGTTAAAAAATTAGACACATAATCTACATAACTTCAAAGCCTAATATTTCGTAAATGGTGTTAAAAATAATGGGTGATAATGGGTTTAAAAAATGGATAATAATGAGTTTAAAAAACACTGCCCCCAATTGGGCGCCCAAAATAAAAACAGTTTTGACCCCTAATTTATGTTTCGAATGAGGTATATTAAAAATTAAATTACAACAAAAATTTTGTTACATGTTAATTTTAATTAGATCTGAAGCATCTGCTTATGAAGTATTTATAAAATTGAACGAACTGCGAAGCTGTAACAGGTAGATGAACGGTATGGTTAGATATAAAGGTTTTGTGTCACTATGACTAATAAATAATGCTAAAGGTATCTGCAAATATAGAGAAGTGTACGACAATTGAGGCGACTTAGCTTAGCTACAAGGGAGACATAGTGAAAGCAGAGATAAGTAAATCAACAGTAAAATTTTTCCCGAACGATTTCACTATAAATAATCCACCCTTTTATACTCTAAATATTTCACTCAAAGCGTCCACTTCGAAACCCATCACACGCACCGATCAGACGGATGGATTGTAAATGATAATAGTTACTTAATTCAAATCCCGCTCACAAAGGAAAGCCCGCGCACGGCGTCGCCATGCACCATCAAACTCGGCATACAAATCGCTATTTCCCATCAGCCCGATCCCGTCAAGCATATTCGTTCAGTCGGACTACCCACTCGCGTGCCGCCCCGGCATATCGCATTTAATCCGATAGGACAACGCCCGCCCGCCCCCGCCGAGATTTCAGTCTAGGGCGTAGTTCATTGTAAATATATGTTCGGGAATAAAGTCAACACAAGTACCAAACACGAAATCGCACTCAACCACGTTAAGTCATAAAACGGAAGTCTTCCTTTCGTCTTTTTGGTAATAGCAAATTTCGTCGAGCACGCACATAAATAATACCTTCGAGTTTGTTTTTTATGCGCCTCTTAATATTGATTCTGTTCCTCGTCGCGGTTTTGTATCGGCTTTGCGCGGGCGGGCTTGAGACTTTTAAATATTTATGGTGGAAAACTGCGCAATGCATTATTTGAAACGGGTTTACAGCTCCGCCTTTAGAGGAAATTTACGATACGGTTTTCAATGTAAGGTACCTTGTTGACATTAAATTTTGGTAATAAAACAAGAGAAGTTCGATCGCCTTATTGTTCGTCGAAATACGATTGAAATTTAAAGCTTTATTGATTTTTATTACATCGAAATAATATTTGTGTTCTTACATTGAAACTTCAAACATCATTCTTTTGTCGAACCATTTAACATATAAACGTGCCCTTCCGTTTTCTAAGAAAACGTTTTTAAAACGTTGTACCTTTATAATTTCGTAATTCTGTGTTTGAAACTTAAACGTAATTCTTATAATTATTTTTATATACCATTTGTCTTTGTTTAATTATCTTATAATTAAATTAATAGGTTTATTTTATATTTTTTGTCCATATCTTTTACTTCTGAATTAAATTTGTTTATATCTTATAAGTAATAACTTAGTTAGGCCAAAGTACAATGAAATTTTAATGTCAGTTTTTTTATATTATGTTATTTTTATCTATTACTATTATTTTTATCCATTGTTTTTATTTGTTTTAATATTATTAATTATCGAAAAGTGGTGGTCCCAAATGTCATACTAATAAATTCACGTGTCCATTTTCTTTGTCTATATTAATTAATGCGGCTGAATTTACATATTTTTTTCCAAGTAATTCGGAAATATCTAATTTTAAGATAACTTAAAACTATATTATTAATTTTTCTTGGCTGATAGAATCGTGATGTTCATTTGCTTAATTTAAAGCAAGATATCCAATAAAAGGCTAATGAATACGAAACCAGTTAATTTTAATTTATTAAATGCCTAAATTAATTTTAACTAATTTCAAAGCGTTGCAATATCTATTTTTTATTATTAATTGTGGTAAGGATTCGAAACATAAATATATTTTATTTGATCACTTTAGCACTAAGGCTAATTAGTTTTACCACTTCATAATCATTGGTTATAACTTTTTATTGCTACGAATCCAGTAAATAAAACAACAAAATCCAGCATGCTCAAAAATCAGTTAAAACTTTTAAAGCCAGTGGAGAGGAAATCAGTAGAAAAGTTACACCATATCTACACTCTTAAAATCATACATAGTTCATATACTCGTAGATACGCTAAAAAAGGAATTAACTTAAGAGCAAAGATAATTTTACTGCTTACTTTAGAATATAATTTAAAACTTATTCCTAAAATGTACAAATTGAATCAGCTCAAAAATTTGTGCTACTTTTTATGTGACGTGCTACCTTAATAATTAAATAAAGTAGTTATTTTCTTTGTTCGTAAACGTGAAATTCTCATTTACTCATTAATTTTTTCCCTGAAATGTTAATTTGTTGTAACTTATTGCAATTCAGAGGATTTTTTTAAATTATTTTTGTTTTAATTGCAAATGCATTTTTCTTTGGCTTTCTAACAGAAAAATAATTTTTAAAATTGGTCCGATAGTTCTAAAGATTAGCGTGAACAAATGTACAAATAAACTTTCCCCTTTATGTAGGTATTTATATAGATTTAAAGTAAATATACGTATAATCGAAAATTCTATCATGTACAACAAAACTTTTCACTGCGTGCACTTTTTCAAAGTAATTTCTAGAAAATTACTTTGATAGTATTGTTTATATATGTTCATTGATATTTAAAACAAAAAAATATAATTAAATTTTTTTTAATAAAAAATCCATTTTTTCGCTTTCAACTTAATCTCTTATGATAAAAGTCTTCTTCTGACCTATATGGTTACAGCTAAAAAAATTAGCGAATCTAGGAGCATTATTGTTATAAATGTTAATAGGTTGTGGTGTGTTCAATATAAACAAATTATTATTTTTTTATATATTTTTGAATATAAAAAATTACTTACGTTGCAGTATTCAAATATATTTAACAGTTTCACTTTAAATATATATAAAAAACATTTTTTTAATTTTCAGTAAGTAAAAGTGACCACGCGGTTTGTTTTTCATTCCAGCTATGGCCATTAATTTATTCCAGTACATCTTCCATCTCTTGCATTTGGTTGTATCGATGATTTTCTGCCTTCTTTCTTGTGATAAAAAAATTATATTTTTACAGATTGAAAAAAAAGGAATTCTAGTTTTTTTCAAACTCAAAGCTCTTTAAAGAGAAGCTCCATTTATTTGCAAGAGATTGAAATTTAAAAAATCTTGTATATTCTTAAACGCATAGAGAATAAAGTTATGCTATAAAATATATTTTTTAGTAATGTAATTTTTTAAATAATTTGATAATTATCTACCTACCACAGTAAACCTTTTAATTATAATTTATTTATGAGTCGCAAATGGTGTACTAATGATTGAGAGCAACTGTCCACAAAATTATAATGCTTTTATCATAATCAGACTTCACTGAAAAATCTCAAAAATGAATCACACTCCCCCTCGCCAAAACAGGCACAGACCGTAAAAACGCGCTCATAAACGAAATGAGTCTGTTTACTCAGTTTTATGGGCGCAAAACTTCAATTTTCTCCTAACACATTATAATAATCATTATAAACGCGTAAAGGGGAGCGGAACGCCTAAAAGGGTTCAAATTTCGGTGTCGTAACACTTTAATTACGGCATCTCTCGCAATAATAATACTCTAAGCCCCAATAAGTTGGGTATAATTGTAACCATCGAAATGTAAAGGTGAGGTGAGGCAGTCCGGGGCTAAGTTGGGTCACTCTTGTCATGTTTGCTTCTCGTTTCCAAATCTCAACGACATTTGAAACTTAAATAGTTTGCATAACCATTTTATATGATAGAACTCTTGTTGCCGTTACGTAGAATAATAGTGCTACGTTGATAAAACAAGTAATTTAGAGAAATAGGTGTACACATTTTTTCTTTTTTCATTAATAATGTATCATTAATATTAGTTTCAATTAATTATGCACCTAATTTTCAAAGATGATAAAGAATGAGTCCTATATTAGAATTTTCAATATTTGCATTAATTCTAGAAATAATTCTAAAAATAGTAACAAGTTGCATAGCTCACGAGACATGTCTTCCAAAATTATTTGTTAAAATTAAACTTTATTAAAATAATCAACACTATTAATGCAGTCCAACAAAAGTGCAAACTTAATGGGATACAAGAGTTCCACAAGAAACGTTTACAAAAATTGTCAAGGTTCAAAAGAAAATTATTTATTTTCCTAATTGAGGTTATGACGCTGCTAAATTTATGATATCCGTCATAAAACAAATCTAATATAGATAATAATTTCTTAACGCAATGGGAAAATATGCAGTATGGATATTTATATATATATATATATATATATATATATGTATATATATTTGATATAGCACTACCATCGCACACAATGCCTTGCCTCCATTATTTAAATAAAACCATATTATAAGCTTATCAACTTAAATTAATATCTTTGTCTACACAGCAGAAAGCAAGATCGAGAGCGAAATAGAGGATTATCTTTTCCGCTCCCCACTAATTTCGCTTCCCCTCTCAGCTATCTACGCGGTACTCATATCAATTATTATTGATGTTTCCAGTAAACTCACTGTTCGCAGGCCAGATGATCATGCTTGTATGATCCTAACTAATATAATATTACAAATGTGAAAATGTTTTATGTATTTTTACTTAAGTATTTAAAGAATCAACTGATCTTTATCAATTTCTGCACATAAAAATAATAGAATAGTAAAAAGTATTAGCGAGTACAAAATATATTATTTTTCTCTATGCATTTAACAATTGTTTAAAAATATTTTAAAAATATCTTTCTTAGAACACTGCTGGATATAGCTTTTTAAATTGAGCGACTTTTGCATCAAATTATCAATTACATAGTTACAATATTTACATTTTCACATAAGATATTAATTGTTTTCACATAAAATAAAAATTAAATTTTATGCGAACAAAGTCATTAGTGTTACTAGTGACTAGTATTAAGAAAAATGATTATATATATATATATATATATATATATATTAGTAAGATTCAATAGTCTATAAACGTTGAATCGGTATTTAACAAGTTTAGCTCGCGATATCGCAACAAATTTGCCTTAACTTCTCAAAAGAAATGTTTTAATTTAAGTTAATTTAATTAACTTTTTCTTGACACTGGCATTTACATATCCGTTTTTTCATACCCAAAAATATACGGATCTCATTATCTTTCATACGTGTTTTCACGACAGAATTCTACATTGATTCAAACATTACAATTATTATGTAAAATTAAACACACTCGCATAATTTCATGATGGTAATAAAATCTTCATTAAGCCTTTGTCGCCCCAAGTAATGTAGATGCTATTAGTAGCCCCTGAACTTTTAATAAAGCACATTATAACGTAACACTGGTAACATTATGCCGTAGATATTTGTGGTCCAACCGCGAAAGACATTCTCGTGTAAGCCCCATTAATCCCAAGGGGCCGTTAGCTCCCTCCTAATACGTAGAATATGTTGAGGAACTTACGATTCTTTAACGATGATTGATGTAAAAAAAATGCTACGTTTATTATATGTATATATATATATATGTAAATGTTTTTTTTTATGTCTATTTTTTGAATTTTGCAGAGTATTGGTTATTAAATATTAATTTATTTATTAGGTAAAGTAATCCTTTACCAAAGTCTATAAAAAAAATATTAGGTTTAAATATAACAGCGTTAATAACTTTTAATTTTATACTCTTAATATAACTCTTAGATTTATAATTCCTGTTTTAATAATTTTGTTCTATTTGATCGTCTTCTATATTCCTTTAAGTGCACTTTCAGTTCACCATTCTAAATGCTTTTAATCTATCGTAATATTAGGTTTAAGTATTAGTTTTTAATATGACAGCGTTAATAACTTTTAATTTTATACTCTTAATATAACTCTTAGATTTATAATTCCTGTTTTAATAATTTTGTTCTATTTGATCGTCATCTATATTCCCTTAAGTGCACTCTCAGTTCACCATTCTAAATGCTTTTAATCTATCGTAATAGTGCAATAGTAGTGCAGATCATTTTAAAATTTTTTTCCATGAAATCTTTTCAGATATTAAGATGAAACGATGTGCAGATGGTATTTTTTTAAACAGATATCTTTGTTCTTTAGCGAAAATTTATTAAAATAATTCCACATTAAATTGCTTTCTTCGTTATCCATTATTAAATATCATCTTCCTTGATGGACTATGCGAGAAAAAGAATTTATCTTCAAGTTCGTTGCATGCAGAGGTGTTTGATATTTTTCTTCATAGCCATTCACGTAATTCAAAAACGTCTTTCGGTAAAATCGTGTCATAATCGTTCTTAAACTAAAACCGTTATAACCTTGCAACATATAAAGAGAAACAGAGGAACATGATATGCTGAAATTATAAAAATTCCGTTTTAGTAATTTTTTTACGGAACGTTAAAAATATATAACAATAAAAGGAAATGAGGGAACGACAATTTTTTTTCCAGCACTTCGAAAAATAATTTATTCTTTTCACATTAAATCTTTCAGTCTTCTACAAAACTAAATGTTTTTAATTATCTATAATAATTTTTTTTTACAATTATGGGCTTATTGTTATAATATATAAGTATATAAATTGTAATTTTAAAAAAATTGTTTGAGCAAAGTCAGCATTTTTAATTTTTTAGTTGTTTTTATAATAATTTTTTCTACATTAAATGGACATTTTTCAACAGTTAATAAGCAAATATTTTTTCTCGATCAATAACGCTATAACTAATTTAATTTCCTTTAATTTTGTATACATTAGGGTTAGCAGTTTAGAAAACAGTGGACTTAATATTTTACAGATCTTTAACATTTTATTCTAGTATATAGCTGAGAAACGGTTTTAGTTTCTCACGCCCGCAGTTTATATCTTATATCTACCGTATTCAAGAATAAATGAGGAATAATTTGAAACACGCTTTGTTATTATTGGACTATGTAACTTATCAGTTGACATATTTATCGATTTACAATTATATGCTTCAGAGATATAAACTTGTATCCTACTCTGGAATTGATTCATTGTCTAACGCAAGGAAAAATGTAGTTCTAGGTGAAAATATTGCTACGAAAGTTAATTTATCCCATTAAATTGTTATACCTGTAAGCTAAGTCCAAATGTGTTAGATAATTCTTAGTAACTTTATTTAATAAGAACTAAATAATACGAAAACATTCATTCAAGTGAATCTATGAAGGATTGTAATGTATTTGTTGTAGTGCATATCTGTATGTACTTAGAACAAACTTAGCAAGGACAGTAATTAAAAAAGGTTACGCTCAATATTAAATATTGAATATATTTATTCACAATTAAATGAAACTACGTGACGTAGTATTATTTCTACTTTCTTTAAGTTCTTTAAAGAACTTAAAGAAAGCAGAAATAAAACTTCCTGTAATTGTCTCAATATTGAACTTAAATACTGATGTGATATCTATCTGTATTTAGGTAAAACCTTGCATAATGTGTAAAGTAATACTATTCTATACGACACTACTTTAATGGATCAAACATAACTGGCGCTTCTCGTTTAAAATTTTGTCAATACTTTATTAAGCTATTATTATAACATAGCCAGCTCTGAAGTGAATAAGTATTTTTACCCACTTGATAAAAAATAGGTTATGAAAATACCATATGTTATAGACAAAAAATCTAAGCTGTACAATCACAACTATAGGTAGAAACTTCTTCAATTCTTTTATGAATCATATATATTTTAAATTATATAAAAAGACTTTGGCCAATATTAGTTGAAAATTAAGCATTTTTAAGTATAAATCATAGATAAGGATCTGAGATAGCACATTTTTTTATAATAGTGACTTTATTTTTATCATAATAAAGTAAATTTACGTCCATTTTAATGGTTTTCAAAGCAATGAAGCTAAGATTTATCTCAGATTAGCTAAAGAACTAAAGAAAATTTGATGCATAATTTTACGGCTTTGAATAAAATACTACGTATTGTGGATTAATACTAAGTAAATTATATACATAAAATTTAAGTCATTTACTTTAATCAATTGTAAAATAAATCAAAGGTTGTTAGATATTTTGCTAAACACATTTACATAGCACTACTTAAATCTATATGTACAAGATGGTATACTACTTCAATTATCTCTCTTTCGTCACGCATTCTAGTGATGCGACGATATTTAGTAAAAAAAATCGAATACGTTAACTAAACAATTAAACTTTTATTTTTTACACATACGTGAAATTTATTTTCTGAAGCTAGTATTAAAATTTGTTTTATTCATATTTTCATCAAGTAAATTGAAATGGCGACATTTACGGTTCATTAACAGCACAGTTTGCGACCTGAACTTGGCAGACAGGCGAACGACCGCCATTTACGTTTTATTAAGGTTGATTGACCTCGGATTGAATTTGACAGGTTATATTAATACAATTTAGTTACGTCAAAAATTTAAGGCTTACCTGAATTATTCTCTAAGAATATAGGATTGTGTTAAGGAAAATTCAGGAAAGTGACTAAGCGTTGAACCCGCATAAATATTTCACTAACTTGAGAAGTTGTGAATATTTGAATAGAGACCTAAAGATAGTCGACTGCTGCTGACGTGTACTTATCGTTATTACGTCTATTCTAAATAGAAACGCAAAATCAGCTCTCATTCAAATAGAATGTCGAGTTATTTATTTGCATAGCAAAGGGACTGAACACTTGCATAATTAGGCACCAGCAAGCGGTAAAAATAATTATACTGAAACCGAAATTGTACGCTTATACCTACCAATAAAGTTATTTATCTGTAGTCAGTTCCGATGATTAAGGTCAAAGTTAAAAATTTTAATATAGCGACTTTGAATCGGTATCGTGTTAGGTGGACTATACTTTCAGTTAAAACCCGAACCGGTGAAAAATTAAAGATAAAACGTTATACCTATGAAAAAATTTAGGCTAATAATTTATTAAACAAAATTTTTTATTCACATATTATATTACCTATACTCATATTCATTTTTACGAAATATTGTCGAAAATTTACGGCGTTTGGAATAACTATAATGATTTTTAATGATGTGGGATCGCTTATACAATATATAACATTGGCTGTTATCTGTCAATTTATTTGTAGCATCTTGATCTTGTATCGATTAGGGTTACGATTCCGCACCGGAAAGCTCCGAATGGAACTGAATTTTTAAGAAATTCTTGTTTTTCTACATCTATGAAAGATATCATAGAGATTATATTTTCATACTGGGCAATAGTATTAATATTGGCGAATAGATACACTATATACTTTCAAGTAAAAAAAAATTATATGTATGTAAGCGTTTATGGGACCCTCATAGTGCGAGTTTTGAAAAGGTTTACTTAATATTTTAATGCATTCGTCATTAAATAATTTAAATTAAAGAAATCACCCAAATATTTTCTTTTTAATTTCTAAATATCATATTTCCTTTAGTCAGTTTAGTGACTATTTATCTCGCATTTAGATGATTTCACGTATTTTTCATCAATAAAGGTTAAAAAGAATGAAATGTTCTTCATTATTCTTGAAACATCAACGGATAAATATAATATCATGCCATAAAACAACAGTGATCCTCATAATCTAAAGGTTTAATAGTATTTTGTTACTTTTGAAAGAAAAAAAATTATTACGAAAAGAGAGTTTCGTGGTGAATTGACTGCTTTATAAATTTCATTTTGTATTTTAGAAGTTTCATTTAGTTACTAGCACATTTTTTAAACAGAAAACATAGGTGTTACTCTTGTCTTAAGGTAAAATTTACGTTTTAACATCCTAATTGGACAATTGAATATTTAATTTGTAGTATACTCGACTGGACAGTACATACTTGACTGTACAGTCAACACTGGGTAAAATGAAGAACCTTCACTTATCCCTAACTAGCCTTTAAGTCGTGCTTCAACTGTTCCTTGAAATTTCGATTTTATTTTATATCCAGTGTATGAAATTGAAAGCAATAATATTATTGTTATAAATATAATAAGGTAGAAAGTAATTTATTGCAATAAAATACATTTCAAACTTCCTATTTTCCGTAATTTTTTTTATGTAATACATATTTAATATAAATTTTATTTCATAAGGTAATGAAGATTAACGAAAATAAAATTTCCTTTTTCTTATTTGATAACGATTATAATCAATCTTATCCACTGATAACTTCTTTCCTAATAATTCTATAGAATTAAAATTATTTTCCATCCACTAATATTTATTAAATCCATTTATTATTTATTTGATAACAAATCGTATTATAGAATCGTGTCATTAAATAAAATTTATCGACCCAATCTCCCCTATATCCATATATATACCTTTACAATCACCTCAGTTTATACAGGTTTAATTATAATTAGCCAATAACTAAAATGTTTATTTAAGGCAATAAAGATTTAAAAAATTTCATTTATAAAATTTTATTACCTAAAGAACTGTTCTTTAAATTCCGCTTTCAAGTTCTTTTTTAGAAAAGGCTATCGCTTTCATTACACTATTAATTAGAAAAATGTTCGTAGTAACGGCTAGGTATTATAAAAATGTCCAAGATGTCGACAGGAAATTTTATCGACGATGATTTAATGATAGAAGCCGTAAAATAGGATTAAGGCCCCATCTATTTAATTTAAGACAATTTTCTGGAAAATTTTCGTTATTACTTTATTGGCACATTTTATCTAGCGCATAATCTTATATAAATTCTGTAGTTTATGTACAAGTAATGGAAACGTAATCGAAGGAGAAAGTGGCAGAATCCCAATTAAGATAAAAATGCTACTGTTTCAGGTTGAATTTTAAGAATCCCGTGTTTTAGTATATATATATATATATATATATATATATATATATATATATATATATATATATGTAATATGAATATAATAAGCAATCATTTTCTAATAATAATCATTTTCTTCGTTTCAATTTTGAAAGCTTTAAGAGTATAGCTCAAAAATAAAAGAAAAATGAACCGCAATTCATAAAAAACAAAATAACTTTAATGAATTTGTATTATTATTTTATTTACTATGATTATGTACAACTTACACACTAGCCTAAAGCAATGAACTGGGCATAAAAACCATTAAGAAAAATGACTAAAGTATATACAGATATTAAGCAAATAAATACAGTATTGGTTGTCTATTATTTTCGCCCAAGGAAAGGTTCAAATCATCAACAAACGGAAGGGAACGAGCAGTGCTGAAAACTGAGAGCAAGCCATATATCATAGTAAGAAAGAAAAGTGGAGCAAAATTACTAGTTTACTTAATTCCAAATTAAGTTTCCAGACTGGACTTACTATTTACGAGCTTAAAATATTATTACAGAGAAATATTTACCAGAAATTTCATTAGAATCTTGACAGTTTGGTTAAATTTTTAAAATCATATATGCTCCTTTCACGATTCAACTCTCCATTTACTTAAGTTTTTAAAACTTTTATAAGTATCCATATATTTTTGAAAACATGGCTTCAATCACGATGGCCAATTTTCGACTACGATTGTTAACAAAAACATCATCATGTCACCGGCGTGGAACGTGAAGTTTCGGCGTCGGTATTTCTTCCAAGACGAAAATAGCTCTTCATTAGTTTTACGTTACAAAACTTTTTCTTTTCTTCCTTTTTCACGTTAAAGGTTCAGTGTCATGTTGCAGTTTGACGTGCCGCTTTGTTTTGGTTGTTAAAATAGAATTTCTGTTTAAGCACTGTACTTTTTGATATTGTTTTTTGTATTACTTATTTTTATATGTCAGATTACCTATTGAATCCTTATATGACATCTTTGTGAAATTGTAATAGCACGAAAGTGAAAAACTCATTTAAACTTACATGTGAAGTCGATTTTTTTACATTTATTTCTTAAAAAAGTGTCAAATTTGTTATCTTAAATGACATTATGATTCATCCTTCATTTTTTTATTTTTCCGTAGTATTAATTTTTTATAGACATTTTTTTATAGATGAAAATACGGGCAAAATTGAAAAAGAAATAAAATATGAATTCTAGCATTAATTTTAATTTATTTTTGTAGAAGCTTTTGAATTCCGGCTTTTAATTCATTGACCTCATCCTTAATAACGCTTCTAACATGAATATAAAATTTAAAGGAATGTTTAACAAGTAGCTATTAAGTAAAAAAATAATATAATACTAATTATAATAAAATATATGATATTTTGCAATTAGTTAAAGCAGGTGGCAATATGTCTATTATTAAACAATTCTCAAGAATGCTTATTTATCCTTAATGCATTTTAAAAATTTTCCTGGGGTAAAATTAAAATCTGACATAGATTTATGTAACCTGCATATATTTATTTATTTGCATATCTGTGATTTTTCCATATCTATGTTAAAAATACAAGTATATAATTAAACAAATTATATAACTCTCATAGATAAAATATAACTGCGTGTGAAATAGTAATTAAGCCATTGCTGGTCACAAATTTAGTACAAATAGCCTTATCACAGGATATGCTTATTACTTTTATCTCCGTTATTTACAAATATCATGTAAAATTTAAATACTCTCTATGGTAAGTCAACGTAATCAATTGGTATTACCTAATATTAGTTACTTTAGATAATGCCAATTATTTATTTTACTAAACTTGTAAATGCTAATAGCAACCGTATAGGAATGAAGGTAATATTTTATCTCTTACCCAAATGTGGTTTCGACTGAAGTATATTTTTTACAATAAACTCAAGAAGGTAGTGACAATTATTGTCGAGTGAAATTTTCCCCGTATAAGATTAAAAAATTATCTCCTTGGTTATGGGCAGAATATCTAAAAACGTTTAAGTTACCTTATCTAAAATTTTGTGATATAATAAATAATCTGCATTTATAAACACACTTCATCTAACTTTTAATAAACTTGTAATATTGGACCAAGAAAATTATTTATGTATATTATCTTCGAAGCTAAATAATATTTAAATAATTTTAACATGTTAAATATGTAGATATCAATAATTTTAGGGTTTTGAACCTGAAAAGAAAAAAAAATTAAAAATTTATTGGATTATTCATGCGTCTCTAGGTCCGTTGTTAAAAGCTATTAGTCGTTCAAAGCTTTTTTCAGAAACCGTTTGGCATAGTAAGTTGAAATGTTAATTAACCTACATTTTGAAAGAATAACAACCTAACAAATAAGACTAAAGCGATAGGACTAAATCAAACTAATTATTATTTTTTGAATCTTAGTGACTCATTACTAGAAATAATGCTAAAAAGTTTTATATTTCAAGAAATCTGGCTGAAAATATCTACAAAAAATTGTCCCACACCACCACAACCTTCGACACTACTAAGATGAAAATAATTATTAAAAGTGAAACTAACAAATCTCACAGTGCTAGAAAAATTGAAGGTATATCTCTACACGAGAAAAATATATTAGGTGTTTATAAAGAAATAATATTCATTATTTGAAAATAATTAATTTTAATATAATTTTTATTTTGACTCTTCAATTTTTTAATTATATGCGTGAATATCTATGGCACTCTTGTTGCCTGATTTCTACTAATTCTTAAAATGTTTTTAATAATTATGAACACATCTACACACTCTCGTCAATGAAGACGAGCCAAACAGCGAGGAAACTGACGCCGCCTGTACGAGACCAAACCAAGACTCAGGCGCTACTCGTAAGGAAATAAAATTTTTGCAAAGTGGAAACACATTTTCCCTGCGTCGCCCGCTCGCGCCGGGATTATTCAATTTGTGTATTTCATATTTGACGACAAAAATTAATCTAAGTTACGTACTTGTTTGATTGCTCGTTGTTGTGCACTTTTTTGATCATTCGTTTTTGAGCTCCACTTTTTATTTTTTTCTGCAAAGCATCGGAAGTATTCAAATATATTTAAGTCCATGTACCTGTAGTATACATTTACTTTCAAGAGATGTTTAAACTTGACACTGTGCCTAACCTCTGGCAGAACAAAGATCTCATATGTGTACGGGAAATTATCAAATCGTTAGAAGTTACACGGTCATTAACGAGACATCAACGATTATATATAATAAGATGTATCTGGTTTAACTATGTCTAATTTATATATGATTAAAATGTAAATTAAATTTTAATAACATTGATGTTTGATATCAGTCACTTTCGGATATGGAACGGTTGTTAGAAATCAGTAACGCCTTTCTTGATACGACATTAAAAAAACAGATATAAAATTTTTCTACACACGGCAGTTGCAGATAAATTAGTTCTGGCAAAATCACAAAAATGTATAGTGAGAAAAATGCCATGGAAATATAATTCAGAATGCATAATGAACTTGTGATATTCGTGCCTATAGATTCTGTCAGTGTCCTTAATTTTATTTTACTACATTTTTAAATTATACATCTACATGTTAGTAGTCGTAAATATTTCAAAGTCACTAATGTTTCTATACTGTTTATTTTATTGTGTATTTTTCTGCGGTAGATGGCAATCTAGTAGCTTCTACTACTCATTTAACGAAATTGTTAAATTAAACGTGTCTTCAATATTATTAATTTTCTTTATTCTTAACCCTCATATCTAGTGAATCTTCAAAGATATGTTACAGTCAAGCTTTTGCTCTACCTAATTATTCCTAAGCAACATACTTTTCATCAGTTTAATTCAATTATTGGAAAGAGTTCTCTTGAAACCCAAAAATGTATTGCAGTTAGGCGAAAATTGTTGAATATCACAGTTGGAGATGGAAAAGTTGCATGGATCTTTTTGATCTCTAAATATAATTTTGTTGAATTCTTTATCACGTAATAGGTATATTTATTTCCGACTCAATAAAAATATCCTTCTTAATTGTTGCTTCTTTTTATCTTAGAAATTATTGAAATAAATGTTCTAAAGCAGGTTCTTATTCTTGGCTTACACAAAATTTATAACACAAATAATTACATGAAGTTGATGTAATTTTTATATCAACTAATTAAGATTTTTATTTCCTAGTTCTATTTATCACCGAAAAGGTCTATATTTTCATAATTTTTTTTAGCGTGACTATCCCTTCGCAAAGAAAATAAAATCATTTTGTGCACGCCTATTTTTAAGGAAAATTTAGGGTACCTACTATTAAATAACCACAAAGAAGTCGATTATTATTTCTACAAGTTACAGTTTACAACGGACTCTTACGTTAAGACTCCTTCTGTTCATTGAAGGAGTATTATCTTAAGAGTCCGTTGTAGACTGTAACTTGTAGCAATTATGATCGACTTCTTTGTGGTTATTTATACATGACATGACACACGACATGAACAGAACATAGTGGCTTTTAAACTTAACCTCGACCTATAAACAAATCATATTCACTTGAGTTGTATACTACGCCTTGTGCTTTAATCGGTTCACGTGCGTCTTAATAGAAGACCAATGTCTATGTAATAAAATTATGTAATTTTTTGTCGTGTTCTAAATGATGATACGTTATTATTATTATTCTACACAATTCCATTGTTCTATCGCGATACAAGTAACTCGGCTTCAGATTTAGATTATTTAAAATTTTTAACAAAATTATTTAATTCTCTTTATGATATGAAACACTGTCTCTCTTAAGGCACATCATCATTATCAAAAGCACAACAGCCCTCTGCAGGCCAACACTGACTCTATGATCCTCCTCCACCTAACCCTGTCTGACGTGATGGCCCTCCACCGGTTGATTCCCATTAGTTGGAGGTCTTTTTCAATGTCCACCACAACGTGTTGGTGGTCGTCCTTTTGACCTAGTCCCCTCAATCTTCGAAAAAGTAACTTTTTTGGCAGGAAAAATATTGCCAAGACACACTTGGTTTGAAATATGAATACCGAGATGTCGATTGAATGCGATGTTCTTCAGTGTTATGTGAACTGGTAGACGGTGGTATTATAATTGGAATTATCTAAGCGAAATAATCGGATAGTGGGTGGTGAATCTAAATAGTTGGCAATGGGTTTTTCCTTTTAGTAATTCCTTCTACCAGTCCAAGTGATACCAAAATAAAATTCGGCCATGTGCCCCCTTATAATAACTCATACTGTGTATATATTGTACAAAAATATTGTTATACTGCTTGTCTAATTTGTCTTCTATGAGTTTTCCTTCAAAATATATGCAATAAAATTAACATTCGAGATGCTCACGTTTCCCGGATTCAATTTATTCTCTATAGCCATTGAGGACAATATGTTTGAGAGAAATATTCATATTTCTCAATAAATTTAGACTCCTTTTCGAGACAGACAATAATATCAATTTTCTAATACATTTTTAATTTAAAGTGCATAAAAACTTTGTCGGCACATATTATTATTTTGGTTTTTTTATTGTCTTAAAATAGTTGGTTAGAGTTAAAAATTTATACCGTATTTAGCCATACTTAAAGAAATATATTTTATTTTCACTGCTATTTATCCATCATTACTACTGTTCGGTAACATCGGAACACGTCATTTTTAAACCTAAACGTTAAATAATCCATAATTTTTTGCAATAAAAACTTTAAATCTTCTGGAATTTGAAACCCGAAAATTATTTAAACATGGAATAAAAAAAATTAAATAATTACTTTCAAAAGCGTACAACAATTTGATTTACATTTTTAAAAATAACTGTTATTATATATGCACACATATATATATTTATGTATATCTATATATGTATATATATGTGTATGTATATATATATATATATATATATATATATATATATATATATATATATATATATTACATATATAAGTGTTTTAATAAGACTTAGAATGCTGCCATTAGAAAATTATTTAGCAATAGCTCTATATTAAAATACTAATAACTAGATTCACAAAACCTATCGCAATCGAGTAGCTATATTTCATGCTCTATACTCGCTGTGGAGTCTGCTTCGTTAGAGTTTAATTTAATTTTTTCATCAAAATAAATGGCAGACGCGAGTCAAAATTACATTAATTGTGGCCAGGTTGTGGGCGCTGTGGCTTAGGCGGCGCCCGCCCGATGAAAGCTTTCGGTGCAAAATTCAAATAAGATGCAACGTACAAATTCAAGTGAGTGAAAGTGAAATTCTGGGTACACGTAGTGTTTGTGGAAGTATATTCGCAGTATCTACTTTATGATCATATTACTTTCATTGCATTAATGAACTGGTTATTTATTTTTTATTCATATATTTATTTTGAATAAAAAATAAGAAAAATGGAATGAAAAACTGTCATCAAATTTTACTACGAATTAGGAAAATGTGTAAATATGTCACGTACATTTTTATGAACCTATGAATTAAGGTAAAAAAAAGATATAAGATTAGAGGAAAACATTTCAATATAAAGTTTAATGAAATCAACCCCCTATCTTGCTCCTAGAAGCAACTGTTTAATAGGTAACATGAATATTTGTAATCGCCTTAGAAGTTTATTAAATTTTTTAGTTAAGTTTATATTCATATTTGTGATAAAATAATATTCAATATTCTTTTAAACATAATATCCAACGTAATATTTTTGAATAGCATCATTCGAGATTTACATTTCTATACTTCTAAGAACATTGTTAGGTTTGAAGTAATATACTATATATAATATACTATATATATATATATATATATATATATATAATATACTATATATAATATATTTACAATATATATAATATTCTATATATATATATATATATATATATATTTATACTCAAGACACCCAAATGTTTAAGGGCGTCGTAACCCTAATTACTTAATCCCAATAACTTGATAAGAAAATGATATGAATTTCATGCCACTTCTTTTACATTTGTGGATTTTTCAAAAACTAAAAGTGTACAATATATTCCCAATTTATTCACAAAAACAAAATATATAAAAATTACCAAAATAATAATTGCAAAATTATAAACTAAAATCCAGATTATATGTCAAAACACTATACTGAAAACCTGAGATAAATTATTGAGTACAAACAAGAGAGAAATTGTAAATGGTATCAAACCTTGTCTACGTTAAACTCAACAGTATTTTAACAGATTTCAAATAAAGTGACAATTTACTGAATAAAATAGGACGTAACTTCCAAAAATCCCAATTTTATATTAAATATCGCGATGTTCAATGCTTTATTAACAACGTTAATTCGTAAATCACATAACCCAAAATATAATTTCAATGAAGGTCCTTACGACAAATTACACGTATTCAGAGCATCATGTAACTAATCCAATTATAATTCTATATAGAAGCAGCATGTGAGTATTTATATGCGCTGGAAGTGCTTTTCATTTAATATAATACAATCGTGTCATGATCAACATTGATCCGATAAATGTAATTTAGGTAGAAACAACTCTGAATACAATCGTCATACCACGTAACAATTATACTAAACTTGATAAAATCCAACAACGGCACTACTCTGTCAATTCTATCGCAAGACAGAATTTTTTTAGCCGAAAGCAGTCAACCAAAACTTATGTAAAACAAAATTCAATATTCGTTGGCCTTAAATTCTATTGGAGTGTACGTTTCAAACTTTTTGGAAAAATTTAGTTTTACATATTTCACCAATTAAAAAATACACATAATGAACAAAGAATTCCAATTAAATCATAAATCCGCAAAGGCAATAATAATGAAAAGTCTATTAAACTGTATAAAAACGTGTTTAAAAAATTATATAATATATATATATATATATATATATATATATATATATATATATATATAAGACGAAAAATTATTAAAAGAGTGGCCGCGTCTTGAAAACACGTGCTTTAAACTAGATATATATATATATATATATATATATATATATATATATATCTAGTTTAAAGAACGTGTTTTCAAGACGCGGCCACTCTTTTAATCATTTTTCGTCTGGCATTTTTAAAACAAACAGAAGGAATTAAACGGAAAAACAATTTAAAATTTTCTGTTTCTACCTTTATAGGTGGAAAGTAAACAAAAAACTTGTTCAATATTCTTTTTAATAAAGCTTTTATTTTAATATTTTGCATGATTTAGTAGTCAATGTTTTCGTCAAATTTGTTTGGTCTCTTAAAAATGTTGAAATTTTCATGTCTCTACCTAGCTGTTATTACTTCAAAATGGTAATTATTTTTCTTCTAGAGGTTCAGAATAATTTTCATACCAAAATGAAAACGATCGGTTTCTATAAAGGCTTCAAAAACAAAACTCCTACGAATATATTAAAAACGCAGTTTCACAGTCGACACTGTCACGCTGATAGTAGATATCACTTAGGCGGAAGCGGGGTGTGGAATATAACATTTCACGTCACAGCCGAGTGAGTGACAGGCGAGATATGAACCCGCGCGCCTCCCCCCGCGCCCGCTGGCATGCATTTATCTTCAAACTGTCTCGACTGGTGATTAATTGTCATTTTAGCAGTAGATTAACTTTATAATAAGATTTAGTTATGCGACATTGAAAATGTTCTATATTCACGCTTCAAAGCGTCGCTTTGGAAGGGGCGGTGGGGTTAGCATGGGCTTTTGTTATTACTGGTAGTGACGGAGGTGATAATGGTCGTTGATTCAAAATTAAAGGACTTTATTTACCTTTGATCATATTTGATAAACCCTTGGTAAAGGAAAATATACTTTTATTGGCTACGTTATTGAACGATAAATGTTTTTTCATTCTAGTTTTGTGACTAATGAATATTATAAAAAATGCAAATAGGTTTGTGATCTGCAAATGTAAATTGCTAGAAAGGGACGTGTATATTAGAAGCTAGTAAATATTCCAATATTTAATATTACCGTATGTTACATAATTTAATGATGCTTTTTATTTTGGCATTAAAATACTTAATAAAGTTTTATTATATACATGGATTAAAAATGTATTATTATTTAAAAGGTAATATTGATAATAATAAAAAAATTATTCACATTTTTAAAACGTGGAAACAAACAGGGATACTTGTCTAATGTTAATTGATTAGCTTTTTTTTCTAAATAAAAATAATTGTATCTTTCATCATATAAGGGTAATTTGAAATAGATAAAATGTGAAAATATATTTGAGACTGCATTTTAGGCTGATTCTGATCGTAATAATAAATACTAACTAACTATTAGAAAACAAAAAACTGGTGATGTATTTTACCAAGTTTTGCCTATAGCTGAGACAAATATATATATTTAAATATATATTGCAGACATATTAATCGGTTTTATAGATATTTCCAAAGAAAATAAATTAAAAACTTTTGCCAAAAATGGTTTATTTCAATATTTTTGAAATTATTTAACAATACAGCTTAAGAGAATTGCAAAAATATACTACTATCACAAACGCCTTCTCAGCCTCCATTTAATGTTTCTTTTCCCCTAAGTCCTTTTCATTAAATTTTTCTAGTATAACTCCGAGTCTGTAAGTCTGATTGTTTAACTATGACATTATTAGAAAAATGATTGAAAATTGGCTCTAACTTGTAACCGTGAACTGGGTTATAAATAAATACAAGTTGTGTAAAGAGAGGCTACACTCACCATCGTTTTATTAAGTAGATTGATGATATTTTATGATCATCGCGGAACTCAAACTCACAGTTTTATTCTGACTATGCTCCTTCAAGGTATATTTTATGATACTAGGAAGATATGGTCCGCGCAACACAACTATTATGATTTTTACTGAGCTAAACTACACCATACAAACATTATATAAATGTGTGGCCATAAGTTTGATTTTCATGGTTCCTTTTTAAGTACTCTGTATTGCCACGAAAATCATCTATTAGACTGAATACAAGCTACAAATAGACTCATACCTAGAAAAGAGGCTTTGGATAGTACATGATACACGTATAAACTTCAATGTTTATTCTACGTTAATCCCATTAGTCTGCTTTCGTACTAATTAGAACAATGTAGCTTCGTACTAAGCCTAAGCTGAATATATTGTATTACTCTCAATTAATCGAGTATAATTTCGAGTCTTGATCTTCGACAAACAACATTCACAGCGCAGATATCCGATTACCAAGCTTTAAGTTGTCTAAATCTCTATTCCGATCAATACGCAGTTAATAATCAATACGTGTACTCTGAGGCGTAAATCCATGTTTTAAATTTAATTAAACGAATTAAACACAATGTCATTGTAATTTTATTATATTGGTGATTGTAAACGATATATAATAGTCAATTCAAAGAATAAAACCAAAAAGACGACAGTTTTGAGAATTCAATATTTAATTTACTATTCTACGGCAATTTTTAGAAATAAAATGTTTCATATTTGATTTTAAAGTAGCAGAAAAAGAGAAGCAATAGAAAAAAAACAAAGAAAGAGACTAATAAATGGTCACCTTTATACGAATATAATTGTTTCAGTAGTTTTATGTCAAATTTAGTTAAAAAAGAATGAAATAAAAATTACGACGGTTTTTATCATAGATATTGGTTTATTTAAAACTGCACTAAAGGGGATGAAACAACGAGGTATGGTTAATTTTGGTTCAACAATTAGATTAAATTAGCAATAACTCATGCAGTGTAATTTTTAAATTTGTCGAATTTGTCTGGTGAAAAATATTGGAGAGTAATCTAAATTTTAATATATTATATTAACTGAAATCTAATTAGTTACATATGCAGTTATTACAATAGCTGTTATAAGTCGTAGTATAAGCGGGTCATGACAATGCAAAATAGTTTCTTTTAGTTTTTTTTTATTGCTATTAAATAGAAGCTATCAACATCAAATCTTATAAAGCTATAATAAACAATCACATATCGCATTTGTTTAAAAATTCAAGTAGACTTATTAAATAATTTTAGGAATGAGTTTCAACAATAAACATTTGTACAGTTTTACGTGAAGTTGACATGTTACGAAAAATGTTTTTAAATACTTCCTATTATTTCTTTTTAAATTAATGTTCATCAGCGCAAATATTAAAAAACATAAGTAAATGATTAAAATTATTACTATATAAGTAGATTGGTATCATACGAGTCCAATGCATTCACCTAACGAACTTTCTTTTCGACAATAAAAATAAACATATCGCAAAATGTATAATTATTGAAGACTTATATACATAATATTAAAAGTAAAAACAAAATATTATTAAATAGATTTTACATAAGTAAAGCCATGTATAAAACTTGTAATAATAAATATAAAGCTAAAAAAACAAATAGCTATTGAACCACGTCAACCGATATCCTAGTACAGTGCGCAGATAATTATACGGCATACAGCCCGCCGCCTCGCTTACAATGAAGTTATTAAAAATTCCATCAAGATGTGATGAGAGCCGCTCTCTTGGCTGAATACTAAATAGACTCCTCCGGGCATCCCTTTCAGTTACAGTTGAGAAAAGCACACTCGACTCTGTGTGCTAGTCGCTAAGCGGGCCGATCTGAATAGCGTAAAAGCTCTTGAAGCAAGCAATGTAAGCTTTCAAAAGAAAGCAATCTTCCATATATGCACGTACATATATATATATATATATATATATATATATATATATATATATATATATATATATATATATATATATATATATATAAAGTCAAATAACATAATAATTTTTTTCTTAAAATACTAAATAATGTATTTAATTAATTTTAAAGTGGCTTTAAACAAAGAACCACAATTCTCCTTTTGTGCTTTTTAGTGTTTTATTGTTTAAAGTCATAAAATATAACTTTTAATAAACTAGTCTATCTCCTAGCCGATAAGTTTTAAATATTTGAGAGAAGCAATTTTGCATTTCAAATACATTTTTGTTGTTGAAAAATGTAAAACACGAATTGGAACGCGGATTGAGAAACATCATTTTAACTGGAGGTTCTTACTCCCCAATTTTCTTTTTTCCAAAAATATACATATGAATGAAAATCGACTAAAATACATAGATATCATAAATTTATTTGTCTTTTGAAAATGATCTTAAACTTATTTCTTCTTCGCCTTCTTATTTCTGAAAAGGCATTAACGATTTTCTTTAATATGATCAATATTTGTGTAATTTCGTGTCATGTCGTGTTTAATCATTAGTAAGTTAACTTTATGCGAATTACTATTTAATTTCACTTAATTTTTATTCACAACTAAATGAAACTACGTGATGTACGAATGGTACTTTATTTAAATTCTTAACCATGAAACCTAGTTTCATTTATGATAAAATCTTCAGGTGGAAATTTGTAAAGATGTGACTAAAAATTAAATGATAACGTATTTCTACAAAATTGACTCCAAAAATATTCACTGTTTTATTTCATAAATTAAAAACGAAATTCAATCAAAATATTTCTGCAATTCTTTCTTTTTAACACTGAAAAAACTTAGCTGTTTCCGTTAAAAATTATTAATTTAATTTTTAAAGGAAACAAAATTATTACTTGATACTCAATGTATTGTAAAGCATTGACCCTTAGAATTATTTGCGCGTAACTGCTTTTTTGATAAAAGCTTACTACTTTTTATTCATTACGTTGTATTCACTATATCATTTAAGCACGAAGAGCTTTATTAAATATATAAGAGATCGATTAAAAATGTACAGTTAACATTATTTAATATTCATAAAATATCTTAAAATAATTATACTAACATCCATATTTTTGCTTTTTCTTTAATTTTTTCCATATCTTTGATCCGCCTTCGATTTATCCATAACTCTGACGAAACTTTTGATATCAACGCTCAAGTAACTTTTAATTGCTGTCGAAGGTGAGATCGGCATCGGGATTTGCGTTTATATTTACCGATGTGTAAGTATTCGCATACAAGCACATATACATACGTAATCAGTAACTGTTAAATCAATCAAGATAAGATCCGAGTACCGATAAGCCTCCTCATTTCCTAAATCTATTTACATAATTTACATCCAAACTCGATTTACACTTGTAGCTTCAATTTACGCGCCAAATCTATTATCGAAGGCCGTAAATAAAATGATGTTATCCCTTTAAGCTTGATTCACATGTAAAATGCTTGCCTAGATGTGATTATGGAAGAGAAGTCTGAAGTTTTGACGTCGGTTGCAATAAGTTTAGACTTGAGGTCACAGATTTGTTTTTATTCCGATAACAGTTAGTTGTAGGTTGTTGTTTTAGAAGTTACATAGTTACATGAAATTTTGTCTACGTGTTTTTCATTAAATATATTTCCCTATATCTCGGGTATGTTTTCTTCTACCTACCTATCTCTTCATTGGAAAGCTGGTATGATTCAGAGAAATAAGCAATATATAGAATGATTATTATTCATATAATTTTAAAATTAAGAGGACAATAATGGGTAGTAATGTACAGCAATACACGCATTTTGTAAAAGCAATAAAATAATAAAGAAAGAGAGTGTAATTTTTATAAACAAATGTAATTTTTAAAATTTTTCCCTAATGATTAATTATTTATCTGTTTCTTGCAATTACTGATTAAAGCAATATATATATATATATATATATATATATATATATATACAGGTGGCAAAAAGAAATTATATAGCAAACCCTTAATAAGGGAAAAAAAAATTCTTTGAAAATGAAAGTAATAATTTTATTTTAACATAAGAAATGCGAATATAAAGTAATCTTACACAATGGGCCCGATTTAAGCAAAATACACGGTCTGGACCTATCGCATAAATCACACTCAAACCAAATTTGTTTCCAATCTACCCCACTTTCTCGTCCTTGACGAAATTCAAAGTAGATTATTCCTTAATTCAGGCAAAGTGTCGCTCGATGACCTCGACATTTACGTCTTCCGATCCTCTGGAGACGGAGTGGAAACATTGGGAACCTTGACAGAGGTGTGACAGCTGAACGCAGTCAGATCTACGTAGTTCATAAATACAAAATAGTCACTGTAGAACTTGGACACGCCATTTATTTAGGTACGCACTGTTTAAAAAACTGCTTTTCATAACAAAACTATCGAGATATGATATAATGTTGTTTGTTCTGTAACAGTAATAGTAATATTAATACTAAGAGTAAAAAAAATAGTGAATAGAAATAAATTTAAATAAAATTTTGCAAACAAAAGATAACCAATTAATTAGAAGTGAATGAAGGAAGGATCATGAAAGAAGAAATCTAAAACATATAGCGTATGAAAGAAATATTGAACAACTTTATAGTTTAGACTTTAAACAAACCTTTATAACATTTTATAGACACTAAAAGAAGTTATGCAAATACATATTTATAGTAAGAATATCAAATAATAATAACATACGTCAACGTAAATTATTATTTCTTGCAGTCACGTTTTTAAGCAATGAAATTAACATTTTCATAATTTTTCTTACGTAATAAAATGTGTCTCTCGGAAAGTTCTTGTTATTTTCTATATATATATATATATATATATATATATATATGGATGTATATATAGGCTAGTTACCTTTATTACATTTAAGTTATTTAAAAAATATCTGAAGTTTCCACAATAGATTTCAAAGAATATATTCTACATTTTTATACCTTTATATTTTGTAAATGTTTGTATAATTGTATGTAAAATTTTAAAGTCATTTATTTTAAATTCTGAAACAACACAGACACCTAAATAATGTCTTCGGATTTGCTCTAACGAAATATTATTTATGAACCTGAACTCTGATAACAATATTTCTATTACGACAGGCAAACAATTTTGTTGATCCCAGTAATGTATCACGACAGATACTTGAAAATTTATATACAGTTAAACAAATCATAAACTTAGACGGGGTTTCTAAATCCCAGAAGAGTTTAGGTTTAACCTTGTCTCGCGCGCCAGCTTTTGTCTTGTTTATTGAGTTTGTTTAAACCATATATCATCGCAAATTCGATATTCATCTCAAGCGATTTGCGGTCAGCCCATTTATTACGTTCCGATAGCATCGCGAGCTTTTATTGAATCGGGTGAGCTTAAATTAGTTACGTGAACATCAATTTGTCATGTTATTGATACAATGAATGATTCCGTAAATAAATGAACTTTTGCTTGTTTTTGTATACGGTGATGGATTGTTGTGTGTCGAATGCGGTCGATGTGATATCGCCATTGTTTGATCATTGTCTGCGAAAGTTTTATATGTAATCATTCATGTTTCTTGTTGCCTGAACAAAATGACAAATAAATATGCATATATTTATTAAATTTACTTTTAAATAAATAATCGTTAGCGATACTATCATTGGTAGAATCTGGTTTTGGATATTTTTTTATTTTTTGCCTACCATCCATCAGACGAATACTTCTTGCTCACTCCGATATAGAAGTTTTGTTTAGGCATTTATTCGTTAAACAATATTCGAACTAACCGTATTATTAATTTTAATTTTGATACTCGTTATTTTGACCTACTATCTTATATAGTTCAGGCTAATATTTTTGCTTCTCTTTTTCAGTATTTTGATTAAAATTTTTTCAATGCTTGGCAAATTTTTGCAAGGTTTTAAATCGACCGTGGTTATGGTAATATGTGAGTTTGTACTCGTAGTATTGTCATAGTAATGGTTATCCCATTTCTAGTATCACCTATTAATATTTACTACGAGTACAAAATCAGATTTTAGATTTCAAGGTTTCAGATTTTAAAGAATATGGAAACATTTTCCATTATTATATGCATATATGCCTCTTGATAATAGCTATAGTGTTCGATTTAACGTTAGAATAAGAAAAACTTTGAATGAAATTTTTATAACCGTTGGGAAATAAGAAAATTGTAACTAACACATTGGAAATGCTTAACTACTTATTAAGATAAGTATTTTTTTAGTCAAAAACAACTATTTCAAAGATTGATACAAACCTAGCTACATTATATCGACATAGATATTCACGATGTTAGCCTCAATATTGATTATACTTTGTACTTTGAAGTTCTTTTCGCAGAAATCTCGGATTTAATTCATCTCTTGTGGCTACAATTCAATGATTATGGAAACACGGGTCGTTTTAATGGCAATATATTTTAACAAAAACACGTTATTTTCACAACTCCACGCAATAAAATCATTTAACTGTTAATTTCGCCACTTCTTTGAATCGAGCTCTCAGATGCAAAGCAAACACGGTGTTCAAACAACTCGTACTTATTTACTGCGAAAGAAATATATTTGCGATCCAATCGAGCGATCGCCGAGCAGTAATTAAACAGATATTGTGTTTAATGGAAGCAAATTCGATTCGAGAAATAATTTGGAAATGACGAGGGTTGGCAAAAGTGTTGCCACTTCACGGTGGCCCCCTCGCTGTAGCGTGGATAAGGAAAAAAGTGGAATAGACCAGAAAATATTATATTTTTATTGTTATATTTACACGGAGGCTTCACAACTTCGTTATTTATCTTTTATTCCCAGTAAGTAAACATTATTTACTCCCATAAATATTTTTTCTTAAGTTACATAAACATATTTTGCATTTTATTTATGTGAGTTTAATAAAAAAACAATATTAAAACTAAAACTTGATACGCGAAACGTACTTGGTATTTACAAGAAGAATGAAGGTGTATAAAAACATTTACATTACAGCTTTAAACACTTAAATCTACAAATCTAATCTTTGTAAAGGATTTCAAAAGTATGACTGTGTAAGTAATGGTCAAGTAAAAATAGTCATAGGACAGCACTTGGCGTTTGTACCAAAACTCGGACTTCGATCTATTAGCAAGTTTCTTAATGTAACCAGCAATTTTTTTTATTGGGTACCTCTTCTGATACTTCATTTATTTAGTTAATCTTTAATGTATCATTTGTCCTTACTACAAGATTACTTATTACTGCAAGAGCAATTACTACAAGAGCAATTACTACAAGAGCAATTTCTCCCAGTCAACCACGATCAAGAAATATGACTAAATAGTTATTTTAAAAAATAGTGAAGTCCTTAAATTAAAACAATGACAGGTAGGAAAATATAAATAGAATAAGGAATTAAAAAGAAGGGAACATTGTTAACTGTGGTAAAATTTTTGATATAATTTTCCAGGTAGATTAAGAAAGTACTTACATATGAATGTTGTATTTTTGATATCAGAAATCGATGAATTCCATAATTTAGTAGCATAAGGAAAATTTTAAAAAAGAAAGAAATGTCAAAAATGAGTCAGTTTTCAAAATGTAAATATAGGCCATGAGCAGATAATTTCGTCAATCTGCCTCTGAGTTAAGAAGGTCTCTGTAGATTGTTTAAAATATAATAAAGTAATGAGAGAACACAAAAATATATCAGGGATCACGAATCACCATCCGTTTGAGACGTGATCTAAACTTAGAAATGTGACTATATCTTTTGAGGCTAAATACATAACGAACATATGCACTTTGAAGTTTTTCTAGTTTGTTAAATAAATTGTTAGTAAGATAATAAATATTATGTATACCTAATTTTCATATACTGCACCTTATGAGTACCGGTTAGTCTCCAGCTGGTAATAATGGATCCACGTTGTGTTACCACTAATGATTCCATAGAAAATACATCGAACTCATTATCACAGTCATTTAAATGTTATTGGCATATGTTCAAACATGCTTATTCCTACACAATCATTATAAACGCTATAATAAGATAATTTTCCGCTTCATCGCCAGGCTCCTAATATAAATATTTCACGTGCATGTTCAAAGTTATTATGAAGTGTTAGAAACACTGTATCAGCATTTTTGGATTTTTAAAATCATTCATTGATACTCCGTTGCAGCAAAACCTGACCTCGCTCGTTTCTTAGAACTTCCATTAAAGACATTTAACTTCAATGGATTTCGGCCCTTGGTACACTTTTAAATAAGCCACGACAACCGATCATTCACATTTGACTTTCATTTCTACCTCCGGAAAACACAGTGGTTATAATAATGTTATCGTTACAACTACTATACTGAAAATGGAATAGTATGTTCCAACCTGCACAATAGTGTTAAGACGGAAACCGTGGTTATCAATAAACTTAAAGAAGGTAGCGCCGCGAACGTTATAAATGCGACTACACAGCGTATGGTCCTCGTATGTTAGGATAAAAATATATCCTTTATTATTTCTTTATTGTATAAAATGATCAACACCGCATGTTCTCTTTTTCATAATGAATGGTACGAATAATGGTTAACAATGTAAATAAAATAAGCGAGCTTTTTTGTATTTTAAAAATGTAACGCGAAGAGTTTTGTTATTAAATATGTTGTACATTTTTTGTACTTCACTATCTCTACCTAGGAAAAATATACTCGAATATTTGTAACACTTGAAATGGCTACACAATCGTATTTTTATATGATTATGAATACATCCACAAATCTTTTATTGTGGTCCAAATATCATATGGACTAATATTATTTCTTTCAATAAGAGAATTGTCTAGAATAATAATCGTTATTTTTGTGTTTGTATGTAACTTTCTTATCAATAAATTTCAGTTTAATTTTTCTTAACGATTTAAGATTAACTAAGTATCAGTTTACTAATGAGCTAATATTTACAAATACTTACATCTTGAATATTTTTAAATAATATTTCTACGCTAAAGTTTTGCTTAATTGCAAAAAAGAGTTATAAATCTTACATTTGAGAAAAATACACGCAACTAGACTACGACGTTTTCTCTTGAGGCTTGGCTAAATACAGTCGATCCGCTCCACCCACAATCCACGACGTGACATAATTCGATTCATCAAATCTCGAGCCAAGCCACAAAATCCAATATTTTCTCATCCCAAATCCGTCTAGGGATTCCAAGCAAAGTTTCAGCGACAACCGTTCCACATTTTTCCTCCTTTCCTTGGCCTCACGTAATTCGATATAGCTGAGCAAGCCGCAATGTCTCTTCCCCAGCTGAGGGTGGGTGCTTACATTAGGCGCTGGTTTGTATCTCAGCTGGTTTTATGACAAGACGTTGGATATTTTACTAATGCTACAGTGGTGTAAGCTGCATGTTTACGTTGTAAGCGTACGTACCTATGTGAGTACATTTATGTACAGATATGCAAAATCGTGATAATAAATTTATGTTTTTCAAAATAATTAATCCAGAGGCAATGGATACCAACAGAAGGATACTTTTTTGAATTTCGGCACTTTGTTAATTTTAGTACCAAAAACTCTGGGACCGATTCAAAAGTAAAAAGATTTTCAATCTGATCAAACTTTTTAATTTTTACTCACTTTTTTAGGCAATTCTTAGATAATTGGTTAATACCAATGAGCATATCTAAAAATAAAGTAGCTATAAACGATTTCTGGGGTGTACAGAAAAGATTTTTATCGAATATAATTTTGATCACCTTTTGCTCTCATATTTACTGACTTATATTGATAATACCGCAAAAATTAAAAAACTTATATTGATAATACCGCAAATAATAAACAATTGTGCAGATAATGGTTAGCTAACTTCTTATTTTGAACTCCATAATCCTTTGTATTGAGGTACTTCTTCAGTTTCACTAATGCCTGTGTGCCTTTAGACACACTCTTATTTTTGCAGGTTTCTCAAATTATCACTTCTGTACATTCTTCAATTTGGTTTAATAATGCTTGGCCGATCGTGTTTTCCTTTATCATTAAAATATTTGAGATAAGCTTTTTTATTAAATTTTTTCCTTTCCATGTACATCACATGGCAATTTTTTCCCATAAATGGGTACACTTCTTTGGTATTACCTTTTTCTTCAAATATTTGTACCACCTAAACATATATTTTATTTTATTTGAATCGGGTTTTTTCGCGGTAATTATCTATTTAATGAGTAAACCTAGATATTATAAACTAAGTACTCACTATGTCCCGACGTTTCAGACTGGTTGCCTGTGGTCACGGGAAGACTGAAGATGTATAGGAGTCACCGCTGCGACGCGGGAGTGTTTTTCAAAACTACCCCCACTTGGTTGATTGTAGAAATCTAAGTCCATCTAAACATATCCATACGAATTCTGTATCACTCATTCATTGCACTCACATTGTGTTACTTCAGCCATGATTCTCTTACAATCATAATTAATAAATTAAAGTACAAAATAACTTACTTTGAACTATACACTTAACATATGATTTTCTCTATTGAGGAATAACATAATGAATTGATATTTTACACTTTTCGTTCAGGATATTTTGATCAACCAGGCTATTATAATAGTAACCAAGTGCATATAATGAAAAACTTTTACCAGAACTAGAAATGTATTGAAGATTTACTCCAACCATAACTACCTGTCCTGTGATACTTCTATTTTCTACTTTCAAGAGTATTGATTAAATTACCATATTTTTAGGATCTTAAATAAATGACATTTGTCGTAAAATAATAAATAAAGGTCATCCTCTAAATTTCTAAAATTGACTGTAGTTCTACCAAACAGAAAGTTTCAATGCTTCCTATTATCTGTTCGAATGAGTCTATAGGAAACATATCATACTGAAGTAACAAAGGATTCTCCAATGTTGTCATAAACTAACCAAAAATATTTCTATTTTTTTTATTACTATTTTTTATGAAATGTTATTCTGCGTTTTTTTTCACATTATATTTTTATAGAAAATAAGATTGCAGTATATTTTTAAACCAACAAAAACATTACGGAGAAAAACGGTTAAGTTTCCTTTTAAAAAGTTAGCGTTAAAAAATAGTGTGAAAAAAGCAGTCCAGTTCTTCCAGAAATTTGCTAGGAAAATATAAATGAGTAACCAAGAGCTGTGCGTCTATATTTATTGAATCTTTCATTCTGGCAGTGATAAGTTCGTAGACAAAGTCGCGATAAGATCTATGAAAGTAAACATTTTTTTTATTGCATAAATTTGGTTGTTAAAGTGATAAAAATCTGAAAATTATTCACTGCGGAGTATGTTATAATAAAATACTAATATCTACATATGCTGAAATTTTGTTAAAAGTCAGTAATGGGTGCACCAAAATAGCTAAGGAACTCTTCCGTTAAAGCATGCAGTATCTGATAGTACAGCTCGAAACCTGGTGACACACTGGTGTTACCCAGTTTTATTCTCAATACTGGAAAATACTATTATTGTTAACAGAATTACAAACTAATCGGGTTATATAGAGAAAAGCATGAGAAAAACAGTCTATGAAAAGAAGAAAAGATTTATGGCATAAATTAGTACAATATATACTCTAAAAATATTTAGTGAAAGTTTATCATGCACCATGGACTGTTATTACTTATCACCACATAATTAATCAGTTTTTACAGTAATATGTCTGAAAAGACGATTACGTCACTCAAAAGTTTGGTAATTTTGTAGATACCTTTGCCATTCTTCGTTGAAAATTTACAATCAAATAAGTATACAATAGTTACATAATATTTAAGTATGATTTTATATTTTATAACTCATTTATAGTTTTTAGTTGACGGTACTAAAAACTATAAATGAGTTATAAAATATTGACGTGACGATGGAATCTCAGTCGTCTTATAATATCCTTCATTATAATATTCTCAATTGACTCTATAACACAGCTCCACATATTATATTCAGGCATACCCTTCCCCAATTACTGAACGGAGCCTTTGATACCGCCTATTCGTATGCATGTAAGTATATAACAAGTAATAAACATGTCTCGTAAACTTCTGCCGGTTAAGGGTGCACATAACCGCGACACATGGCTCGGAAAGGTTCCCCATCGTAGACGAAGGCGCACACCTCCTTAATTGAAGATCCGTAACTGAAATCCGACGCATCGCCTTGACAACCGTTTCGCATTGGGGAGGATGATTTTATCACTCGTAGACCACTTAAAAACCTAATTTTCTATCCCAGAAACCACGTCTTTGATCTTTCTTGGATCTCACTTAAAATTAATAAGTTTTACAGGCATAGATAATGACTGTGACAAAGAAATTAGGAGAGAGATAGTGATAGTTTAAAACAATTTATTATTTTCCATCGGAAATCTATTATTATTATTAAAAATTTTCGGTGGAATAAAAAAAATTCAGAGATCGTTTTTTATGTAGAAATATCTATCACACAGTGGCCAGTAAATAAAAGTGCAAATGAAATTGTGGGACGTGCCATCTGAAGTTGTTGTCACTTTTGGTCATTACTATTTGAAGAGAAAACCTCGGTCATCGGCTTAGCCCGACGTTTTACTAAATCATTTTGAAAACGTAATTAAATAAGTTTTTTTTCTCTTCCATAGTTTAGCAGTTGTGAGTAAATGCAACAGTTTTCAATATATAAATACGCATGAATGCACTGTCTTTGGTCATTGTTTGCTGAATGCGTAAGATACAATAGAAACGTTATGTAAAGTACATACGAATGATTGGCATGCAAAAGGTATGACAGTAAAATAAACTAAGTTGATAAGAGTGTGATATGAATACAAAGTAACTAGGAAAAAAATAGGAAGTCTCAAAAATTATAATATGAGATTAAAATCAGAAGTAGAGAAATAGTGCGCAGTCATTATTGTTTACATCTACCTACATAACATTGTGATAAAAATGGGACAAAAACCACCATAAGTCTTATGATTTACTAGCTTTCATTGTATGTTGCGAACGGTGCTCAGTTTTGGATATTTTTCTACTTAAGTGACCCATTCATTCTACTTAAGTGACCAATTCAATCCGATTGTAATAACGAACTTGATGATCCACAATATATCATTAGTTTGTATAATATTAATTCCAGTTCTTTTATATTTTTGCGTGTTGATTTTTTTCTTTCAAACATACGTATTTATTAGAATTTTATAAACAATTAATTAGTAAATAATCTTGAAAAATAACATTTGCTCTAGGATATATACAGTTATAACTAAGTTTTAATTAAGAATATTATTCGTATTTTTACTACTATCTTGTTTATTAAGTTTTGTTTCTAATTGTCAAAAGAAATTGAACACTACTATTGCACAGTCATATCATTTCAGTAAACATAATAGGTGCCGTATTCTTCTAAAAGTCACACCTTTAACTTTTGAATAATTTAAATACATATCAGCTCTTACAATCCATTGACTCTTTCCTTTGATCTCACCGCTTATCCCTACTTTCGGCTTCTTGAGTCTACATCAGTCTCTGATCTTTTTATGTCATCCATCCACTGTAGTGAGCACATCTTTTTGTTCTCTTCCACACAAACCACCTTTTATCTTTATATCTTATATCCTGCGTAGTTCCGTTTTCGGAACATTCTTTTTATTGCTCTATATTATATTTTAGGTTAAACTTAAGAATATAATTGTTTGTATTTCGATCTTACAGATTTATGTCTATCATAATCATATAATTTTTATTATTTCTTATCTCATAATTTACCAATTAAAAATTTGCCATGCAACTTTTTTTATATAAAAATAGTAAATTTACCATATAATTTTTTTTATTTTAAAATAACTTCTAAAGTTTGCATTTGTATATTGAAATATAAACAAACCTAAATCACAACGTGTAAATGTATCGTCGTATTAAGCATCCAATTAAGATATCAATTTATTAGGTGATATATCTTTGGAGAAGATTTATGCATCTGCATATACAATCTGTTTTACAATTAATGAAGGTTTTGCAATATAAGATTGTTATTTTCAAAATAAATATTTGTGTCCTCGTACGGAGGTCTGATAGAAAAAGAAGAGCAATATTCCTTATTTTTTTTTAAAACAGGTATGCTAATACAATATTTGGTATTTTATAGTATTATTTTTTAGCAATCGGATGCATACTTCAATTCACAAACAAAATTTTTCTCAAAATCTGTGCTCTAAACTCTTTACAAATTCATCATTGACTATTTTATTTTTATCATACTCTTCATTTATATATCTATTATTTGATAACCTAACACAACTTCAACACATAAAAGTTTTGAAAACATTTAATAACGTCTTCAAATCAGAGCATCCATAACTATTAGTTGCAAAATAACGATGACGTCACTAACAACTCTAACGAATAAGTTCACGGGCCCACAAAATACGACCTGTCGTTATCAATATAGGCATTCATATCGCCAGTGACTCGAGGAAGGTCTTAGCAGAGTAGGTTATGCTTCTACAACTGTCACTTGCATTTATTGTCAGGTCGCTAATAACTGCGTATGGAGTGTGACACTCCTGTGGAGTGAATACCGCAGTCGACTTGCCACTTTTAATACTGCTCAGCACGTCGTTGCATGTAACGAATACTGACATAAGGGGAAGTCATGGGACAACAATCGAATTAAAAATACCACTATGATGTATGAAAGACATATTTATTGCATGATGCAATAAAATATAGCTGATAAAAATAATTTTGTAGCAAAAAATCAATCTTATTAGTTTTCTTCGACATTATGTACATTAAATAGACAATAGTACTGTAAAAATTATAGTTCTCCTTTTGAACGAAACGATATATCATAAAATACATTATTACTATTATAGTTTTAAAAAAACAATAGTTCCAAATAGCAAGAATTTGGATTCGAAATCTTCAATCATATGTGTTTATAAGGGGCGAAAATACGTTTCTTATACTCTTTAGGGCTTGATGCAAAACCAATTTTTCTGAAAATATATTTTTACCATAGTATAGTTTACAGTTTGCAGATAAATTAAGGGTATAAAATATATCTTAGAACGAATGATTGATTAACAAAATCTATTTAAGTAATGAGACTCGAAGTGTTACACAAAAATATTATAAGAGGATATTATTGAAAAACCGAAAATCTCGTAAAAACATTTAGCAGTGTATAATGGTCAATATTATGGACATAAATGATTATAGATTGTTCTGCATCTTTTGTTATAGTAAAATTGGACTATAGAAATATTTTTTAGTTAAATAAATTAAATTATTGCACATGTGATGACGTCTACAAGAGAGTACTTCTAGTAAATTAGATGGATTTTCTAAAATTTTTAAAACAGTTATTTAAGCATTTAATCGTTTTACACATGAGGAAAATATAAGTAATTAAAAAAAATAAGAATTTCATAATTTTTTACACTTTTCATACATATATTCGATTTATGTATAACAAAAGAGTATTTGATAAATTGTTGAATCTTCAAAAACATGTGTTTAGAGGTTAAGATAACGCATCCTTTTTTCTTGTTATCAAAATGGGTAATATTTCAAGCTACGAAGTTTTCATAAAATTCTTAAATAATCATAATGCAGAAATCTATTAAAATTAAAATAATTGATACTATTTGGAATCTTAACATCATATAGATTTTCAAATTATGTATTCTAATTGAAATTAATTCCTTAAAACTACATTTAGTTTATTAAATTTAAACTCATTCTAGAAAAAGTTAAATTCAAACCGATGCTAACTTGATTAAGTGTAATTATTGTATTTATGTTATGGACAGATTATTTTTGCACCAATTGGTGCTTAAGGAATGTTTCGCAATACTAGATTTTTCGTCTAGGTATAAATTATAACATGGAAATGCGGTGCACTTCAAAAATATATCTGCATATTTTTAATTGTTCTCTTTTTTCATTACAGGTGAGTACTTACAACGAAATACAGTGATGTTTTGAAAAATCCGGCCGTTTAAATTCTGTAAGTAATTCTTGCATTTCTGGAAATATGAATATATTACAAAAGTATACCCAATAGTTTTAATTACAAACTCATCATAACTAGCGTTTGTCCGCAGCACCACCGCTGTCTTTGTCATACGTCACTTTGGGAATCTTGAGATATTTTCTCAATTCAAAACCATAAATATCGAATTTTCATTATTGCAAAAAGATAAATAAATTATAATATTATTATTAAACTATACTATGATCATAATCTAGCTGAATGCAGTACAATCGCAAACGCACAAATCTTCAATATCTAGTAGTGACGTTTTATTGCCCCTGCTTGGCAAGCTCCCCGGGACTTCCGCCTTCAATAGCGCCACCTCAGAACTGCTCCCGGGGGCCATCCAATTCGACTCCGCTTTTTATTTATGTAAACTGTTGTCTAGAGATCCACCGATATTTGCGTTTACGACAGTCACATAAGCGGTCTTGAAATATATCTTCAATCAATTTACATTGTAATTTATATTTTAATTGAAATAATTTGGTAATTGATTTTTTTTTCTTTTCTCGGCATTCAAATCGCGAAGAATAACAATGATGAAGATTTTAACGACCGTGCTATATATCCGGGACAAATATATTCTAAACGATTTGACGTGGAGATGCAATATTTGATTTATTCATAAGTTTTGAAGTTAGAGATAAAGAAAAAATATTTAATGAAAAAAACGGATCTATCAAATGTATACTATACTAATATAAATATAATTATAATAATTTAGCAAGAGTTCAATAAAAATAATAAATATCTATACAAATATCGATTTCCAATCTTATGTTATTGAATAATGCACCACTAATTTACAAATGTATAATTCGTGGAAAAACAGTAACACTTTTAATGTCTCCTTTAGCAGATAAAATTCAGGAGCACGTAAACTGTTATTTTTATAACAAATTTTTAACGTATTCTTCTTTTAACCTGTTTTGCTATACCTTGTTGTAATTATCGTAATAATAAATGCACAAATTAAAATGCAATTTTACACACGCTAAGTGAAAATAAACAAACCAATTCAAGACAAATTCAAACAGAGCTCCAGTTTATAAGCCACCAATGAGATAGAAAATGAGCTGGGAAGACGAGACGGCTCAAACTGCCAGTTGAGAAACCGCGTTCATCTCGGGCAAACTTCGCGCCCAACAATCGCTGCGTCGGCATACAGACGGAACTGTACAAAGACGAATCCAAGCTCGAAGAGCTTCTTAGCCTGTTTGTGATATGTAAGGATGTGATCATCCTAAATGATGTATTAAGTCAATTTTATTACAGAAAATTAGTCAACAAGTATACTCGATAAATTTATACTCAAACTCTTCATATAAGCCTTCAAGTAAAATAATATTTGATATAAATATACTACAGTTGTTTAAATTTCAAGTCAGAGTTATCGATAATTGAATTATTTTGTGCGAAAAGATAACAAGCGCGGTATTTTACTTTTATTGGTGTGAGCAGAATGGTCATTACATAACACTTGACTGTATCCGTTTATACTTGTTTAAAAAGCGTAGGAAGAATAAAACAGAAGTTTAAAATGCTAATAGTGGCCAAATTAAATCTTGATTTAAAAAAAAATCCACTAGAATAAATCACGCATCTTTAATCCGTAAACATCTAATCATTGTAATTAAACTAAAATCATTTAATATTGCGTTAAAACAAAGTTTTTTAGAAACACACTTAAATTGTTACAATTGAAAGTTTAACTACAAAGGTTTATTTTGTAAATGACAAAGCTTTCTGGTTAAATTTTCAATAAATTATCACTACATGATTTATTTTAGATGAATATTTTTGTAGTTATAGTTATTAATTAAAGAATTAACTAAAAACATTAGCTTAAAAATAGGTTCATCGATTCAAATGAAAGAAATCGATAGTATAATTCAAATCCCTGTTTTAGTTAAAGTGGTTGACGTATAAAATTCAAAATTATTTTACGTTTCAATGCCATATACATTTCCGTGATTAGATATATATGACAATAATTCTTTGTCCAAAAGTTTTATATAATCAGGAGACATTTAATCTACATGCCAATGTATACATATGGTAAGCAAAAAATATACATATATTTGCATGACTACCTTTTTTTATCATTTTTGTCATCTCGTTGCAACAACGAATATATTCTACTAGCTATAGTTTGCAAGCCAACGAGATAAACCTTTCAAATTATTTCAAAATTCATATATATACATACATTTGTAGATTCTGCTAGGAGAAATTCAAGTTTATTCGAATGTCGTGAAAATTATAAATATCAAAGCTTCAATGCGATCGGAAACGCGGATAAAACAATTAAAATAAATTTATATGCTTAATTATGATTACCATATTGAATTGATAAGTGTTTCAATAGATATAAAATGCAATATGTCTAACAAAAATGTACATGTATCTAGCTGACTAAATATATACATAAATGTAAATTATAATAATTTATTAGAAAACTTTGAAACAAGTTTGTTTTAATTCTCGAAACAATAATCAGAAATGTTACAACAATTCCTTTAAATGTGCTGTTTCCTCTAAATCGCATATATTTACGTTCTAAATTTCAACTTTAAACCCTTTACCGTTGGAAAACTTGCTCCAATTGACCTAACGGGAACCTCAGTCTGCCCTAACCCTTCATTCGGCTTTCTCCTACTTTAGCCGGCTTTATTAATGAATTTGAGTGTAGGCGGTGCTACGGCGTAGCGGCGTAGGTAATCGTAGCAGCGCCGCCGGATTATTTATTACCGAGTCGTAGCGCGCGCTCTACGTGCGCGTGATTTATATTCGGCTTAGACCTTTTGATTTTGGCATCAAATTTACGTTTATAATGGCGCACTTGGCTATTATTTTTGGCTAAAGTGGTTGGCGCTTAAAGCTTTGCGTATTGAATTGCGTTTCAATGACAAGTGAACTTCAAGGCTTCTCTTAGCAGTGTGATTATTTATTTTAAGATATATTAGGAAAAGCATAATATATTTCTGTCGTATGTTAAAGTATTAAATCAAGTTTATACAAGAAAAGTAAGTAAGTGTCAAATAATAGCGGAGTAGTAACTTCTTCTTAATTTATTTCTTTGTTGGAGCCATTGTCCATGTAGTCCTAAAAATTCCCAATTTTCTACTTCAATTTTTATCTGTCTTTTGATTATTCTTTATTTCTTGACTTACTCCTTTTTCCTTTGACCTTTCTTAAATGTCTATCTGTTCCATTCTTTCACTTTGTTCCAACCACTGAATTGATACATTAAAATTTCTGCGACAATTATTTTCAAAAATTTCTCCATTTATTCTTATTATCCGACAATTATTTTCAAAAATTTCTCCGCCTTCATTGTTTATTCTTACAGATATATATATATAATCTGGAATAATACCAGACTGATATATATATATATATATATATATATAATCTGGAATAATACCAGTATTAAGTAAAATATAATAATAATTGTAATAAATAATTTAGTTATAAATAAAAGCGATGGTAAGCGCCCATTGAAAATGTAAATTTGTGTGTAGTTTTTTTTAAGGAATGTATAATAATGGTAAACAAAATACAGCAAACATATATTTTACTACTAAGTTATCCAAATATCTACTTTTGAATTATCACATTAACATTTGTGAAGTTACTAATTTTGTTAAATAATAAAGAGTCGATGGCGCTTGACTTCAAGCAGAAATTTTATTAGGGGTTAAATTTATTTATATGGAATTTTTAGCTACGTATCTAATTTAGATAGCAACTCTACTTACACCATATGATGAAAAATAAGTTCCATTTAATAATACACTGTGATATGTTATTACTTATTTCTGCTATGATAAGAGAGATATATTAAAAACAAATGTTTTTTTTATTATAGCATATAACAAAAATGGATATATATAAAACACAAGTATGCATTTTCGTTATATTTTTCCGAAAATCAAAACATTTCACACGGCTTTACTTATCTAAAATCAAATTATATCACCGAGAATGCTAGATTATATAACTAATGTAGATAGATTATGTAACTAAAAATATCAATGTAGTCACTGGCTATTTCACAGCTTATTGCTTTTGAAAATAAACCTAAAATTCTATATACTAAATATACGTATATTTACTTAAAAAGTTACTAAATTATTTTTAAATTTATCTGCTTCCACAATAATAAAATTCAAAGTTTATATCACTTATGCTATTACCACCAAATCAGTGATTTTGTAATTTAATGGTCTATTGTTAAATATGTATAATTTAAAATACAGAGAATGACGATAAACAAACGAACAAACTTAGAAATAGTCTTAGTAATTTAGAGTAGAAAATGCGTCAACAGAAGGACTTAAAGAAAACAAATTTGAATTTATTCCCGAAGTATTTCTAATTCAGTATAGCCTGAAAGCATGTTACATCACTTGACTTGTAAAATAGCTCAATCAATGTAATTTTTCCTCTGCCATTCTACTTAACAACCGTCACATTAATAATAAAAAATTAGCCTTTTCCTTCTTTCTTTCATGCAGATTGCCTCCATTCACTCCTCCCACTCGACCTCATTGTGTAAAAAAATGTCATCAAATTCATTACGACACGGGAATGATTAAATGAACCACTAACTTACTCTACTTTCTTATAACGAAATAAATCATGGCTATGAAGGTAAAGTACTGTAACTCAATGTGTTTACATAATATTGGGCTTGGAAATAAATAGTTTTTTGTAACTTACATTTTATCAAAATTATTAATTTCTGTGTCCTAGTAGTCTAGTAGCATAGTAATATAATAGTAATCTAAGTCTGTTCACATTCGTGGATTATTTAATCAGCTATTTTAGATCTAAATAAACCAAAACCTTTATTTTACATTAATACCGCCGTTATGGAAATGATATATCCGTTTTCGTTTGCTGTTAGGTGACAAATTTTATCATGACTTATTGGTCATAGTCTATGAAATATAACTGAAATATATTTGAAATCCCTAAATATATATATGACTAAATGAAAAAATAATATTTTTTCGCAGTTAAAAACTATAGTATTATAATATTTTTTTACAAGCGAACTTTTTTTAATACTGAAGTAAATGTATTTTTAAGTTCTCAATTAAAAATTACTTTCTCAGGTAAGGTACATTATTACTGTCCATAGTAGTAACCGACTCGCTATGAAAGCAAAACACTTTTATTACACCTCCAGATATTAATATCAAAATATTATATACAATTATAATTAATATTCAAAGTTGACAAATATGTAGTTTTGTGTCAATAGTAAGATTTCGTTTCGACAATAAACTTTCCAAAAGTACAAATAGATTTAATAAAAAGACAGGGTCGATTATAAACATGCTTTATTTTGAGATGACGAAACTTTACATTTTACCAGGAATACTTTTGTAAACTTTGCACTTACAACTCACTACTTCATCAGTGGTGAAAAGGTCCCCTAGGCACCTGACGCTCCGAAGTCTCACGAATACGGCCATTTCTTAATTAGCGAGTGAATTCATTTTTGCGCCGCATCTAAATTTCCATTATTCTGTCGACGTAGAAACCGCCTTGAGTGGCACCGTAGTAGTCGCATTGTCGCTCGTAGGGTTGACAATTGCATATTATGACAAAACAACAGTAGTTTTTTTTATTTGTCTTCTATAAAACTAAAATATATTTCACTGTATATAAAAAAAATAAAAATGATCTTACAATGGAAAAGCAAATGCATTTTAAAGAATTGTAATTAAAATTAATAGAACATTAAACATTGATTGGTGTCTAATTAAACAATAAACAAGTAAACATTCACAGCAGCAAATATGTAGCAAAATGGAACTTTCGCAGTATGGTAGGATATTATATTTTTACTTGTGGAAATTATGTACTGTCATATCTAATCCGGGCTTCTCATTGTAAAGTTTTTGTAAAGATATAGCAGGGAAATAGCTTCTGTTCTGCAAAAATACACGCCAAATCATGGTTTCATTTTCACAATTAACCTTTAGTATTTTAAAAATGTTACTTGGGCAGATTCTACCATTTTTATTATATTTCGTATTTAAGATAATTTAAATATTATTTAATTGGTACTAATAACTGAAGACCGCGAATGAGGAATGAAATTGCGGGGAATTCCCGAAATATAGCAATTTATAGAATAATGTATTATTAACAAACCGCCTGAATATTAAAAACGTGGTTTTTAGTTTCAATAATCTGTACATTAACATGTGAAGAAAAAATTTTGCACCCTTTTTTAAGCACATTGCGTGCTCGGATGGGTGTGAGATTTGGCACAGTTAAAGTTTATATGGAGGAGTGCAGAAAGCCAATTTAAATACAATATGTGTTGCAAATTGATTAAATTATATATTACAAATACATTAAAAAGACAAGTCACATTGTCAATATTAAAGACAGTAGTCTGTGGTCAAACAGTCGCACAGAGTAGAGATTATCGCCAAAAAATTTTAAAATGTCATATTGACTGAATGACTTTCAAGCTATGGGTTAATAGAATCACATATTTATACACGCTCACAACTTACGTAATAGAACAATGTTCAAAAAATTACATACAATGATTATAGAGGTATACTTTTAGACAAAAGACCCTCAATAACTTATTGCTTCTTAAACATTTTTATAACATAAGACAAAATAAATTAAATCTCATAAAAATTCTATAACTGCATCCTATATTTACCATTGGAATATATTTTTTAACATTTATTTTAACATGGTTATGCACTTCTCTGTAACAGAAAATTTTCTTTAATATTCTGTACTGAAAATTTTACAAATTACTTCAAACTATTCTGCCTCATAGTGCACAAGTAATTCAAATAGTTTTAAAAGCGAGAGTAAAAACAAAATGTCCTAAGGGCCACGCGTAAACATGTAGAATGACACCGTTACCGGCAGAACAGTTTCAAAACTCTAAAAGCTCACAGCCCTACCACAAGGTGAGCGGGAAGCTCCGTTGAAGCACAAATTAGCGCCCGACGCGATCTTTTATTTCCACTTTTATGACTGGAGTCGAAGACGCGGCTCGCACCGCCCCGCTCGTAAATGCCCGTTGGGCAATTTCGCAGTTTTACACCTCTTTCGGGGCACAAATTACAATTTGCGCTGAAAAAAGGAAATAATTCAGTTTGAGTTAAACAATTTAGTGAGGTCCTGGCCGCCTTACGTAAGCTGCGTAGACCGGGGATGGAGGTAGCATTTGTTGGGTAGATCTGTGTGGGCGGAAGCGGAAGTAGAGAGGAATGTTCTTGTTTATTTAGGCATTAAGATTTTATTTTAAAAAAACGGTATCTTATTTGAGATAAATTTAGATTAGGTCTAATGAGAAAAACTTTCCTTAATTTAAATTGATTTAACATCAAAACGACGAAAAAAGAAGAAAATTTTATGAATCAAAATACAAATTATTACGTACGAAATTTAACGTAATTCTTTTTTATTATTCCATTAAATACAATCATGTGAGAGTATTGCAGTAACGTCTTGTTTTTACCATTTTCTTATCTACATGTGTCGCAACGATGTGTTCATTTTTTTCGCTTCGATACGTTAAGCTGAATAAGTATTCTTTTTTCTACGCTGTGCACCTTGTTCAACTAAGCTTAAAGTTTTAGTTTTACGACCAAATATTGCTAACTTGGAGTAAGTATTCCTTTTTCTACTCTGTGCACCTTGTTCAACTAAGTTTAAAGTTTTAGTTTTACGACCAAATATTGCCAACTCGGAATATGTATACCTCTGTCTACGCTATGCACCTTGTTTATTTAAGTTCAAAGTTTTAGTTTTACGACCAAATATTGCTAACTCGTTTCATAAAAGAAAATATTTCCAATCGTACAGTATAATTATTGACAATGGTTAGTTTCACTTTTATATCAAATTCACGAAACGACTATTTGCCGATGTAGATGTAAAATAAATTCACGTAGACTTTTGTCATTTTAGCTATGAGCACATACCATTAGATCTATATAGATCAACCATGTATTTTTTTTAAATTTACTAAATATTTATTTTTATTAAATCTACGAACGATTCTGAATTATATCATAATATTTCCATGACGTCATATAAAAGCATAAAATACACCGAATATCTAATTTGTGAATAGAATATCTCGTAACAAACCTTTTATACTTTCGATTACAATGTCGATTAGCCTAAATAAAAAAATACTCTTTGTTCTTTGAAGTCTACATAAGTCAGAAGAAAATCTTTTAAGTAACTTTGTGCCGACTGAGTACCATAATGAGTAAATCGTTTCTATTATTAATGATGCTCTTCTCAAAATCGAAAACCAGTATCTTTGAAAGTCTGACGAGATATATATGTACCATATTGTTACCCTGCTACTAAAAGAAGTAGGACCATGAAATATAAGGTTTCATTGTGGTGATACCTTAAATTTTCCTCACGAATACTCTTTCAATATATAGGCTATGAAACTTACACGGTCGCACGATAGTTATGTGTAATTATATATATATATATATATATATATATATATATATATATATGTATATATATATGTATATATATATATATATATATATATATATACATACACAATTATTTTTTAAATTAAAAATTTATTATTGTTTCTAAAGTTTTCGTATATTGTTTTCTCTTCAAAATGGTTCGAGAAATGATCGGTTCTATTATTTATAATTTTTATGCCATCTTTCTATATTTTCTGAATGAATAGACTTTAACATAACAGCTGTTCAGAAGTCTATGAGCAAATAATTTATTTATAGCTTAACTTGTGAGAATAGATGCCTTTTAGACTAATATTATGTCACTGAATTGGTCCTTTTTTTAAGTATTAATTTGCTTATACCCAACACGCCACACTTGCGTACTCAATTATTAAATTTCTTAAATAATTTTCAAGTGATCTCAGCTAATTCAAATGAAGCTGTAGTTGAGATTTTTTCTCCCGTAGACTCATAGTCTTTGAAGGTGTCTGCAACTTAAGAAACGTAGGTTCTAACGCTGACTCCTAACAGTGGTATAAATAGAAATCTGCTAACTGATTTATACTGTTTATTTTAATGTATCGAAATAAAAATTTAAATTTATAAGCCGTACTCTCCTCTATTACGCTTTGAGTTCTTGTACTTCTAGACTATAGCCTAGTTTGACCTTTGTTTAGACTTCTAGTTTGTAATAAAAATTAAATTATTTTACAGCAAATATATTCCGATCTTTACTAGATTAGAATCGCGCTCCCTAACTTACTTTCTTACGTAAAAAGCGCTACAAATGCTAATAGCATCTGTCTAATTTATAAACCATAACATGAACAAAACAAAACGCTTTCTCTTGTTTCTTATGCCAGCTCCTTTGTTAGTATTATCTCAAACAACCAACCTTACGCAGGTTGGTAATTGAGTTTGAATATTTCAACGCCTGGTCTAAAGGCCTAGGAATTACATAGCTGTTATCGTCTTGTTTTCGCTTAACGTTCTTGTTCCGTCCTAGTTTCTAAATTGTTATTTTCAACTTGAGTATCTACCTGAATGTTAGCAAATGAGGGTGGGAAATAATAATTTCGAGAGCAGCCTCACCTTTAAACAGGAAAACTTAATTTCATATCTACGCAAACTAGTCAGAGTTCTAAATTTTGATAAATTAAGCCAATTATTCAGTTCTTTCTGCAAATTTCTCTTGCGTGCTTTAATGCCAACAAATTATTGTCAAATATGGTACGTCTATCCATTTATAAATATATTTTTTTTATATGTATCTAACAAATATACCTGGTACTAAAATTACACATTAAAAAATAAAAAAAATGAGAAACGAAGATATCTTTGTAGGAATTTTTGTAAGATGTTTTTTTTAATTTTTATGCATTAATGTGTCGCTTTTTAACTTTTAAGCTACAAAGTATTAGTCCCTCCCTTATTAAATTTTAATGAAGACTATTTTTTAACTCTTTTATATGATAAAGTTTGATAAAATTATGTAAGGTCAATTTTGTATCATTAGTAAACGTGTGAGTTAACGTCGCTTTCCGCTCTTGTAGTTTCATATTTACTTCATGAAATTTTTCCCCGGGTAATTCAAACGAGGTATAAGTAGTTTTTAGTTTAAAATTCTTTCGTTGATTTCTTATACATTTTCTTTTTTCTGATACATTTACATAATCATATTATAAATAGATTTACCACCTTTCTAACAATAATTCACAAACCACAGCACATTACAACACGATCTTAATGTATGCGTCTAAATCAGTGAAAATATTCTATATACGTTAAACCAAGGGACAAAAAACACAAAATATGCATTAACGTTATTTATTTTTAAAAGTAAATAGAACGAGCAAAATGCTTAAACGCGAGACGCACAAATGCCTAAGCCACCCTCACTTCCTAAACGGCTCGTGAAAACCCGACTTAACGAGAAAAATACTTTTATAAATAAATACCAACGTAAAATATTCACGTACAAAAAAGGAGGGGAAATATATTTTTTCCTGTACTTTATGAAAAACTTATACATACTTCACTATATTAGCATTAGATTTTCATGTAAATTTGAATATTGGAGTTGCTGAGCAGATATGTTTGTCCTCAATAGACGACAAAACGTAAGTAGGTATATGTGGATATAAACTATGGCGGTCAAATATATATAAACGATATAGGTGTAAAAAATAATTTCCAAAAAGTATGAATTTAATGCAATTTACGGTACATTTCAGAAGGAGGTCATTTTCAGATGTGGTTCATTTAATTAGGATATGTTTTTCGGTTATAAAGAAAAACTAATATCCAACTTAAAATTTGAAATAAAAGTGTACAAAACATAATTAGTTTCATATGATAATATGAACAATACTTTATGGAACCAAGGCTGAAAATAGGCTCTTTATTACTTATTGGAATATTTTTTTTCGTTTTAATTTTATTTACAATTATGTTATGGGTTTACAAGCGGTATGTAAGTAACTATAAGCATTAAAATATCAATGGGATAGCGCATAGAATATATTAATCATTGATACAAAGAAATGAAAATTAAAAATTGTCGAATAGGTATGAGACCTTCTTTTTTGGACATCTCTGATTCCTAAATGAGCTACTGTTTATAATGCAAATTTTGTATATATTTCTATTTTAATATATATATATATATATATATATATTTTTTTTTTTTTTTTCTTTTTTTTTTTGGGACATTCCAAATATGACAATTAATAACCCAATAAAATTTAAATTCTACGAAAAACGAAGAAACAAACACAAAAAAGAATTTCTGAACAATACACAGACACAAAATTGTTAAAATTGATAAAAGAAAAGAAAATATGTTTGTAAGTAAGTTGATATTATATACGACAGAACTTTAATAAAATACTGGCAAGTATGTGAACGTACATAAAGCAGGGTTGCGTAGTAGTTTATGTTAAATTAGAATAACGCAGTATTTATCTGCTAATACAGAAGGTAAATGTTAATAAATAATTCTGTAACAATTTCATTACTAACCAGGAATAATTAAAGCATTTTTATTTTCTTAAATTGTATGTAATGAAGGATTTGAATGTAATAAAACTAGCTCAAGCAAGTAAACCGACTCTTGAGCAATTACAAAATATACCTATTTTACAATTTCAAATTGCATGATATGATAACATGCGCTAAAACTCATATAAATGTTAAAATACTTTTAAAAACACGCTACAATATCATCATTACAAGATAAATGGACCAATTCACAATTCTGCGAATATCTTTATAAAAATGAATAATGCAGCATGGCGTTTCCCTTCATCCGGTTCAACCCTTCCTGTGGATCTCTTGAAGTGACTCTTTATTGTGTTCATTAACGGGTGGAATCGACCATAGAGCAATTCAGAAGTCGCCAAAAGAAGGAATGTGACTGTATAACACGAAAGTTTCATGACAAAACAAACAAATTTTACTCGTAGGAGCATTTCTTGCAACTTTCTCGTAATTCTATATGAAACATTTAGTAAGGTAAAAAATATTTTTTGTATGTTTTTCAAAATAATTATTTAACATTTGTTGAAATAACAATCGAATACCATATTTAATGAAACAATACCGATATTTTTTTATACTAATTAATGCCTCTAACATTAATATGGCAATGGCGAGAACTTCTTCGACGGTATCCAGTCGTTCTTGTCACATATTTGTACACATACCTATCCATTATGGTGAAGAAAACGTGTCTATCCACTTATTAAAAAAAACTATTTTTATAATTATTGCAATAGATGGCGCCATGCGGATCTTACAACTAATATTTCTAAAGATTCACATATTTGTACACATACCTATCCATAATGGCAAAGGAAACGTGTCTATATACTCATTAAAAAAATACTATTATAAGTATGGCAATAATTGACACCACATGAATCTTACAATTAATATTTCTAAGGATTCACTTGAAAACAAAGTTATTTCTATTTCTGATAATGTAAATAAAAATGTATGGGTGACGATGTCAATGAAAGTAGCCAAAAATTGTATAGTTTAAAAAATCTTTATTGTATTTTTATCCGAAATTATCTTTTCCTTTAGTAATTTTAATTCTGTCTAGGTCATCCAAGAGAATGTATAAAAATTACTTTCTTCCACTTAGATATTGGGAAGTTTATCTAGAAAAATAATTACTAATGATCTTAACATATGACTCACACTAGTAAATGTGCAAATGCATATACATACATAAGGGGTCATATACTAAAGATCGACATAGCGAGGATCTTATGTTACAAAATAATTATTACACTGATATGATTTTTAATAATAAAAGTACATTATTAAATTGTTTCCTCAGAAATCTGTTTAACATTTAAATAAGATATTTCATAATTGATTACATTATTTTAATTTGATTAAAATTATTTTCACGTCTCTTGCTTCTGATAAACACTCTTATTTAATAATATCAATTTGAAAATATTATTTATATATCAGCTGAACTGAAGTTAGCTCTGTAGCATTTTTTTACAGACCCTAACCACTTTATTAATCCCCGGCTAGTATTTAAGGTAATGTATGATATTTTGTAACTTGAGAATATTATGCACTGCGGAAAGCAGACTCGTGTCGGGAATAATTCTTAGTATTCCACGAGCAGACTTCGCCACAAGCTAACGTGTAAGACGACCTTCAAGACTCCACGTAACATCGTAACACTTACGCACGTACGCATATTATGTGATTGCTGTAGATACTACACAAACGAATATATTCTGCGTAAAAAATTCTGCGTATAAAATCAAATATTTGTTGGGAAAATTATAGTGGAAATATTTTACTTTCTACCCCTCTTTTATACCTACGTCGTTTAGAAAGCTCGTAGGTTTCGGGGATTTTTGAATGGTGATATAATTTAGGTAATATAAGCAACGTATCAAATGGAATCAATATATTAAACATATTTTAATTATGAATGGCTAATTTTTTTATTATGTATATCCTGAAATTTATCGATTTGAGTCTCGTGAAATCTAAAACGATTTCTACGTACAGCTATTTTTATCAGTTGAAGTTAAATTGTTAGTGTTCTTTAAAAACTATAGCAATTTTTTTTGCTATTATCTTGTTTTCATAGATAATATCTTATTTGAATTTCTGAATTTAACCTTCCCAAAATTTTGCGGACAAAATACCATAATATCACGGTACAAGTAAGGAATTTTCGCGTTCCACCTTTCAGTGAATTAGTAGACATTATAAAAAATAATTAAATGAAAAAAAATTATTTCGATTAATAGTTTCTTGTGATTGCTATAGAGCAACGTCAGTTTCATGATGTGAAGTAAGTAACATTATTAATCGATTTTACGTAACCGTCCAGTATTTCCATTGTTCATCCCTTTGGGCCTCTTTTTCATCTAAACGAAGCCGTTTCTCATCTGCCCAGAGCCTATTTGACAATTCTAGATATTGATTGTCCCAATGTGTTACGCGCCAGTGTCCGAACGCGACAATAGCCCCGGGGGTAGTAAAGCTCTCTGCGGGCGGGCGAACGTCAAATTATTTACTGCCCCCGCGAGCTTTCAGCTTCCGCAAGGCTTTAACGCCGTGAAGCTTTAGCATCGCAAGCTTTCTGCCCATCCTTGACCGTTTTCATTAATTTTTCACATCGCCCGGGACCCTGTAGCCATCCTGATTTGCCTTTTTCGTTGCGACCCTTCGGCGCCTCGCCCCACCCGTTAATATTCATAGCGAATTGCTTATTTATAAATGTTTAAAAACGCGTGTCGTATTCGTTTCGTGCGTGCGTCGTACTGTCGCGTTGCGTTTGTTTTAACTTAAATATGCAAGGAACGTTAAATTTGGTTTAATGAAGTTGTGGGTTTCCGTGCGGGTCATTTTTTTCTTCTTATTGATTTAGAGACTGTTTAGTCATTTGTCTATGCATTTGAAGTTCGATATATGTTGGAGCCATTTCTGACAACATTTGAGTTGATATATCTTTAAACGAGTGAGCGTATTTCTTAAACAATTTAACAAATAATTTTATTTATTCCCGTCTTTACACATTGGTGGGCTTGCAGATTTGATTGTTTGTTTTCATCCTGATATTTTTCAAAAGATTGAACTTATTTGAAACACTTACGATTTCGAAAACATACAATTTGTATACGTTTATATGAAAGAAGTAGTTAAGTTTTTTTCCACATTTTCAGTTTAAGTATTTTAAGATAAATGAGCTTTGGATTTTGAAACCGTTGTTTTTATTTATTTATATCAAGGAACTCACTTTTAATATAGAAATATGATTATTTAATATATTTGTAAAGAAAATTTTGTGACGTAATTGAAAAAAAAATGTATTATGGTAAGACAGAACGAAAGTGATACCTGGGTTGAGAACTTAAAAATTCAGGCCAAATAAAGAAACGTGATAATAACTGGAATATATTACTCTAGTATTAAAAGGTAAGCCTTATGTACTTATTGAATTAAATACATTAAGTACGAACTTATGAACCCGCCATCTCTGTACACAAACTTTTTATGTGTAGTCAATAAAATCAATCGTTAATTACATAAGCATCGTTGGTATCTAATACTTTTCGCCATCATATAGGCAGAGCTAAACTTCCATCTTTGTCTTTCAATTTTTTGGACCTTTGACTGAAAAACCATCGAATCGATCGAAACATTTTCTATCACGTAAATTATTACTATGCACTCAAAAGTATCTTTTGTTCAATATTATATTTTGGTTTAGGTACACCTTTTTTCCAGCTCCTACCCACTGGCGTTTATGCGAAAATTTAATACAAGCCACCTACAACTTCATGTCCTGTAAACAGATACTTTAGTCTCTCGTTGGTACGACGGGAACTCAGTAAATCCAAGCGCACATTACTTCTCCATTGAAGTTGAAAGCGAGTTACATCATGTGGTAGCCAAATGGAATATTTCCACTTCTTTATCAAAGCATGAAGTTGTTTTTCCACTGCAATAGAAAAGCATGAAAATAACTCTGCAAACAACATTAACTTAATCTGAGACCTGTTTCTATAAGGCTTTTAAATTTTTCTAAATTAATTGTAGGAAGTCGCTTTGTATGAGATTTATAAGACTGCCCAAAATTCAATTCTTTGAATCTTTGCAACCAGTGCTTGGCTGTCTCGTAAAATGAAATACCTTCACTCATCGTTATGTATACATTGCTTGATGCTTCTTTTGTTTTTTGTTCTAAACTACATCCGTGAAGGCATAGTACTCTAAGTTCACTTCGAAATACTTCCATTTTTAATTCATTCTTTACTCGCCGATTACTCAATTGTAAAAATAAACAGAAGTTCGAATGCCGCATTCTTTATATACCCTACAAGAAATATGCTAGAAGCTTCTATAATATTCCAAAAACCGGTCAAAAAAAGTGGCGGGTTTATAAGTTGCCAAACTGATATCATCTCATTGATAATATAAAAATGATAGTTTAAATGTTTAGATGATGCCTAAATGGATATATTTACATAAAATTCAATTTAAGCATAGTATAGACATAATTCATGGTTCAAATTAACATATAGTCCAATTCTTAATTCGAGAAACAGCATAACTCCTTTAAGTTGGCACTCGATGTCGCTTAATCAATAATAAAATTTTGCTACATGTAAATGAGGAAAGGTATTTAATAAAATATATTGACAAAATATTTGTAATTTTTATTGAGATTATTCAAAAGGCACCTTGGATTAAGAATATTTCCCCACGTTTTGACGGAAAATTCATGCGAGCGAAGTCGTCGGCCAAACCTAATAAATAAATAAAAATAAAGTCGCATTTAATACTTCATAAAAATAAATGTAATATTTTTGATTAAATTATAATTCATTTATCTACATTAAAAATACAAGAGGAAACACTAAAACCCGAAAACTAAAAAACACGAAATACATACATACACGACCTATGAAATTCATAACGTTATACACCCTAGGAAACTAGATCATGATTGAATCTAAGGACACCTCATTTGTTATAATCACTTTAGTAGTTTAATCTGTACGAGGGAACAAAGTTACTTACATGTATACATATATAGATAGCCTATGAATTTCATAATGTAATATATCATAGAACATTCTCTGGAACAAAACGAATCCAAGGACACCTCATTTGCTGAAATCACTTTAGTAGTTTAGTCTGTACGAGGAAATAAACTCACACATATATATGCATATATATTCATAACCTGTGAACTTCATAATATTATTTACCCCAGAATACTTTTCGGATTAAGACGAATCTAATGATATCTCATTGGTTGCAATCACCCCTGTAGTTTAGTCTGTACGAGAGAACAAACTAACTCACATATATACGTACATAGCCTGTGAAATAATAACACTTCCTCTGTCGTAGTGGAGTAAAAATAAACACTTTAAGTGCAAGTAGTATTCCCACTAGATTGATTTCATATACACTTACATACACATAAAAGCCTAAAATTATAATGGTCCATAATATTGCTATAAAGCTATGTATATTTATTAACATTGATTTTATTTTTCACCATGTAAATAAATGGTCTAGTTTATGTTTCACAGGGGTAGGGCAACGGTTACCTACATATCTTTTTTTAATTGCACACACCCCACGGTTATACTAAATTGTCGATAACTCGGGTAATTTTACAAGTGGACAATTTTTTGTTTTAATGTAGCTACTGGGAAAAAGGAAATCTTCCTTCAAAAAATGAATGAATTTTTATTATTTTAATATATTTTTTTTGTTCTAAATTTGTCTGAAAAATATACAATAAACATGAGTTTTAGTCTATTTGTCATATGTACAAATGTATTTATGTACGTACAAGGACAGATCGTAACTATTGACAGATATTGGCTTTTCTTTCTTCTTTCCATTATTGGAATAGAAGGTTCGTGAGTTTCACAATGATTTGTCCAATAGCTTAACTATTATTAACGTGTTAGCAGATTATTAGTTTTGTGTGGATCATCATGCCCTACAACCCCCTGCTCTCTAATATATTTAGAATTTTATATTTTTTTATTTTTCTTAAAATTATTTATTTAATGAACAGTAAAATCCAAAGACTCATTAATGTCAGTTAACTCTAATAATTTCCCATTGAATTATTTACTAAATGAGAGACAGAGGGCATCTTCAAAATGGTTTAGGAACTTATATAACGCGAAAAGGATTCCGTTTCAAAAAAGACATTTCGTACTTCAAAAAGGAGCCGGTTTCTATGATTTTATTTTTTCTTCATATGTATTCACGTAATTTCACTGTCTTCCCGTAAAACGCCAATTTTTCAATTATTCATCCGAAGTAACTATCACGCTCTGACATACTCAAGTACTGATTTGAAGATGGACGTAACCAAATTAGAAGGCTTTCGTTGCGGTTTTTCTACTAAGCGGAACTATAAAGGGGGAAATAATATATTTTTGAAGATATATTATTCAGATTGCCAGAAGGTTTAAACATTTTTATTTGTTAGATATTTTAAAATAGGTACAATGCCAAAATTGCTCAAGCCAAAAGTTCAACAACACGTCGATCTGTGTTGTTGAACTTATGAAGCGGAACTTTTTAGATACCTATAGATATAGAGAGCTTTGTGAATAGCGAACATGACTCACAGATTGATGGTGCTGAGGTCGCGCCAGCTGGCACCCGCTTCACTCTCGGCGAGACCAATCGCCGAACTTACCTCGTTACGATCTTGTTAATGATTTCAGCATTCACGTGCCGTTGAATCAAGTGCTTGTTCAAAATGTTGAACTGCGTGGGAATTATGTTATACTTGTAGACAGATAGATTGTGCTAATTTCGAAATTTGTGTTTTTTAACAAATAAACCGATGTCTTTTACCAAATAATTAAATTCGCCTTATGTCTTCGGCTTCTTACTTAAACTGCTAAATTACTGTGCGAATGCAGTTTAACATAGCGCTATTTATTATCTCACTAACGCCTTGTAGACCTAGCTATTTTGATTAATCCTCATACAAAAGTGATGTAAATTAAAAATAGTAAATAAGTAAATTTAACTTTTACAATATTTTTAAATAAATTAATCCATATTTTTAAATAATAAATTAATAATTTAAATAATTTAATGTAAGATTCTCCCCCCTGGGCTTTACCCCATTTCTATCACAACTCACTCAGCAAGCAAACCGGAAATAAATGTCAATAAAAATAACGAAAATATGGAAAAAATAATACTTGAATATTTTCTTTTTAATATTTTATATTTTCTTTTTAAATTAAATATTTAAAAAGGAATTCTTAAGTTACTAAGAATATTTAACCATGCGAAACGTGCTGTCTACTGATCGTAGACTGTTGTTATGAGAGTAAAGAGAAATGTAGAGTGACTAAAAGTTGAAACTTAAAAATATAATTATTTTACGTCACTCTGTTAATTGTTTGTATACTTTACTTCGCAGTGAGGGCGTGTGATAATTGATTTCGAAAGTGTTGAGCCAAATACAACAATTCTTTTTATTAACAGACTGAAAATATCACTTTCAAATCTTTATTTTACCATTTGGAGATTTTTAATAAAGTAACCTATGTAAGAGTGACACATGGCTTCACTGATTCTTCTAAACTTGATATTAACTAGTGACGAGAGTAACATTAACTAGTGACGGGAGTGATATTAACTAGTGACGGGAGTGACATTAACTAGTTACCGGAGTGATGTATATAGATATCATGGATAATATTTGCATCCGCTATAAGTACTGAAGTAACGGACAGTATAATGAGCCGTTGAAAACTTATGAATATAAATGCTCATTTGAAAATACTGAATCTTGGAGACTATCTGTACTATGACGTGATATTTCAAAATAGTGTACTCAATAATGTTGGGGAGTTTAAAGGACTTCCTGACTTCCTGAAGGAGAATGATGTTTTAAAATTGAAAGCGAAGGTTTTAAACTTGTAACAATAATTTTGGAATAAGTTAATTTCCTTTATCTACGCAACTATATTGACTAACCTATTACTAGTAGCTGATTGTCTCCGTAAATAACTCTAGAGTACTTCTAAATACAACTTGTTGTCAGTTGATTTCTTAAATAAACTGGTAACTGGCCAAAAACCAATTGTGGCGGTATCACTGATATCAAATATAGGAACAGTCGCTGACGATAAACTGTAATTTGTTAAATACAATTAAGTCAGTCTAAAATCTTGTATTCACGACAATTTTTTTATTTCTAAACGTGCAGAAAAAATGTTAATGCCCCATAAATATTTCAGTAAATGATGAAGGAATAAATAATACGTATTTTAATTTATTTTTCAACAATTATGGATACATGTCTCAATCCTGTTGAAATTGGTGACATATGATTTGTAGTAAAAGTTTTAATTTACGTTCACCTAGAGACAAAACAAGTAAATCCAATATACAAAAAAATGGCAATAAATATGCACTTGGTGTTATAACATGCTTAAATGCTACTTTAACAAATTACCTAGAGTATTTAAGACTTGGAATTTTTTTTAGTTTCTCAAATAATCACTTTAAAAAAATATTTAGGTGACATATTCCACAACATTTTGAAAGTTAATAATATTTCGGGATTTGAAATTAAAAGCAAAACTAGTTAATTAATTTGGAAAAAACTTTCCAGTCATATTCCACTAGATCAGATGTGTCATATTTTTTCCCATTTAACGTGTATTGGAAGGAATATGAAAGAAAAAAAACAATCTTTTTATGTCATTGCTACCAACTACTACCCATTGTTTGAGATTCTCATCTTATGCATCTATTTACAAAATGTATTATTAAACATATTCATATCAGCAAGTAGATCCAATACCATAGAATTTTAGGACGGTGAGAGGCCGACGGATGGGTATAATTCAATCAAAAGGGTTTCTTGTTTCACTACAAAACCTTAAAATTTCCGTATATTTGTCTGATTAATTTACACTTTGAAGTGATGTGATTTTTATTATATGCAGAGAATTTTAATGGGTAGTTTTTATACGAACTTTAAGTAAGACCGTTTGAACAAGAAATCATAAATACGCAAGAAATCATAAAATTTAAAATACTATTCTAAACCAAAAAAATCAAGATATGTACGAGCATAGATTAAATAAGAAAAAAGTCAGAAACTTTGCATACTCCTAAGTACCTATTACAATCGGCTTAAAACAGGATATTTAAATTTATCTTATTTTTAAAATAGTTTAAATTCCATCTTTATTAATCTCCGAAAATATATGAATCATACAAATGAATTTATAAATATGTTTAAGTACAGTTTCTCTCAATAACGTATACAAAACAAGAAAGCTGGTAAATAAAATAATACGATGAGTTTCGCAATGTCGATATCTACCTGTATTCCCAGTTTTTACATTGTGTTATGGAACAGAGTTGCTCTTCGTAAGTCGTATTTTCTTATTTTCATACAATCATTATTTCATACCGTTTTGTAATATCACTATTTGAAAATAAATTGTCTGTTGATAGATTATTGAGGTGAAGAATTTCATATATAGTATATGTAAAAAACTATCGTAAAAAACTATCTTCCTTTTCGTTAACCACAACAACTTCATGCCTTCAAGTAACCACCATCTCTTTACGATCCAGAATTAAATTATACCGAAGTTTCAATTCTTCCATACAACATTCTAATTTTTTTCATAGCTCCATCTTAGCTCTGTAAGCTTATCGCTGCATTCGAGTAACATTTGTTCAAAATGAATGGAAACGAATTTGATAAATTATATATACGTCATTACAATAAACTCTTAATATATTTTATATAATATACAATATTATATATATACATATATATATATATATATATATATATATATATATATCATTGATATAACAATACACTGCACAGTAAAATAAATGGCGACGTTGACCTCACCATTACGTTATTCAAATTACACAACTAACCTGGAATAAAAGCGTAGTATTCCAGGAATTGTGAGTACAAACGCTATAAAAAATAAAAGTCGCCGAATCGAGCCAATCTCTTTGACTGAATCACAACAGCATCTCGTAAACCGAGAGCAGAGCAACGGTGCCAAGAGTAATTCGGTCGCTCCTCACTCACCCGTCTCGATATAATCACACGCTCTCTTGGCGCTTGCAACTTGGCGCTACGTATAAAAACAATCTTTTATTCCCGCAGTGGATTACAGAGGAAATCATTGTTTATTATTTATAAACTCTCTGATAATATAAAGTTATTGACCTCGTAATGTTTTGCCGCAAACTCGAGAGGAGATTATAAATTTTACGGCAGTTTGAAAAAGTTATTTCAAGCTTAATTACTTGTCACATTAATCCTTCGTTCTCTTCATTGATCCTTTTTCTCTCTGTTATCTATTCAACACATAGTTACTGATAGTAGGTGCCGATTTCCACTTCACCTTACTTCAAATGATTTAGGGAGCTGAATATATAAACTTGGTTAATTTAAAAATAAATTATAGTTTCATGCAAGTAAATGAAGTTAGCTTTAATAGATCACAATCATGACTAGATCCGAATAGATTTAGAAAATCCTTGTAAATGCTAAAATTTAAACTGTATTAACTAAGAAAATTTATAAAGAAACACGTTAAATTTAAAGATAATTATTATTTCATAAAAATATATTTCAATATCATTCACTTTGGAGTATTTTTTTATAACCTAGTAGCTAATAAGTAATAACACCTACGTGTTTACAAATCCGATAATTTTATTTACAGGTATGTTAAATTAAAAATTTTTTTTAATTTTTCCTATATACATTACTTATACTGTAATGTATATTGGAAATTTCAATTTGGTTAATTTCATTAGATCACAGTGACATTTATAATAGATTTGCGCTAACACACATAATACTAGTAATTTCACTTGTTTGTCGTGTGGGAAAAGTTTTGCTACATTACATGTTTCTTATAAAATACAGTATATATTATTTATTACTCCTATTTTGTAGGTAAATATAAGTGAGTTAATATATAAAATATAAGTAATTTCTTAATTTGGAAAAGAATTATAAAATCACACACGTGTTATATTTGTTCATAAGTGAAACAAACGTCGCGGTAAATTAATTAAGTTGTCGCAGTAATAAGTAGTAGAAGTAAACATTATCATTGTTAACATTTCTGTTGTAAATATTAATTAAAGCTGTGAGATACAGTGTTGTAATATTTCATAAAAATTCATCTATTGGGGTTGAATGATTATTGCCATTCTAATTACTTTATAGGAAAAAGTCTGATAAATGTTATAACTTTATTATTATTGGTAAATATCAAATCTAATTATTATTGTATTTTTTACGATGTATTTTTAGTGGTCGTCACTTCAGAATACTCTGTTGTAGAAGTTTGGGTCACCTCGAATTTTGCATAGCATTTATCGGCAAAGATTAACTCGTGCGAAATAAGCTCATGATTGGAGCGTTACTATAAACTTTACGCTATATTGATCTTGGAGTACTACATAGTATATTCTTGTATGACATACACGAAGGGATCTTTGTCGACTTACTCGAGCGCACTTTTTTATTAAGTACTGTGCATTTTCTTTCTTTTCTAGTACCTCGCATCTTCGCTAGGAATTTTTCTTAAAAATAGGCATGATGCACTGTTATGAAAACGTGATGGTCCGGATAACTGCATGGTTTTAAGTGCCTCTGATGGTAGAGGCGAGCATCGACAAAAATAAGATATGTTATTCATCTTAAATTAAATTAACAACTTAGTACTTTCACGTATACAAATTTTAAAGAATATGAACTCAAAGAGGTATCGCGACATAGAATTTGAAGTCCAAGAGATGCGTCCTTAATATTACCAAACAAGTATACAAACTTTAAGCAAAAAAAGTGCCAGTCAAAGCAAACAATCGAAGACAACGCAAACATCCAAAGAAAAGATACCCTTAAAGCTTTCTGTGTTACTAATGAAGGATAGGTTGCAGTAAAGGCGTGGAAAAATTAAGTTATAAAAATTCTATCACTGCTTGTCTCCTTTATTTGCAGCAGTTGGCTGTAGTGGCATGTCTCCTTTAAATTGCGCCTTATTGCCGCCAGCATGTGACAATTTAGCTACAAAGACATGTGGCAATAAGATATAAAGGCGTGTGTTAATTATGCCATAAAACAACTTTCACAATTTATTTCTTTACTTGCCTTATACAGTTGTAATAGCGTGTCTCCTTTAAATTGTACCTCGTTGCTATTGTAGCACTCAACAGCCTTTAAGACAAAAACCCAATTTTTTTAATAACAGTACATATGTAGTAAAAGGTAAATTTGTACAACAATAAATTCATGGAATTAACAACTATGTTCGTTAATGATGTAAATCCCTTAAACTATACATGCTTATATTTTATTTTTAATACCCAAACTTATTATTAGTTTTTACTAACTGATATTTTATTTTTAATACCCAACTTTAAGACCCAAACTTCTACAACAAAGTATTCTGATCTTGAAATGAAACGCTTCAATTTCATACTATTTCGAAATTAATAAATTGTTATTAAATAAAGGAAAAAATAAGATACTTTGCTTATATGGCGTAATATGTTTTGTACCACTAAAAATTACGAAAAGAATGGATATGTGGTACAAATTGATCAAAGTCCTTTTCTTTTATCAATGTACCGTATTTATTTCAGAAAAAAATTATATGTGTTAGGACAAAAATCTTAATAACAATAAAATATTATTGGTTTGTAGTAAAGGTACATAAAATAAATGAATAATGCGAATTTTACAAAATTTCTAAAAACTACTAATAACTCAAATACCGCCATGTTTTCGCTAAACATAAAGTACAAAATTAAAAAAAAAACATGGTTTAACATAATTTTAGTTTTAATTAAGACTATTATTAACGTAATATTCTTTACGAAGGAACAGTTCGGCTAAATTTATAGTTATGTTTCAAAAGCTGTTTAAGTAAATTTTAAAATGAATTTTGGTAAATGTAGTTTTGAAAAAGTTAAGAAAGGAATAAGATGTTATATTGAGGCTATTTATATATATATATATATATATATATATATATATATATATATATATTGTACATAAATTCAAAAATTATGTTATAAACGATACTTCTTTCCGTGGTCCCCCAACATATTCAACATAGCTAAATTTGTGTGAGATTACATTTATATGTAGGTAAGCTACCAAAGTTATTACGAATATAATATTGTTTCAATGCGTTTCTTACATCATGCTATAGTTTTATAGTAAATTAATAACATACCATAGTTTTACTAGTAAAAACTCTGTAAATTTGAGCAAAGTAAAAAAAATAAGTTTCATAATTTTTTTTTGCCCAACAAAAGAAATAGGTGACAGAATTTTATACGAAAGATTTACTGCATCAGACTACTCAATATTATCACCATATGTTAGTTAATAATAGCTCAAATCTAATGTTATATAAAGCTAAAGATAATCTAGATTTATGCATGCCTTGAAGAATGACCATAGTTGAGTATGTCAGTGCAACTTTGAATTTTTGATTAGTCGTACAAGACTGTAACTGAAGAGAATATAAAGCGCACAGCTTTTATAAACATAGGTCATCCAATTTCGGAACCACTATTTCTTCAATTTATGTATGTGTATAACATGGGGGCCTTGAAATAGTCGGAAGTATTAATTATATAAGCTATCTGGCTGTTATTTGCTAGTTGCATCTTCCATTTAGTAGAAAATTCATGAAAATATTGGCATGCTAAGCAGATTCACTTCTCCGTTTTCAATGATCGACCTCTATAGTAGATTAACGAGTTTTTTGAAGGGATAAAAGTTAAAATATTGATGGAAAAAATGAATCAATAGAGAATTGACATCAAGAATTTAAAAACAAACGAAATATAAGCAAAGAAAAGAGTTATAAAAAATAATGACACTAATTAAACATTTTGTCAAAGTTAAAATAGGTGCGTACGCCTAAATTTGCTGCTTTGAATAAAAGGAAGCTGAAAATAAAATTGTGAATAATAATTTCAAACATAAGCGAATTATGAGCGCCCAAATTTAATGACAGTTTTAGAATGGTATCAGGATTATTAAAATTAATCGCAAGTTAGTTTCAATACTCTTATCTAAACGGTAAGTTGAAACCTTTACATCTTTATGCAACTTTTTGAGAGTTGTCAAAGATTTTTTCCATTTGATCAATTCGCACCTTGATGTTATGATTTATGAAATAAAATTATATATTTCCTACATCAACAATTTTGAAAATAACTATTAACAAATTATAATTAAAATGGTTCCCTCAACACATTATATTTTGGAAACATTATAAATTAAATAGAGGGAATCGGGCGAAGTTTCAAAAATGTATACAAAAGTGACCACATAATTTAATGTCATTGCTGATGAGTATACATCACTCGAGTGAAAACAGCTAGACAGGATGATGCACGTTTCTTTGATCTAGCCAGCACTTTGATTGTATATCTATTTCAGCGCAAGCTATAATTGAATTACACAAATGGCTCTCGCTGTCAGCTAAAGTATATCTTCGAATTAGAAGCGTGATGTGTTACAGATAAATTTTTTGGACGCACTCGACTACCAAAAATAAATATACACATTCCCAATGGCTCTGTCAATTATATTCTTCCCAATGAACCCAATTAGCACACTGATCATTCATAGATTTAATTTTCAGTTTAAGCTCTTTTTTATATTATATCCTCTGCTTTAGTAACTTCGGAAGGTACGAGACACTGTTCGTAATTTTTCGAGATCGTTCCTAAAAATGTTGAAATAAATTATAACACATTTATTTATTGTAGCAAATTCTTTCCCGGCTTTCTTTATTCTTAGCTTTTTTCCTTCTTTAATTACAAATTATTTCTCCTATCAGAACTCAAAAATATATTTTGGGCTTACTTGCGTCGCCATCTAGTCTATTTAATCACACTTTAACGTATCAAATATTACATCCCATTTTTTTAATCAGTACGAAACTCCCATACATGTAACATGCACTATATAGGAGTATAAACGAATAACATACATTTTAAACACACGTCCCCAACATTACTGAGACTAATTGAACTGAGTTGCCAATTGGATTGGGACTAAAAAAAGGAACGAAATAAAAATGTGAAAAAAATTAATTCGCTCAAATTTAAAGTACGTCTGAGAAATCACTCTCCCAAACCGAAAGTATCTTTAGTAACACAAAAACAATATATACAGATAGATAGGGTGAATAGCAACTGATACCACCTCTCCAATATTCTACACGGATCGCAGTTGCCTGTAGTAAAATTAAAAATAAAAATAAATCGTGCAAAACATCTCCTTCAGAACGGGTTGTCGCCGCGGGGGCAGTAGACACCCTCTAAAATCCAATAAATACTACATAGCGACGTTCTATGCCATATCCCTAAAGAGCGAGAAAAAACAAAAACAAAAGATGAAGTAATATATATACTTGTCTAAAGTAGAAATGGTTACACTATATTCTAATTACAAAGACTGTATACGGATGCTTATAAAGTAGTTAACGTTAGATAGAAGCCACAGGAGAAGAAAACCACTTTATATGTAGAGTGACAATCTAATAATAATGTAAGCTTCTAAGCTTCTACCGCCGAGTTTTTAAAATTACATTGAGTGCCATATACATGCATTTTGCCCATACTTAAATGTATATATTTTAAGGAATAAACAAAGTTTTCATTCTTATATTAATCCATAATAATTCGTAACGAAGTCAAACGATATCTTAATCACTGAACAAAATCAATTAATAAAAACTAAATGCAATATATTTAAAATTTATTGCCTGCTATATTGCACATTTCTAGGACGTTGGACCATAGTTTTATGTAAAGTGATGGTAATATAGCTTTTACTATGAAGACATACATCCATACATACATAACAAATGTCACCGTTAAATAACTATGTGGTGAGGGATTAATCGGCAAATTCACATGAGGAAAAGAATAATTTCTATTACAGATATTGATTAAACTTCCGAGGAATGGAACTGCAATGTCATTAAAATCCATGTAGTAGTTCTTAAGTGACACACACGGACGTTAATATTTTTACTTATTAACTTTTTTGGTTTATAATTGTATCATAGTGTGTGTCCATTATAAATTATAGCTTGTATTTATGCCACTAAACATCACTTACCGTCACACATAAATAAATAGATTTGTCGCTCGCCTAGACACAAGTAAAGTAGTTGACTGCAAATAGAACGTTGACCGTTGTGAGAAAATTATAGAGAGTAATGCGCAATTTAATATTCGACCTGGATTTTCGGCTAAACCGGCATTGTGCTAAATAGAGCGAGAATTCTAATAACGAAAATATAATGTAGCGACGCAAATTCAATATTGATGTCAACACTTACATTAATCGGAACACAGATTGACATAAATTATTTTCCAAACAATAAAGAAGAATAAAATATTTATTCATAATTAGGCTTCTATTATTTTATATTTGTTTTCCTAATAATGAAAAACAAATATCATTTCTATTTTCAACGCTTTTTAGAAATCGTATTTTTATTTCGATATAAGAGAATATATAGTTCCCATATTTCTAGATAAAACAAATTTCAAAGTCGTTTCATTTATACTGGAGTAGCTAATAAATTTTTTCGCCAACTTATTCTTAGAAAAAAAAATAATAAAACCCATAGATCACAAATAATTCAAACCACCCTTATTTATGTGTACCACTTTTATTTATGGCTTGGCGTCATCTTGTAGGTAGTGATAATATAACTTTATCTTAAAATTTGGTAGCTAAGATTCAAGTAATTTGGCAAAGTTAATGATGACTTAGAGCTCTAAAAAATCACATTAAGATTTACCTGGAGAATGAGGTAGACGTGCAAGCTGAGCTCAGCTCCACTTCCGTGATTTGTAATGAATAAATTTTGGAGAATGCGCTTTATTGAAAAAATTTTGGAAAAAATAAACTCGGTCCTGTTGACTTCTTAGTTTGTTACTTAATCCACCTAATTAAATAAAATAAAACAGAAAATCACTAAATTCGCTGTCAATGTCTTCGAAGAGAAATTTTGATTAATAACGCCCTCGAATTTCTACAAGCAGCTGAGCATTATCTTTCTGATATTCAGTTCACTCCTGAAGTCCTGTTTGGCCTCTACTAAGCCATCGGTGTTTGCATGTATGTAACTCGTTCTTCGTCGCTAGTTATTAATTAGTTCATTTAATTTAAGTTACGCCTTAATGTTAATAATCGTTAACAAACATTAGGTCACAAAGTAGAAGAGTTCATACTTGATGTCAAATTATTTTCTTTGGCGTAACGTACTTCAAGTGTTGGCGCCTACACGTGCTCACGCACACGCATATGCACACTTACACGTACACGCACACGCACATGTACATGCACACGCTCACACACACATAAGCGGCGAATGGGCAATAAATATTTGGTGCAATACGACATCTATTAATGATTAAATGGCAATTATTATTTCTATCACATTAAGAACAAATATGGTCTATACAACTCTAGGTATATAGAAGGGCAAATCAACATTTTAAAAGTTTATAAAGATTTTTTAGTAAAACACAAAAAGTTTGAAAATTTATTAGAACTGTTGCAAATGACTTTCTTGGTTCCTACGGTGACCAATTTTTAAATTTGAAAATTTATTAGAACTGTTGCAAATGACTTTTTTGGTCACCGCAGGCACCAAAGAAGTCATTTGGCAGAAACATAGCAATTTTGAAATAATATTTTTTCTAAATTTCGAAATAAGTGAAGAAATACATGTTCCTAAGTAAAATTATTTAATAATCTTTATCTATAAAAATGTATAAAATACCATTCTCAAAATTGTATTTCTAAACATGTTAACAGAGTTAAAAGCTCGAAATTTCCCTGCTTAATACCTATATTATTTTAACAATGTTAATCAAAGCGCGCTACACGCGAGAACAAATGTATTGTTCTTCGTCTTTTGCTGGGAAAATTCTGCGCTCCAACCATTCTTACTTGAGCTTTACGCATATTATTTGTAACGTCGCTAATCCTCATGCTTACGATAATAGCGGAGCTTTGGCGCGTCATGGGCGAAGTGGTAAATGTGACAAATAGGTCATGAAATGAAGCGCAAACAGCTTTAAAGCATATATTTTTCTTATTTAGATTACACGGCCATGTTACATAACAAGTCTTGTTCTAAGCTTCTTATATATTAATTCATTTTCCTTACGTAGCGATATAAATAATTATAAGCCAATTATATTTCACATACTGATACTGATTTTCAGAAAAGGTATTTATTTTATTTTATAAAAAATATACTTGAACTAATAGTCAAATAAGGCAATATTATATTTTGTTAGGTATTTGTTTTTGTTATTAGAGGGAAGCGGTACTTATCGTTTTAGAAATAAGCGAATTGAATATGGGAAACTGTTTATTATACTGAGAAACAGTATAATGGATTCGCAATCACGTTCATTTTAGGACAGCAATAATTTATCCTTAATTTTATTACAAATATTAGAACGTTTGCCAATTGTTTTGCTTTCTCTGCCAATTATTTTTATTTATGTAAACACCAAAAGGTTCTAAGGTTTCTTAAGAAATTTTACAATAAAGGAAATTTTGCAATAAATTATATTATACATCCACAATTGGTTTTAATAAACACATTGTTGTGAGCATTTCCGTGAAACATTATTTAGTTTCTTTTAAGTGAGCAAAATCACCCGCATTGTGCGGAAAATCAGGCCACAGATTGTGTTAAGTATTTTATGTGGAAATTTGTAAATACATAAGAAATGAGTATGTCATCAAACAGATATTCCAACAGTTTATAATGAACATAATCATATCTTTTGTACACGATTACTAATTTCAACGAAGGTACGTCTCGTCAAGATTACAGAAAACATATCACTACAGTGTTATGATCAGTTTACCAGCACGCTCACCGGATATAAATTGGATTAATTTTTTTTTCGAATTGATCTATTTTAAATACATGGTCCACCCCAGGGCCATCAAGTCCGAATCTGACTTACGAAAATCAAAACCACAATTGAGTGAAGTGTATTTATTGCAATGTCATTTCGAATGTAAATAAATAACTGTACTGCATTTTCATGTAAATAAATCATTTTATTGTATGAAATTAATACTATTAAATGATCAACTTTTTAATTAAACTCCTTGATATGGATTTCTTTTTAATTAGTACCATCATAAATAGCTAAATAAAAAAAGAATGACAACAACTTTTTTAAATGTTTTTTGAACATCTTGCAATATATGTTGATTTGCAACATGTCTATTCAGATCCATCTGTAATAAACATTTAACAAAATTCGCAAGCTATATGTAATTTTACGATACCTATGTGACCGTGTATCCTCCGTAAATTTACTCACGTTCCATTTACAGATCACGCCTCACATTTTATTGAGTACATCGAGAGGTACTCGGCTAATGAGCAACACGAGCGACGGACTAACATCGAAAACAAATCAATTAACGCACTCTTCTCACATCCACTTTCCATTACTAGACTAATCCATTACGGCTGGTACCATTATTCGTGTTTCGGTAGCGTTATTTTTAAGTACCTTTATAAACAATTACCCAAAATCTCTATCTAACTAAGTACACTTACTATGTTTCTGAATTTCATTGAATTGTTCTTTCTCCCTAATTCATTTATTTTCTGTAGGTCTATGGTTACGTTCAGGTCTTATTTTAATTAAATTCCTGTACTCAATTTCTATTTCATTATCTTTAAGTAGCATCTATTTTTGTAAATTTTAGGATATGTTAGGTTAACTGTTCTAAATACACATAATGTGATAAATAACACATATACATGTAATTTTACTGCAAATAGAAGTAGTGCGATATAGATATGCAACGATTTTGTATCGAATTTATCTCTTCGCTATTCGGGAAAAGGTTTAAGAGATCAACAAATTTTCTATAGTTATATATGTCACAATTCTTACAATAACACTGATGTTCTTATATCTACATACGATAGATAATTTTTTTACTTAGTTTTATGAATTTGGAATGAAAAATAATGCAATTAAACTGTGTATTAAATTCATATTTTTGGTATTAATATGGATATATTTGGGAAATTGTCAAGTATAAGGTCATATCTAAGTTATCCGCTAAATAAATTAGTGCAGTACGTACAAGAAAATATACCTGTTAAGGAAAGTGTAGAGTCTATCGAGTATATTACTCGCTTGAATTCAATGAACTATATTGTGCAGAGCCCTAGGGATACAAACCTATCTTGCCATTGACAGTTCATTTTTTTTCGAACATCTTTCCAACTTCTACTTAAACTCAGTCTTAGTAATTTGTGACGGAGCAATGAAATTATATATAAATGAACTAAACTTTTGTTAGTATTTTTTAGTTAGTTTGTTTTTGTTAGTATTTCTGGTGCTGTATCCATTTCACTCTGTTTATATGTTTATGCTCACTTATACTTAAACAGGATAAATAGTGTTAATGAAATACCAGTACTGACGTAAGTTACGTTGTCGTTTAGAAAAAAATGCAATTTCTCCTCAAATTTTAATTTTTCCATTTTTCCATTTTTACTCCGTATATTGAATACATCTGAATCATCTCAATACTTCTTCTTTCACCTAAAACTTTGTTACGTAATATTTTCTTTACAGATATTCCAACTGTATTCTATAAAACTTCCAAGAAATTCTCTGTACCTAATTCATAGTATATTTCACATAAATTTTAAGTCCATATTTTTAATTCCATACTTGTACGTTGAGATTCTAAAATTTTAGGGGTGACCCACATATACTTCTATTTGCATACCGTATCCAATACATCGATCGCGACTCTAACCAAAGATAATAGTCGAATGAATGTATTGGCGTCGAAAACAAATCAATTAACCGTCTACCCCGCACCTACCTTCCATTAACCGGCTAATGCATTATGTTTGTTAGGGTCAACGTGAAATATTTGTTACAGTTTTTCTCCGTGAATCCATAATGCCGCCGCGTTTATGTGCATTTTTAATATGACCCGTGGGCAGCGTAGGTATTGTACGTAGTACAAAATTGTTGTTGATATCGGAGAGGGTATTATTACGCTGATTTTTGGGCTACTAGCACAGAACTAATCAAAATATGAACTGAAAAATAATTAAAATTATTTACGTATATTTAGTCTGTATAAACAACTTAACGTACACCTACAAGTGTTCTTTTATATAAAACACAATTATTATTTATTAAAATATACATTAGTATAGTGATTATAATATCGATCTGACAGTATTCTCACTGTAGAATTATTCTACACAAATAGACTTAAAAATAGACTAAGTTCTGAAGCAACTTGCTAAAACAACATACTATTAAAAATGATGAAAATGACAAATTAATAAGGGAAACAATGAAACATTGTTATCCAAATAATCCAGAAAACAAGAAGGATTGAGTGAAAAAGTATTTTGACAACAATATGTTATCTTCTAAAATTAAAAAAAACAGCATATCTATCGGAAATAATTCTGATAATTTATTACTCACCGCCTAATTGGTTACTATTTTTACAATATTTTTTTTAATTTAACTTCTTTATAATTACGGACTATCCTACTCCCCTCTAGTGAACATAGATCCACATACATGGAATAAGAAACTTAAAGTAATTCTACATATTCTGTATGAGGATTAATATGAACTAAATAAAAGTAATTTAAGATCCTCATTGTATGTGTATACATACACACACACACACACACACATATATATATATATATATATATATATATAGATATATATATATACATACATATATATATATATATATATATATATATATATATATATGTGTGTGTGTGTGTACGTGTGTATATTAGATGTACATAAATTTTGTTTGAATAGATTGCTGCATGTATTTGGTACCGACAAAAGTCTTAAACTCCGCAATAAAACAAATGGTAAAATTTACTTTATTTATATTCGACTCACAAAGGTACTGAAGGAAAAGTATGAGACTAAGAAGTGAAAAATAAATGAACGGAAAAAAACTCATAACCAAATTTTTATTTAAATAGACGAAAATAAGTATGGCAATTGTTACAGGATTTAGAGATCTTGTTCAATTGTCGTAATAAAGTCAACAGAATAAAAATTTTTGGATATGTTTTTTCATTAATACGAAAACATAAACTTAGCACTCAATAATTAGTACAAAGTTACTAAAGAGTGAAATTTATTAGAACATCTTGCTCTTTGTATGTGATAGTTTTTTTTACATACAAAGAGCAATTATTAAACATATCTAGCTCTTCTTTCTCCCTTTTTAGGTGCCCCCGGAAATTTTAGAATCTGATAAAGAATTGTAGTAATATAATCATTATAAATGAGTTATTACTTTGAAATATTATTACAAATAAAATAATAGCGGAAAATTATGAAACTATACAATTACGATAGTTGTTTATAAAAAAATAGATGTGCTTGCTCATTATTTAAATAGTATTTTTTAATTAATCGAGTAGTAGTAGAGTTAAGTAGGAGTTCTGCTGGTTTCTATTGCAAATGTTGATTAAGGCTATAAGATCCGCCCTTCATTAGTTTCTACGTGATATACGCATAGATACCACAGACAAATGAATGTTACGATATCATTACACATGTAAATAGTAAAGTTTTTGTCGTCACTCAGACTTAATTTTACTCTGACATAGCATTTATTAAAACAAAGCTGCTTGACAGTACGTAAAAGCAAGTCTTTAATTTCACTTAATACGAATAAGTAGTTTTGCATGTTATTGAAAGAGTAAACATCAGAGCTAACTCATATCTAAACTCGATTATCATTTATAATATCAGAAATCAAAAGACGAAGGATATAACGAAGTATAGACATAATTACTGAGTTTCCAATTTCTTGAAGGATTTAAAATTAAACGCCACAAGCAAAAAGCACGTTATTGCCTTCTCGCCAACTCTATGTATATATTAAAGCAATATTTCACTAAAATCGCATGCACGTCAGGGATGCAAAAAATTTCAATTATCCCTAAACCCTGCGCATACGACAATTTGCTTATTCCGTCATAGAGCTGGCCGCAGACAGGAAAGCGCACTCGCTAGCAGGACATTTGCATAAAAACCATCTCGCAAGGGTATAGTACAGGGTTTCGACCCTTATTGGGAGCAGCTGGCGCGCGTTGAGCGAAGAGGAGCACATATGCGACAAGGTACTCCGATATAATATTGCGTTATCAAGAATTTCCTTTGCTGCAGTTGTGAATATTGCCGCATTGCATTTCTGGGAAATGTTTCGTTTTGCGTTTTGTGTAATATTGATGTTGTACAGTTGGTATTGGTATTATGTAATGTAGTCCACTTTAAAGATTTTGATATTGTTTGTAATAGATTTCGTTAACTCCTCTATCTGGTTTTATGTATTTGGGAGTTCCGGGGCTTAATATCAAGGGATGTGTAAAGATTTTGTGAATTTATGTTAGGTTTGGAATGTATAGTTTTTAAATAATTTCTAAGGCTTATTTCAAATTTATGTCACATTGGCTATTCATATTTTATTTATTAATACTTCATTTTTACAAACATGTATAAAAATTATAAAGCGAATTTGTCTTTGGTACGGTCGTTAGAAGCCATTTTTAAGTTTGACAACATTGTCATAAAATGGCAAAGAAAGCGGTACCTTATAAGATCACTCCCGTATCCGCCCACGTGTCCTTTTTACAGAGCAGTTTTTTTCGGGAGTCGTTTGAAATAAAAACTTACAGTTTGGTGAAATAATAAAATACCAGAATAAAATACCAGGGATATACATTTCACTTTTCGTGATATTATTTACCATGTTTTTACGTCTTTGATATATAAATATATTTACGAGGTTAAAAATAATTCTAACATCTGTAAACAGTTTATTAAAAATAATACGTAGCCTTAAATGTCTATAAGTACCTGATATATTTCTAAATTTTGTTCAATATGTGGGATAATTACCTGCGACAAATGTATGACAATGTAATTTACACCCATAAAAACCGTAATAAGGTCAAAATCATATTCAATTTAAATTTTCAACAAACAATTTGTTAATGTATTAATTTTTACTAAAAATATTAATAAATAAAATGATAACCAGCTTCTATAATCATAGACATAAACGACACAAACAATAAATATGTTTATAGGCGTATATAATATATATATATATATATATATATATATATATATATATATATATATGTATATATATATATATACATATACATATATTCATGGTTCTATTGATTTCTGAAAATTGTGACAATTTTAATACACATTTCATCTCGTTTTTTTGTGGCCCTGTACTGTGACACGCGTAAAGAAACCATTATAATCGAGTCGCTTTTATGAATCTGACGCTTTTTTGTTTATTTTCTAGTAGCGTTCATCATTCTTCTTTTTTTTCAGACGTTTGTTGCTTCTATTTTTTTAATAGAATCGGCCTGTCGCGTCTGTCGTTATGCTTTTAGTGAGAGGCATTCTTTGTGTTATTATCTACGTAAGTGCCTGATTCATTTTTTTTTCGTGACAATTGAAAATCCTATTAATCCTACTATCATTGTAGGACTGACATCTTTGTTAATTTTGTAATTTTTTCTAATCTTAGCTTTCTAAAAGCCTCTTTCTCAGGGAATCTTTTACTTTGTTTTTCTAATATTCTCTTTTAGATTTCTCTAGCGAAACAACTAACCTTTATAACTTTGTCTTATCCGTTAGTCCTTATAAAGTAAACAATATTTTCACTGTTCTATACTTTCAATATTTTTATATCCATATAAAGGAAATATTTCAAGCATTTGGTTCATGTAGAGATCCTAATTAAAATACAACTAATATATTTATCATTATTTAATGTACCTCTTCATACATGTAAAAGAAATAAGACAATGTTTTCTCATTTTTAACCCTGTTTACTAAATATTAGGCCTCCAGTTTATTCTTCCTTACTTTGTCTATAATTGGGAAAATTAAAAAAAAATTCTAGAATTTGAATAAAACTTTCGATTGAGATTTATTTATTCTTTAATTCACATGATTTTTAAGGTAATTTTTAGGAATCTTAAAATAATCCTACGTTAAACGTATCCTTATATGTACTTGCTTTATTCAAATATTAACTAGCACTGTTCGATATGGAAGTCTATACACTGATGCTTTTCTAATAATATTTTTAACGATCTCATCATCATCATATTTGGCACAACAGCCCAGGGTGGGCCAAGGCCTTCTGTTGGAGATTCTTCCAGGTGGTTCTACTATTCGCCTGGGTTTTCCAGTTCTTTATCCTGAGAATGTTAATATCTTCTTCCACTGAATCGATCCATCTTAATTTTGGTCTACCTCTTCTAAGAATTGTTAGAGGTTTTGCGATGAAAACTTTCTTTACTGGGTTTTCATCTTTCTAGATACGTGGGCAGCCCAGTTCATTCTTTTGATTTTGATGGTTTTTATGACATCAGGCTCACCAAACAACCTATAGATTTCTGAGTTAAGACGTCTTCGCCAAATACCATTTTCCTTGACACCCCCAAAAATTCTCCTCAGAACCCTTCTTTCAAAGGCTGCTATTTTATTCTCTCCAGTTCTAGTCAAAGGCCAGGTTTCTGAACCATATGCTAGAATTGGCCTGATAAGAGTTTTATATACTAATAATTTCGTTTTTCTTGTAAGAAAAGAAGATTTAAGGATGGAGCTTAGTTCAAAAAATGCTTTATTGGCCGATGATATGCGATTTTGAATTTCAGAGATAGTGTCATTCTTGTTGTTAACACAAGATCCAAGGTAAGTAAAGCAGTCAGCCGTTTCAAATGTATGTGAGCCAATCTCCAAACGATTATGTGCATTATTTGGTGGAAATTTTTGTATAGCCATATACTTAGTCTTGGAATCGTTTATTGCCAGACCCATTTGATTTGCAGCTATCTCCAAAGACAGAAAGGCCTCTCTCAAGGCTGGTAGGTTTCTAGCAATTATATCAATATCATCAGCATACTCCAGGATCTGAACTGATATGTAAAAGATGGTACCCCTAGTGTTAATATCTGAATCCCGAATAGCTTTTTCTAGTGCAATATTAAAAAAACGATCTAACGATCTATTCCATTATAATATCCATTAGATAGAAGAGCAAGTAGCGACAATTAATCATTATAACACTACGTCCTCATACGTTTCACTAACGTTTTTTCAACCATTAAATAAACGATTGCCATAAATGCCTTCAAGTGCTGTACATTTATTTGAACTCTTTTGTATTGTACCTACTTATGTCCTCCAGGATTTTAGAAATATCTCTTTATCAAAAATATGCCGAATAAACTATTTTCCAACATTTCAGTTCTTGTCATACTGATGGTGTTATGGTTTGTGCTTTTTTTCAATTATTAAAAATAAAGTTAACCAAAACACCTTTTTTAATAGTTTTGTTCCATTTTTTGTTTCCCCGTAACTGATAGCGTCTGACTATTTGTTAAAGCAATAAGCAGAAACTTTTGCATATATTAGGATTGGCAATTCATGTGTTTCATATTTCGTGTGTTTCATATTAAAATTTAAACAACCGTGTTTCGAACAAATATATTCTAAAGGTTTAAAAATTCAATTAGCTACTTATCCGATAAAACCGGATCCAATAAAATTAAGAATTGAGGAATAAAAGTTATTGAGGGAGCCAAAGAGGTTCGGCTGAAAGTTTAAGTTAAAGTATAAATTGTTTTTCACAGTCAAAGTTACTGTTGTGATGTAAACATTACTCACAAAACACCGAAAAAACATTTAGCAATGTATATGCCTATACTACACTATTCTACGTCGTATTGTCTATTAGAGTGAAACTGCGAATGACAGCAGAGAGTAAGTAAGCAAGCACTTATATTCCGTTTATGAAAATCGATAATATTAAAGTAGAACTTGATAATTTCTCTTGTCCTCTGTCTAACACTTATATCGATCGAATGTCTTTAAAAATGTCTCTTCTCGATAATAGGATTTTGATGGAATTACTGCTTTACGCAGAGACACTAATGCGTATCTAAATTAAAATTTAACGAAGGGTGGATTTAAGTAGTTTATTTCAAAATTTACATTGAAACTATTAATTTTAATTGTAAACAGATTCTGTTTGTCAGATTTAAAGACTATTTACGAAATGCTGCAGCTCGAGAACGGATATTTACTAGTCGTAAATTCACTAATTACACGCGTAACGATGTAGTTTGTTGGTGTGTGACAATTTTAAAGGCCATGGGTCTTATCTTGATCGTATATTATATTATAATTAAATGAAAAAATATGTTTCAAAAATTTGGTAAAAATTGTATTTACTTTATGTCATTAAAATTACATCAACACAAGACTTACAAACACTAATATCATTCTAATTTTAAATCAGAATATACCAAATGACCAGGTCAGCTCACTAGAATGATTGTATACACTGACTTTATCTTCCACATGGGGCTCATTAATACGTATATTTTTGAAGTAAACAATTTAGGTTATATATAATATCAATAATTCAACCTAGTACCAAAGTCAAATTTATATAATAAATTTGAGGTTAGCTTTTCGTAAATTAAAATGTCCTAGAATAAAAATGTGCTTAATGAATCGTGACAAATTATCTTAATAAACCGATATTATAGAGGGGACAAATATGACAATTGTTACTTTCATTTGTGGATATGTCTTAGCGCTACATATCGACTATTTTTGAAATAATGTGGTATCGGAAATCGAAAAATAGAAAATATCATTTTATTTTAGTAATTAACCTCAAATTTAATTTTAAAAAGACATAGGCTAAATTTTATTCCAGGAAACCTCATTCCCTCAGGAAATATTTTTATTAAAGGTGAAAAAGTACACAATCGGAATAAAAAATAATCGTCACAGTGAAATAGTGCGCAGTATAAAGGATCAACAGTATCTTTCATTTTAATTTTAAATTTAGAGTCTTAATGATAATATTATAAATACAAAAATTCATTTTTTGTCCTTCTTTTACGTAGCGATGAAGCAACGTCTCAACGTCGCTTATTATTCAGAAATAATTGCGTTATTAGGAAATGCCACATGCTAATGTTCATCTCAGGAGAACTTATCATAACTAATATCAAGAGCCTAACTTATAAATGCAAAAATGTATTTATTTGTCTTCTTTCGCGTTGCAACAGAGCAAAGCATCGATGTATTTTTTGTACAATAGTTGATGGGCCGCTAATAATATAAATTAACTAATAAAGTGTGCTTGTTTGCCTCTTTTTTCTTCTTTTACAATGGAGCAACCTGAAACAGAAAAGTACCTGAAACCGAAAAAACGTAGCTACTAGTAAGTTGCAAGAGAAACAGACAAAAGAAAAAAGTTTTCATTGTCATTCGTGTATCAAAATCTCGGAAACAAAAGTTCAGTGTTTAATTTCCTTCAATCATTCTAAATATCGTTTTATGTTTAAATTTATAACTCTATAATCACGTAACTAAAGCCACGGGTTGGCGTTTTGCACAGAACAAACAATAACCTAGAATTGATATATTTGTCAGAATGTATGAAAACCTCTGTCGCCCCTTAAAACAAAAGCATTTCAAACCAGCCTATCACTTTTCAAAACACGCCCTTTTCTCGTCGAAATTTTTCGATCGTTCGAATATTTTAGTGTCGTTTACACACTTATCGAACGTTCATCATAGAAGTAAAAATAAGCCGATGCAAATAAATTTAGTGTTTTCAAGAAAACTTAAATTTTACCAAACTGTAATATTTACGTACGTACTAAAATACTTATTAATTTATTATCTACATGTGATGCAAGAAACTGACTAACGGAAACACAGAGTCTACCAATAGAGTTTAGGCAGTTTAAAACTTTTGCTATTTTATTTAAAAAAATATTTAAACTATGAATTGAAATTAAACGATACAAAACGTGAGAGTCCTGATAAACAATGAAGATCAACAATAAATTCAGTTTAATTAAATAACAATATTTCTCATATCTAATAAGTAAATTTAAAAACAAAGGTAAAAATAAATAAAATAACACTTTAATAACCTAATTTATTAATATTGCCAAATGTCTAAACTAAAAAAAACAATGTTATGATAATTTGAATGTCTAATTTCTTAACAAAAATAAGAAAACCGTAACTATAATTTATAATAACTGTCAACAGTTTATTCCGTCCAACATTAAGAAATAAGTTTTATACAAATCACTTTTTCAAAATTATGTCAATATAATTGTTTTTGAATCTTTTCCTAAATTTTGGTCATTAATGTACAAAAAAATTATCATTGCTTTTAAATATTGTGTATTATACAAATATAATTTTTTTTACAGATTGGTAGCAATTGCTGTTTTATTTAATGGAATTTTACAGAATGGCTGTAACTGCCGTTTTATTTAATGGACGAAAAAATACCATTTTAGAATTTTTTATTGGGCACTTTAATTTGGTTGCTATCGAAACATTAGCTGCGAAGCCGTCTTATGTCATAGAAATAATTTGGATTCCCGTTTCATTGAAAAGTTCTAGCACTGTTTCACTATATTTACTATATTCACCCCTGTTGCACCATCGATTAAAAAGTATCCTATTGTAACTTTCCCGTTTTAGTTAATAGCTGTAACTAAATATACAAGAGCCTTTTTAGCATCGTCCAGATAATCACCACTTAATCCATATCCTATATCAACGTAGCCATGAAACTGTTTAACCGCAATACGTTATCGCGTTGAGTGGTACAGCCACTAACCGCGATAACGTATTGCGGTTTCATTCATGACTAGTTTGGCTAAGATTTTGTAATTCGTGCGTTTGCCTTTATATTTTAATTCTATAAAGGACTCCTTATATTATATAGATAGTGAAATTCCATAATATAAACGATACATACAATAAACATGTTTACACGCGTACACGCGTATTCACGGCTCAATTGATTTCTGAAAATCGTGTTAATTTTAGTATACATTTCATCTCGTTTTTTTGTGACCCTGTACTGTGACACGCGTAAAGAAACCATTATAATCGAGTCGCTTTTATGAATCTGACGCTTTTTTGTTATTTTCTAGTAACGTTCATCATTCTTCTTTTTTCTTCAGACGTTTGTATTTTTTCTTCAGATGTTTTTTTTAATAGAATCGCTCTATCGCGCCTGTTATTATGGTTTTAGTGAGAGGCATTCTTTGTGATATTATCTACGAATGTGTCTCGTTCTTTTTTTTTCTTGACAATTGAAAATCCTATTAATCTTACTATCATTGTAGGACTGACATCTTTGTTAATTTTGCCCTTTTTTCTAATCGAAACAATATTTTCACTGATATATACTTTCAATATTTTTACACCCATATAAAGAAAATATTTCGAGCATTTGCTGCATGTAGAGATCTTAATTAAAATATACAACTATTATATTTATTATTATTTAATGTTCCTCTTATATATAAGTATATATATATATATATATATATATATATATATATATATATATTTATATATGTACATAGTACGGTTCATAAAACGGTCCATGTCTACACATCTTAATTTTTACACAAACATTATTTTTATTTTTTCTTTCGATGACAAGTTATTGCCCGCTTATCATTTTATTATATGTTATATACATGAAAGTTACAGTGATTGAAATTTTGTTCATCTAAGTTCCGTTAAAATAATAATAAACAAAAGAATCTTAAAGAATAATAATAGGTAGTCACCTATAAATAAACTCCAAATAAAAAAAGCATACTGCACACTAGTCCCCTAGTGCAGGCGAAAAACATCTAAGTAATAAAAATGCCAATACCCGCCCGCTTATATTTCACCAGCAGCCACTCTCACCCAAAACGTCTAGCAAATAATACCCTCGCAAGAAATGCAACCGCTCGCGCGCTGCAGACGAGATTTCGCAAGCAAGGGGACGACTGCGGCGCAAATTGCTCGACTCTATCCTGGATAAAAGAAAAAATATCTCACAAAAGTAAGACCAAGAAGAAATACAAAAAATGCTAGACTTTCTCTGCAACATTCTTATATCGTAATATTGCCGGGGGTTATGTCGGGGTGGCTGTCCATAATATTTATGGAAGAAAATTATTTTTACACAAACAATATCCTTAGGTACCTATATTATGTCTTAAATGTATAAACGTCGTCGCCGTGGTATGTTAGGTTAATCATAGGTTTATGGCCTTTAACGGCGCAGGGTGTAGTGTGGTGCTGGGTTCGATTTTAGGCAGCTAGTCAAGCGGGGTTGAATTGCTTGGCTGGTTTGCTGCTTAGCTGTAAAGGATTGCTTCTAGGCAATATATCTGATATATGTATCGATCGTGTACATTAAAATCTGTAAATAAATAAATGTATATATTTATATCAATCCATATGAATTAGAGTTAATGCATTAGATGTTGCAAAATTCAAAAGAGAGTTTAGAAATTATTTAGATACAAAATAACTACAGTAGTCACTTTCAAAAACCTAATATTACAAAATGAAAATAAATCAAACGTAATGATTTTAAATTAAAAGTAAACGTCCCTCCCAGTCCTATTCACCTGCTTGTCTGTCTGCACGTCACAGCTATTTTACTCGGGGATTATTGGCACTATATAGATGATATTTGGATGGCAGGTGTATTCTATAAACCGTTACCGTTATAAACCGTTATAACGAAACAGTGGACTTATGAAAAGAGTTACATAAGGTGTGACACTCCATTCATATAACTGAGGTATGAAAACAATCGAGTGCACATAGGCTCGTGGAATATCATTATATATGTTAAAAATTAAATAAAGGTTCCGGAATAACTTTTGTGTTTAATTCAATAGTTGGTGAGATATGCGCTTCTAAGATCTTAAAAAGTCTGCCATCCTTGCAGTTCCGACTCCGGTCTAGTCCGACTTGCACTTGATCGGTTTTCTTATATACGTTAAAAATTATTGACGCGTAATTAATTTAACAATATTCCATTTTCTGATCGAGTGTAGGATCACACAATACAGTCTTAGGTATATTATAAAAACGCTTGTAAAAAATAATCTATAATAATTAAATATATACATTTCAAATATAGATATAAGTAATGACTTATAATGTTATACTGATGTCAATGTGATTAAGAACAGAAGAAAAGAAATTGGTCGATTTTAGCAGAATTTAAAATGAGCGTAAAGCTTGCTTTAATTTTTCAATTTTAGTGCTTTAAAAATCTTTTAAAATGAACGCATTAAGCTCAAGTGATGGCTTATAAATAGCATAAGTCATTTGTAAAATAGTCTTATCTAAATTCTATTTAGAATAAAATTATTTCTGTAAAAGAAACAAGTACTATAACATTAAAATAAATAAGTAGAAAAATCCACCGCTCTAAAACTATACTCATATAAAAAATGTTTATATAATTGATCCAAGGGTATTCATCGAATTGACGTTTATGTAATTGATTTAAGGATATTATGTCGTTTTAAGACATATATAAGCTAAATTAATTTAAAAAAAACATGCAAATAATTAAATAAAAAAACATAATTTTAAAGGGGAACTTACTTCGAAATCCGTACTCGTGATAAATATATAACTAACCAACAAAATTTTGCGACTCACAAATACAAATTTTTCAGGATTTTTATGGAGTTTATTTTTTTTCGTTGAATCTATTACTTTCAGGTACATCGTTTTATTTTAGTATTTAAGCGGCTATGTAGTTATGTAAATAAATTAAAATATTTTGTCCTTATCATTTTAAAAATATCAATATTTTTTTTATATACAGAAAACGTTGCAAGACCAAATTAAAACATGTTAGTTTTCTCATAATGTCCTTTCATATGACACCACTTGAATCGTTTAAAGAAAATAACCTCTTTTTTACCCACAGAACGAGGAAAAAAATATTTTCAATCAAGCGATTATTCTAGTCTCCAAATCAACAGAATGCATATTATATATATATATACATATATATATATATATATCCATATAAATATATATAGATACATACATACATATATATATATACATATATATATATATATATATATATATATATATATATATATATCCAAAACATATATCAACGTTACATATATTCTTCAAGTGAACGTAAAAAAGAACGATATACCACCATAATAGCAGCGGTAAATTAAAATAATACGGTTGGATAATAAATGAGATTACGCATGTTTTATACGTAACGACCCGTTGGCGATCTCCCAATATCAAGACTCATCCTCTTGAACTTTTCCACCTGTTGAGCTTTTCACATCGGAAACTTTTACACTGAGCTTAAATGTGGCTTTGAAAAAGCACTCCAATAAATATGTTTGTCTAAATAAGCTGTATATAAATTGGAATTGACTTGTATTTATAGTCTCTTAATTTGTCATTTGTTAACTACATGACGATTATACGTATCATTTTACAATCTAATAAAAATAGAATGTGAAGAGAAAATTTTACTAAATTCCGAGAATCTGTTTATTTTTCCGAGAATCTATTTATTTTTCCGAGAATCTGTTTATTATTATACTCAATGTTACATGTGTATCTACATATGAAGCCACTAATTGTAAATGACACCCGACCAAGTATCGTTATCAGAAACGCGACTTGGTTAGTTATTGGAAATAATGGAGAATGTACTTTATATATTTCAATAACTCTTATATATTTCAAAAAGCTTATTTTTACTCTTGATTTCGAAAATAAAGCTTATTACTAAAGAAAATTGTTAATTAGTTTAGTGTGCCATTTATATATTGGAAATTAAATTAAATCAAATAATAGTTTTCATCAAATTTAATAAAAATACTAAATGATTTCATTAGTAAACCTATTACACTTTATGTGAAGCATGCAAGGAATTTTCATTCTATTTATAAAGCGTTTCTATTTTCATGGAGGTGACGCCATATTATATGTTCGAACTTTCTCTAAAGTGAATGAGTAGATAAATGAAATAGAAATAAGTCAAACTAGCGTGACCCGTGCGAAGTCTTCGCATTATTTATTCTATTTTAATCAAATTGACATATAGAGGCGCAAGTATCAAAAGCATTGAGCTAAAGCGCCACTTTATTTATACGTGAGTGGATTTGAAATTAAACAAAAATTTTACCGACCGTCAATCATATTGACGTTGAGCCGTTAGATGGCAGAATTCCTGTTTTGTGTATATAATTTTAATAATTAATTAATTTGCAAAAACAATAGCAATAATAAATTTTTTAGTTGTGGATGCCGGTAGAGCAAGCAATTATCTATAAAATGATATATAATTTATGTGGATTAGTTGTGAGGTTTTTTCTAAAAAGGGAGTGTAACATCTTAACCTTAGCGTATTAATATATATGATGATGATGATGATGATGATGATGATATTACTTTTCATTAAATTAAACAAGAATTCTAAAAGTTTTCTTCAGCACATCTATTGTACTTTACTTCAGTTATACACGAAGTTATCATTTTTAAAAAGGGTTTTTCTAACCATTTAGGTGACTTCATATTATATGTCCAGATTTCATCTGAAACGCATGAGTAGATAAATTTTATTTATTCCGATTTCAAATTGACAATTATATATATGAACACGTCCTATATACAATTGACGATGAGAAATGTTTACACATGGTAATGTGAGTATTTTCCATATCCTCAAATGCGCGCCGGAGCCAATTTGTTTAAATAAAACAAAATTTACTTAGGTCACAAGTAGCCTTCTATTTTGTGACTTAGAGTTAAGTATTAAGTATCAAAAAGAATTTTTCATTTCATAAACAATTTTCATTTTATCTACGTTCCGACTTTTTCATGAAAATATTTCAGCAATTATTTAATACCTGTGTAAATAATTTTCATTCCCTTTAAAAATATAATTGTAGGAAACATTATTAATAATAATGGTAGGTACTTGTTTTGTCTTTTTCAAGTCAAAATTTGTTTTAATTATAAATTATTGGCATAAGGAAAACAAGCTCTTTTCTTTTACAGGTATACCGTGAAAAAATATAAGAATTTCAAAATAATCATGGACTACGATTCGTAATTATTATTGACAGAAAACGTGTTTCACGTTCATGTACATATTTTAGTACTCGTAGTACATTTATTATTTCAAGGGCGGGCGGGTGTCAAGTCGGGCGGCGCTTAGGAACAGGTGCATATTTGAGTTGCGAAACTTAATTTGCTAATCTAAATATATATTACGTTGAATCGCAAAGTAAATAGTGCAAGGTTTTTAAACATTTATAAACTTAGTTTTAGTTCAGCTTATAATTTGTAAATAGGAATAAAAATGAAATACTGTCATTTTTAGTAAAATGTAAATTCAACGACACAAAGAGTAATTTATAAAATTTAAGACATTTATTTTCTCTAGATGTAAGTTTGCAACCGCTGTAGCTTAGTTGTGAAATTATTCCAACTGTAGCTAGATTCTATGCTTCTCGATAGTGCATATATATATATATATATATATATATATATATATATATATTATATAACACTTTTTAACCACTAATTAAAGCATAATAAAACCAAGTTGAGTACAAAACCTGCAATTATGTAAATATTCAGGCCAGGAACTAGCCAAATTATTAGACGCACACAATTTTTTTCAGTATATTTACATAATTACACGTTTTCTACTCAACTTGGTTTTATTATACTTTATAAATAATGGTTATTAATTAGGACAATTATTATATTATCCCTTTTTAAACAAATTTTTGTTTTATTATATTGTCATGTCCATGTTTTGGTATAAGACCGCACACAAGTGCAGATAAGCTTCAGTCGCATTCCTGCGTGCCACGTGTACAGACATGTTGTTTTACGATTTTTGGATTATTTAATTATATGTATACTTATTTCAATTGAAATAAGCAGTTTTTTCGACTGAAAAAATATTTTTTATAAACGCATTTAATATATTTTTTATTAAAAAATGTATTAAATGCGTTTGAAGCAAACGAACGGTGCATACAGAAAAAAGTTAATATGACTTTTTTTCTTTAGAACTGACCCCAAAAAAGAAAGAAAATGGAGCAGAAAGCCAGTTTTCACCCCCAGGTCAGAAAGACTTTTCGAGTAAATTTGTGTAGAAAACAGATTTTCTACCACAAAAGTAGTCAAACCTAAACTAGAAAAAGCTAATGTTATTATATTTGAGTGTACTGTTCACAGAAAATATAATGATAAATCCTTACATGACTCATCAAACTGCTAGGAAGCCTCAATTGATAACTGCGATGAAAACAAAACGTCTGAGGTAGACTAAAGATTATAAAGACAGAGATGTAGCGGTAATTTAATATTTCACTTACATTTAAAATTGTATTGCTAATTTTTTAATCTTACAATTTAAGCCCTTATTTCGATTCTTTTACGGATTTGGTTCAGCGACGAAAACATGTTTGAAATTTTAGGGAAAAAAGCTCAATTTATTCGTCGTCGTTAAGGTAAAATATTTCACCATGGCTTCTTTGTACTGGCCGTGAAACTTGCAACAAAAATTATGATTTGATCCATTGAAAGGCGTTACGAGGCAGGACCAGGCATCATGTGTCGACAATGAAGTCCTAGAGAATTGGTTGCTTCCACAGTTACGAAAGTGGTTCTGAAATACGGAAACATCTATTTTAATGCAAGATATCATTATAGAGCCCATTATCACACTGTATATTCACTCAAAGCATATCTACATGACCAAAATGTCCCACTGTTGAATTGGCCAAGTGACAGCCCCGATATGAACGCAATTAAAAAAGGTCCACGCTTTTGATAAAGAGGGAAGGGGCTAAAAAAGTGGTTATCACTAATGAAGAATCTCATTGAAAAGATCATCGATGTAAGGAGTCATTATTTGCAAATACAGAAGATTGTAAAATCATTCATTGACAATATATTGCGAAGAACTGAAGCATTAATAGCTGCAAAAGGTGACTAACCGAAATATCAATACAAAAATACACTTTGAGTATTAATATTGTTCCTACACTGATAGTTATTAAATATTTAATCAGAACTATGATTTAATTATAAAAACATATATATAAAATGTTCCAAACCCATTTTTTTACAGTTGTTAATTAAGGTTTTGCATAAAAAAGGCAGTGCGTCTAATAATTTGACCAGAGACTGTGTACATATAAGGCAACGTTCATAAGAAACGCATTCGTTTGATTGGTTTTTTGATAACTTACGTTGCAAAACTGGTCACCGTGAAAATTTTTTAACAGAATAATATACAACCTATGTTCATCCTGAAGGTCCTTAATAAATATTGGCCAAAGAATTTTTGAAATCGAATGAGTAGTTTCAGAGATTACCTCCTACATTCAAAATTTAACTTCTTTATAATACATAATTTTTTTCATATATTATAAAAAAATACATAGCTCCCGGCATGAAGTTTTTAGAGAATTCAGAGCGTTAAAAAGTGTAAACGTTGGTCACTAAAACAAAATTCCAGTTACAGGTTGTCACTAAATTCATCGTTAAGCGGGGTACAGGATGTAGGCCAGTTTATGAATATCCACAAAAGAATATAAAAAAATTCGAAGCCATTTTATGATATATACATTTTGAAATTCGACATTCTGTAAGAGATTTTTAACTGCTATTATGACAAATTTTATTATTTTAATTTTTAGATGGGCAGCCTTCATAATATTTATATTCCTAAATAAATCCGGATTGTTATAGTTCAAACAAAAAAAATTTAAAAATGTACTGGTACTATATAGGCAAGTCATTGCAAAAGTTGGCGCAACTAATTAACATTTCAAAATGGGACAACACATTTTAAATCTTGCTTTAAAAAAATGCTTATATTTTTCTAAACAAAAGCCAATTTTAAATCGTTTTATTTAAACATCTAACATCTGTCGAGAATTGTAGAATCGCGTCACTACCTCTCCCACTCTGACTCTCCAATAGCATCAGCATCAGTCTCACTCTTCCTTCCTTAAGTGACGTCACTCTCTGTCTTACTCTTGTTCATATCTATTGAGCTCTGTCTAGCTCAGACTATATGAATGTTAAACTTGAATCTTGCCGATAATTTCCGAATCTTGCACTGAATGCCATTTTCACTGATTAAAGATATTCCTTTAAAATTCGCTCTGGTTTGAAAAAAATACGAGTATTCTTTTTTAAAGCAAGATGTGGAAAGTATTTTACCATTTTGAAATCTTAATTAGTGGTAGTATCAAATTGGGCTGAAAACAATTTTAATAATTTCTTATCATTTCAAGAAAAAACAGAAACAAAAATATTTTTTGTGTTTAAATTATAGCTAATCCGGCTTTGTTTAGGATTGTTTGAGTGTTATGTTGGCAATCGCTAAAAAAATTAGAATAATAAAATTTGCAAATTTGTCATGAAAAAACCTTAAAATGTTGTCGACTTTCAATATTTTTCATTAAAATTCTTATATCACAAAAACAAAATGGCTTTGATTTTTTTCGTTTTTTTTTCTGGGTAATCTAAAACTGGTCTATACCCTGTATTCCGCTTAACGTTGAATATTGTGACATCTGTATACGGCTGTGTAATCGCAAGATCATTTAGTGTTCCGGTTTCATTTGAGCAAACCATATAGTTAAAAGCAAATTCTCATTTCCGGTTCATCAATGGTTCACTGAATTTAGCGAATACTTCCGCACTTACTACTTTTAAATTTCCGGAAATTAAATGTGCGGAGAAAATAATATTTTGGAACATCGGTATTTATTTGTTTTATTTTTTAATTATATCAATCTAACGTCTTTTACTTTGTATATATAAATTATATATAAAGCTTTTATTGCATAAGTAAACTTGGTTTTATTCTTGGTTTTTTAGCGTAGAAAAGATAAAAAGTGGTTGTTAAAAAGTTAATTTTATTCGCAAATAAAAAGTATCCCTTTTTATTGCTATAACGCAAACTATGCATGTGCAAATATATTTCTTGGATATCAATTTATTAGTTGAGCTATTTAAGCCACAAAAATAGACAAAAATACACCTTTTTTCATTTAAATTATCAGGTTGGAATTTTACTGTATTCTTTTCAATTATTTTTTTTAAATACTATATTAATTTTATAATAACCAACTGTTCAACAGTTGGTTAACAGTGATTAGTGTCGAAGCTTATTACAAAGAAATTATTTTATTTCACAAATTTATTCATGTACTTAGCCTGTATCCTTGCTAGTATAGAAATTTCAATTGAGAACTTTAAGTTTGGGTTAAACATATTTTTAATAAAAAATGGACATATTTTGCTTTTTATAATAGTTTTAAATATCTGCGTAACGGACTTTCCGGGGAAAAGACTAACGATAAAGAAAATGTTTGTTTTTTTGTTTTAAACGGAGCGTGTTTATATTTAAGTAATTAACCTTCGTTTCACCTCATTTCAAAACAACTTTCAAAGAATGCATGTTTATGCGTCACGATATTCAATGTAACAACTCAGGGCGGAGCTGACACACGAACGTAATTTTTAATATTGCTATTTATAAAGAAACACTATATCACTTGTTAATTCAGCAAGTAAAAACGCAGAATTTAAAATACTATCTTAAAGTTAAAGTTAGTAACAATTAATTTTTCATTTTGAAATAATTAAACAAAACCCTAATGAAATATGTAGATAAGATAAAAAAGTTTATTCCCTTTAGCAGTTATTTACAAACAGTTGAATAGGATTAAAAAACTGTCAAATCCGAACATGGCTCAAGAGTCGAGAGTTCCGTACTGCGTTTGAAGTAAAATTACTTTTTTATAAATCCTCACTAACATGGAATTCTAAAATCGCTTGATTTTAGAAGACCATATATACTTAATTATATATAGTACAATCTATAGAAAATATATAGTATAATAGTTCTCAATTGGAACCATAAAGTTATCACTTAAGGAGGTTAATTAATATGCTTCATTAGTAGGCCAAGTTTTAAATTCTACGTCAAGTATTTTCAGATAAAAACGACTGCCAAACTGATATGTGAGCGATCTTATTAGCATTCCGTTTTCTCTTCTGAGATACGAAAAGCTAAACATCATGTTACGTGCAATCGAATATTATTGAAGGATGTGCATAATTTGAAAAAAGCGTTAAGGAATTATATAAAGAAGCAGTTTTCAAGGCAGTGCATTTGGGAATAATGAATGGGACGTAGCACTGATATGCGGTATTAAATAATGTGTCCTGGAAATTATAATGATGACAGGAATGCAATGGAAACAAAATCTTTAAAAAAAGGCAAATTAGAAAACAGGAGTGGAACAGAAAATATATGGAATCACGATTGACTTAAATCATTTACAATGTCTACCAAAAAATTATATATGAAACATATTTGAACCAGAATGGAGAGCTGAAATGAAGTGACATAATTTAAATTGACGATTTAGGAGGAAATGATTTTATTTATTATTTTTGCCCGTGCATCCATTTGCGTGGACTACTTAAAGTAGCGTATGTGTTCATCCAAGTTATATTTAATCTCTGTTCCAGTTTTTTTCTAAAGCTCTTCGCAGTCGGTAAAACATCGTGATCGAGTTATAAAATAAAAAATAAATATAGATGTTACTCCACGGAAACCACGATCGCATTTGAAAATTCGGGATGCAGGTTATAAGTTACATATGTGAACATTAAACTCGCAGAATTTTCCTTACAGATAATATTACGTGATCAAAAAGGAACCTAATGAACATTATAAAAAAATCCAGTTTTCCGGATAAAAAGTAGTCTATAAGTTAATTCAGATTTTAATCTGTTCACATGCTGGAATTATAATTAGGATTAGGATAGGGAGGAATTACGGCGTAATAGAGTAAGAGACTATTCATTCATACATACTTTTGCATTTATAATATTAGTTGCAAAAAACTATATTTTTTGGCTAGTAAAAAGTGAGGCAAAAAATGTAGCAAAATAATATTTGTCAAAGTGGTCGTTACTGGCATATAAGAATTAAAATAAAAAATATTATGATTAAGCAATCTATTCACCCATAGACGCCATTATAGTTTCTATTATCGTTCAAATTTTTATTATAATTATATGACATCGAAGCAATTGCGATAGATGATAGTTGCAAAATAATATATACACTAATCCACAAACACATTTACGTGAGCGCGACAACTAATTACGCGAAGTGTTTTTTTTTATATTTATTACTTATGCAAAAATATATTTGTAAGCCATTGTTAAAAAAATTATGTTGTGTATTTAATTCAGTCTAAAAAATTTCCATAAATAATTTCAAAATCATTTATTTGAAATGAGGGTAAATCTATATAATAAAAAGTAATCTGTTAAATTTTATTTCAACGACAATTAACTATTTTTCAGTCAAAGAATAATGGACAAAGAAAGACGTTATTCCTTGACGGAAAAAAATTGATTGTCGTTAAAATAAAATTTGAAAGAAGACTTTTATCAGAAAATTGAAAGTAATTTTCATAATTATGTCTAAGAAAATTTAAACTAATTTTTCATAATTTGTCATCTTTTTTGTACACACGATACTTGGACACATTGTTCCACGCCGCCCGTGGGAAAATTCCGTGAACATTTGTGAAGTCATCGCCACTGCAGGTAAACACCGCACTCCGGGCAAGTATTGGGTGTGTTAAAAAGAATTAAGTGTAATATTTTTTTACAGTCAGTGAGAAAGAGGGCTTGTTTTATGTTTTATTTCATCTTATATATATATATATATATATATATATATATATATATATATATATATATATATATTTAGTGAAATACTATTTTAAAAATCACACAGGAATATAGCAAAAGACTCATATCTAACTCTACTTTCCTTATAAAGGGAGCGTCTTATGCTAACTGTTATGTATAAACATTTATTGTAGATAATATGATAAATCAGCCAAAATATACGAACACGATATTAATTATAGTTGGAAATTATGTTTTTCATTTCGAAAAATGATAAAAGGCTTTACTCAGCTGTGACAACTTAAACTTCTTAACATTAAATAATTGATGCAAAGACTCCAAAATGGCTCAGAGTCTTACGTTTTAAAATCGTGCTCCGTAATCGCTAACCATTCCGCCGTGACATATTACATATTTGTGTCAAAATAACTAACAAGCCGGTTGATACAACGAAATTACATATAATATAATTTATATTGGAAATCCCATCACTACGTCGCCCTATCGAAACGTTCGTGCTCACGAACCGTGCGTAATTGTTGACAAATTGCTAAGATTTAAATCGGTAGCATCAGCGAGTTGATTCAATTTGTCTCGCTCCCTGCTTTGCCAATTTCGACGACGATTAAATTTAGTTATGTAAATAAGTCTAAATATTTCCACTGTATACACACGCGTACTTTTTAACGAGAAGTGCAAACGAAGCGCGGCCGGCAACCGAGCGAGGTAGGCGATGGGGAAAATTGAAAAGCTGTTAGTTTTTACTCTGAATCGACAGCGTTCGCGCGCTACCTATTTACGAATGAATATTCCGAGGATGTGTTTACGTATTTACGGGGAAAAACGTACTAGAAAATCTTTGCTACAAGCTGATTGATAGAATGTCTCGAAAAAAAATTGCAGGTGAAAAATGATGCCTGATGTAATCTATATCCTATGTTAAGCATAGCTCTGCTTATTATTTTTTACAATTTTATAAACTGATTACAATTTTATTAATTGAACAATTAAATACTTTCTAAAAAACGCAACAGGTACATGTAAGTTTTTTTACTTTACACATATATCTTGTTTTTGTCATAACTAATTATATTAATTATTAATGATCTTAAATTATATCCTATTTGCCTTCAACGTGTTATACTTTTATTTCAATTATTGAAATATTCATAGCAAATAAACCTTTTTGTGCAACCAGTGTTTCACTTTTTTGCTTGCCTTATGAGCAATAATAATCATGACGTTCATTGTTATAATTTGGTTTTGAAAATAAACATAAAATTGTAGAATATAACTGCGCCAATTTTATGACATTTATTTGGCATTCAAATAAATGAAAATACTCACCAACAAAATCGGGTATCTCTCTAGAAGTCAATATGAGTTATTTAAAACATATATCTTCTTCTAATAAATATCAAAATTAAAGTGTTTATTTATTGTGACTTACCCATATTATGTAAACTAACAGTTCATAAGCAAATTTAATTATAGAAAAAAAAGCACCAAAGGGATAAATAAAGTTGCACACGTTCAGTGCTAGATGGCTGTCTTGCATATTTAATGTGTTAGAAATATTATATTACGAAACATGGCGTTGTAGATTGAATATAGTTCATGCAATTGTTTTGTTGCTTCAGAATTGTGTTCCAATTTATTTCAAAAAACTCTCCTTGTAATCATTAATAAGCGTAGACGTTATTATATGCATTCAATACTACGTAATTATCAGTATAGTCCAAACAACACAAGAAAGATATAAAAAGTAAACCCCAAAACATAAGGTTAATGTTGAGTACAGAGTGCCTAATTATTTGTATCATTGTATTTTTTACTTATAAATAAAATATCATTGTGGTACAAATTATGTATGTTTCTTTTAATTATATGTATGTCATATTGGCATTCCTCATATTGGCCACGTAATTATATTTTAACAAGGGTTACCCAAGATTGATTAAATGAACCAGAGTCGTGAGAGTTGTTTTATATTTTTAGTGCTTTATATTTATTATGTATTGAGTTTTATGTACTATGTTACTTTGATAGCTAAAGTTTTTAAGGAAAAATAGTGGAATCATGTAACTGTGAGTCTAGAATTGTAGTTTTCATTTAAAATCAGGCTACGGTACTTAAAATGGCGGGAGAGTTTAAATGATTTTTTAAGCTGTTATATGTTATTTAAGCTATTATCTATTATAAAAATCTGCTACAGTGACAACAAAAGAAGATTTACTGTATTGATAATAAAAAACTACGTTTGCGCATATGCGAAGAGTGGTTTAAATAGTTTAAACCAGGACATTTCTACCTGGATGATTAACCCTAATCTGGAAGATGAATAAAAATTTGATGTTGCAGCATTAGAGTCTAATCCAAGATTGATAATTCATCAATTTTCTGACAAACTTCGGTGCATCTGATTAACATTACAAGAACGTAAGAAAAGAAATTTGAAAGATCTCGAGAAAATATGCTTCATACCACTTGGTCTTACAGAAGAAAATAACATGTATATTACTTAAGATAAGATTCTTTGCTTACTCTTCTTTAAAACAAATTATCATATGTAATAAAAAAATGGATAAAGTATCGTAACAGGGTATATAATATATAGAAACATAACGCTAAACAAATTTCTGAATTCATTGTGTTTATTAGGGTAATAAAGAAAAGAAATCTTTATTAAACCGTTAATTTGGTGCAAAGTGTTAATTTTTCTTACTATAGTCAAAGGGATAATCCCTCAGACTAAATTTTGAGTTATTCAGAAAATGACCACAAACCGTGAATCGAAAATGGCTTATTCTTTAACACAACACCCGATATTATACAGCAAAAGAGACATGCAAAGAAATTAGAGCTTATACGAAGTATACATTATATCTACGCTAATCACCTTCAATTACTGAAACGTTTTTTTTAAGAAATAAACAACTTAGAGAATAATACCATTTTAATATGCCCTTCAAGAATTATTTTATTTAAAAAAAAACAGAATTTTATGGGTCGAAATTTTATCGTTATAAAAATGCGGATATCATGACATGAACTATATTATTCATTAACATTCAAAATTTTCCTTTTAATTTGTATTTATTTTTAATACCAAAAAATTGTTTTGCCCTAATAATTTTTATGGTTCATTTTTATATTTGCATACCAATAGGGTACTTTATATATTATAAGGGCATATTTAATGTCGGCACAGTACATAACATGGTTATTCTCGCCTTCTTTTATTTGAATACATTATGAATTACATATACTCCAAGCCCCAAAACTTTATTAATTGACTATGTGTCCGATTGTAGACAACGACATATTTAATTATTAATTCAACCAGCCGACATGTTAGTAGAGTCAGTATTATTGACAGCCACAGTACATCTGACAGTAGATCCCATATCATTACATTATTAATTGTCTAAACAAGTTCAGAAATACGACGTTTAATAGTGATTAAGATGAACCGAAACTTGAAAAACTTAGTGATTTAATCTAAACAACTCATTTAATCTAAACAATGTGACTATGGAGGTGATCCACAACTCAAGTTAACCCAAAGGAACATTTTCACGTTAAGCTTGATATACTTCTATGCGAAAGGATCAGAAACAAGCACCCTTATGGTTGGTATGGTCCATCAGTCTACGAAGTTTGGGTGACCCTAAGCTATTTATTGTGCTTCAAATATAAATTGCAATTACTCAAAATGTACATATTTCAAATTATGCGAAGTCTCGACGTACGTAAGTTTATTATATTTGATTTGACTGAAGTTTTGAAACAGAATATAATTTACATATATCGATGAAATAAGATATATCAATAATATGCCTAACTGATTATATCTCACGTTCTGTTTCGTTACTAAACTTAATTTAATAATTAACCGCACTCTTATTCAAATGCAGAGGCTAGTGAATATAAATCTTCGTAAGCGACGACACCAAATCGCAAAGATGGGACCCAAAATATTATATGAAAAATTTACCTTGCGCACATAATTCAAATATTTCACATTATCCCCGGCAGCAGAATTTGCAAAAAAAAATTTCCCAATATTATTATTACATCGCAAGACATACCCCATAATTCATATTGCGAGATAAAAATTAATTTTTATCCCCCCAACAATATCGGAGCTGTGATCAAAATTCCCCATAAATAACGCTCCGCCTCCCGCGGCCTGGCCCGCGAATCGTTCGTTCCCTTCTCCATTGAAGGTTGCTAATGCGAAGAGGATACTTTAATTGCTCGCCTGTCTGGGTGGCTCTATAGAAAATATCGCCGAAGGATGTTTCAAAGAATTTCCTCATAAGATGCGAGAGGAGCACAATAATACGGCCGGAAGAGAAATTTGAATGCTGGTCGGCAGCGATAAGATAGTGTCGGTATTATAATGTGTGCGGGGGCGCGTTTGCCTATGTAGAGGGTATATGCGCCAGTAGGCCTTATGTAGTACTGCGCGAATGCCCTATATAGGTATGATGCCGCATATATTGCATTAAATCGATGTAATCTTGTGGTGAAAAGGGCTCGGTGAATGAAATAGCAGGAAAAATTAAATATATATTACGAACTGTATTGAAATGTAAGTGTTCAGCTATTTTGCATTTTTTTGGGATATTTTCCAGATCACAAAATAAGACTTTATATTTAAGTTATAAAATATTCGAAATGACATTGTACGTATTATATATTGAATAGTTTTGTATTTTCTCTCTATTTATACGCTCACACCACTTTCACTGAAAGAAATTGTACCCAAAAGGTTAGCGCCCTGCGGCCCCATCCTAATGGACCGAATATACTTCTTTCCCTCATATCAAAGTCCTCCTAAATATTTGTCTATTACTGATAGTTTTGATGTTATCCAATTTGTTAAATTCTTTATTTCACATTTTAGCCTATTTTTGTCGATCATTTTTGGTTGATTCATTTTATGAGTGAGGATTTTCTCAAATGTTTTTGGATATACGCTCTCTATTATTCTGTTTTCATACAAAAATAAAATAAATTTTATGAAGCATTAAGAAAAAATAAGGAGCACATAAGGTAAATCTGCAGAATTACATAAGACAGATTATCAAAAAAAAATTATTTTGAAATTTTAAGAGATTTTATAAGTTTTATAAGTCCTCCATAGTCCTAATTAATTAATTGTTTTCACAAATTTTAATTGCAGAATAAAGTAAATGTTGCATACTTCGTAAGAGTAGTACAGCTTGAGAGCTGATATAAATATGAACGTGATTGCAAAACGTTATCAGGCTCAAGTTTTTCACGCAGCCTTTTATAATTTTCGCATTGTGCTATGCTCAATATAATTACAAAGTAAAATTAATTAGGTACGTGTAATTTCTGGATATTTTAATGCTTACATTTTGCAAGCTATTTATATCAAAACCTATTGATTGTGATATCATCGTCGTGAGTTCGTTTAGAGAATTCCAAAAATAATAATGTGAATGTTTAGTAGAAACAAGAATGGTTATTTATTATGGGGTTGAAGTGAGTAATTTATAAATTATGAAAATATTAAAAGTAATTAACCTACGGAGAATCTTCGAGCAGGGATATCTCCGTGTGATATTAGATCCCAGATTTCAATCTAATATAATTATCCATTCTGCTATGAAAATTTAATTAAAAAATATCTTTCTAAAGTACGATGCCTTATCTTTGATACCAGCCTGCTTTCAGACAGGCCTTCCAAGTTTGATGTAATTTTATTCTAAGAACATCAATTTTCATGTGGTACACACCACATGCGATAGATTAACATTGAGTTACAAGTTTACTACAAATCAAGTCAGAAATTTACTATTATTCCTTATTTTTACGTCTCATTTCGATAACTATATTTTAAATAATTAAGTGTGAATCATATAATAGTGCCTTGTTCTTTATTATATTTCTTATATTTACATTTAATTTCTTTAATCTAAGAAGACCACTCACCGATGCCCGTAATTTTCAGTATTAAAAATGTCAGAAAAGGGGCAGAAAATTGTTTAATATTTCTTGGTGAGTTCATATTTTTTCATTTGGTTTGATACAAAACAATTCAAGTCTTTTGAAAACTATTTATAAATTTATGTTTGCCCTATAATTTTATTTATAATTATCTAAAATATTCAGTGAATTTGAAGCACTAAACTCGGTCCTAAAGTAGCTAAATTCATAGTTATAAACTAGAACATTACAATGGGAGCAAATAAACATTAATGACGTACACCAAACTTGTATATTTTTAAATCACATATGGGGAAGAAAATAGATGCATCTCATAGTGAGATATGTTGAGTGAGATTTTAAGATATTAGGCTAATTTTTATTCCTCTGAAATCAAAATATCATTCTACTTACAGAAACCCTTACACTTATATAAACATTTACATAGAGAAATTATAATAACATAGAAAAATAATGACAATTATAAATACATAAAAGAAACAACAAAGTTTAAACAAATCTAGAAAATTTTACTTGCAAAGTTGAGAAAAGGATAGAAAATTTTATAAAGATTTAACGAAAAGAAAATATGAAATCACTTGGTTTCGAAGGACTAATGGTTATATATTATCCGTATAACTAACTGCCTGTATTGGAATAACGAACTAGCAAATATGTCTAGAAAATGAAACAAAGCCTGTGTAGTAACGGGCATCGGTATTTGTGCGAGCAGTAGGTAGGTTGAAAAGCGTGGATCTACGGATCGCTCTCCCTGGCACACGAATCTTCATATAACTCACTATATCGGGGCAATCGTCAGAACTGTGACAGAAATTATAAAGCACTTTTACCTCGAGTTCAACGTGGTTTTCATGGAGAGTACAATGCATTACAATAGTTTTTTTGGGCGTATTGAAGCGATATTGCAATCCGAGTATAAATCGTTTTTGCACCCGTTGATTAGTATAGCAGATTCCAATAACAGATTCCGAACTTCAACAATACATTCAACTTAAGGCTGCACAAGAGTTGTGTAGGGGATTCGATACGTTCTCTAAAATATAAGATACGAACAAACGTCACGCGAAGATCGCGTGTGGAATTGAGGGACTCCAAAATATGGCCACCTTTATTACAGATCAGAAAATCGATTATCTTGATTTTAGAAAAAGTAAGCGGTGTATATACTTTCTCTGACATAATTGTATCTTGTTTAGTCTGAAGTATGCATCTAGTATATTAAGATCTTTTTGTGGCTTTACAAGGACAGTAGAGTCTCTTATTGTGGAGAAAATTTTGATATCGTCAGCACATAACTGGAACACGATATGTTTAAAATTACTAATGATGTAATTTATAAACATGTTAAAGAAAAAGGGACCCAATATAGACAATTGAGGAATCTGTGAAGTCACAGGAACACACAGTGAATAAAAACCTTAATTTTTACTGCTTTTTGATAGTTGCTGAAATAGCAGATGAACCAACGAAGTAAATTACCTATTATACCACTAACGAGACCTCCTTCTCAGTAAGATGAGACAATCAACCTAATCAAAAGCTTTTATATAATATGTGTAGATACGAGTTCATTTATCCACAGATTTAAAGAGATATTGTGGATACAATAATATTTCAGTCAATATTTATCAGTTTTCTACAAATCCATGCTACTTTTGCAATGTTAAATATATTCTGTCATGAACTACTTTTTAAAATATCTTGGATATTGCTGACAAAATGGACATAGGTCGATAATTTTCGATAGATTATTTACTGTTCGACTTATGTTCAATGTTTTATAACTCGTATATACCCTATGCGATGCACATTTTAAATAATACAGTAAGTGGAACATAAATTGTATTACGTGTGTTTTTAAGATATATAGGTTCATTCGCAAATGGATTAGTATTTTTCTAAAGTGTTAAATTGTGGTGTGGAGTTAGGTTTTGTTCGAAGGCTTCGCAAATATCTTTCGGATTGCCAGGTGAACTCCTCAGCTCAAAAGTAGATTGGAAGAAGTTATAAAACATTTGGCATACCATTTGAGTATCATTCAATTAATAATCGATTCATACTTCACATGCATACCAATGCACAGTTATGAGCTAGATGTAACTATTTTTAAATGGTCTTCCAAACTTGGTGTACCTGTGAGTGATTATTTCTCATTTAACAGTCATGTCATTGAAACCTACTAGAAAGAATGGATACTGAAATGTTATATACTACATTTCCACAGTTTCAATGACATCCAAGAGCAATTTCGATGACATGCCTTTCAGAAAATTGTAATAAATTTTTCAATTATGAAATTTTTTTTTATTTCACAAAGTCATAAATCATGGCCCAATTAATTTTGTTTTATTTCACAAGGTCATAAAGTCTCTTTATATAGTAACTGCATGATGAAGATAATATTAAAATGAGTGATCTATTAACAAATCCACCACAAATTTCCTTCAAAGTCAAAGTTTCCAATACACAATTCAAAAGTATTAAAGATACACACTTCAATGTGAGTGATGTAACGTTTAAAGTAAAAACATTTACAAATAGAAAAAAAATCATGTGATATAGAGTCATCACGTAAATCGTGTTTTCTGTATATTGTCATATAATTTCTCGTATTGGGTATTTAACACGAAGATTCCACTTTTTTAAATGGAAATTCATTTATCGAAGTAGTTAAATCCCTTGTCTTTAATAAAAGACAAAGAATTATATCTTGTCATAATAATCATTTAATCAGAATTTAATACCTAAACACGAAAATCAAACAACTCGACTATAGTTACTACAAGGGTGAAAGTCATCTTTCCACATTATATGTATAGCTTTTATATTCTTTTGGGGTCGAACATGTCTGCAACTTTTCAGTATAAGGAAGAAAAATCCTTTTTGGCCAATTGTATTTCCGTATATTTGGCCAAAAAGGATTTTTTACTGTCTACGGATTTTCATAAAAAAAGTCATCAATTCACCGTAACAATATATCCACTTATATGATTTTGAAAGGATTCCGAAGTCAAACGGAAATTTACTTGAAAATCTGAAAAGCTGTTAAAAGCCTAAATACCTTCATGCTAACACAAGCTATCATATTTTTATGATAATTATATTTTTTAAATTGTTTTATTATTATCTATAAAATTAATGGTCACCAATTATCTTTGTTCCCCCTTTATTTATTTATAGCCCTGATAAGAATAATTTATATTAACCTCGATAGCAGCTGGTTTTAATCATGCTTTTTTAAGCTGCTCGATGCACCTATTAACGACTTTCAACTTTGGATTTAATGACCTTATATGCTCTTGGCTTTGACATGAAAAGAAAATAATGCAAAGCTCCGATTAATTAATTACTGAAATTGTTTTATTTTTTATCGAAAGCTTCAGTCACTTAGATTACGGAGGTAGTGACTCATAAATAATCATTAGTTAATTTCTATTAACGCAACTTTTTATGTCTTTTTCTGTACCACTTGGCACTTTTTTATATTTAAGATGAGGAAATAAGCATATTTCGTAAAAAAATCGAATATTTTATTATCAGAATCTAATATTTTATATTTTATTATCATTAAAAAGTATACTTTTTATTATCAGAGCCATAGAATTTTGATGGTATTTGATGATATATTATATACCATTTGGTAAATGTATTGAATAATAACCTAATGTGACTACTTACAAAATTTGTTAACAAAATGGAAAAGACCAATGTCATTATACAACCTCTAAATTTAGTTGTTCTCACAAAAATCTGAAAGTAACAAGAGTGGACGAAAGTTTTTTTGTCTGTTATCTTGACACCAGGAAATTTTCTTGAGAAATTACTTTGTTTCCCAACAGGGATCTCAAGAATACCCCCATATGGTAAAGAAATACCGGCAAAGACTTCTACTACGTAGTCGAGTATCTTGAGATAAGGTTGAATAACTTCAAAGTTGGGCAACTGCTACCTGAAAAGTTATATAAATATGACCAATCACAAAAGGACTAAGTATGTTTGAATTTCTGGTTGTACTTATCGTATTACATGAAAGCAGTATAATACAAATAATAAATGTTAACACAAACTTTGTTTTGGTTACTATTTATTTTAGTAATATTATTTTTTATAAAATTTAAATACTTTAACGCAATCAATATTTAAATGTTTAGATATAAAATAAGGATCTAAATAATTTGACAGCTGACATTTATCCAAGCCAAGTGAAATAACCATAAATTTGACATAGTCATACTTTTATGCAAAGATATAATTTGTCTTCTTTTAAAGTCATATGGTCTCAATTTTCAAGTTTAAGTAAATTATAATTATATGGTCTACTTAATTTAAATTTCCTAACTTTTCCAACCTTTCCAAAGTTACACATGATTTTTATATTAATTTTTTAATTTATTTGTGTTTATCGCCTTTAAATAGATGTTTTTAGTATGTTTTTTTAAATATTTTAAATTATCTGACGAAATCAGCAAAAGTGATGCTTTATGTTAAAAAATATATTTTTTTAATTTCCAAGGGTCGGAAAGTTTAGTTTTGAATATGAGATTATTAACTTTGATGGGCTTAAATTTCACAAAAAAGCCCAGAATTTCAAATAAATGGAATGAAGAGGAAGTTTGCGTCAGGAAAATAAATATGAATACTTTCATTTTGGTACAACTCTATGGTTTTGATTATTATGGCAATAGTGAATCACGTAGTCTTATTTATTAGTTTCCTGTTATTAGTATTTTTTATCGTGACTAATTATTCCTCAACTTTACTTCTAAGAATTCAGTTTCCAATTTACTGTTTTCAACTTATTATGAGAACGAAATGTAATTTTTTATTTATATATTTGATGTCAATATAAAACATGTGAAGATTTGAAATCACTCCTGAAAGAAAACTGTGAATATAGCTTAAATCTAGAAATTAAATAAATAACAGATTATGTCAAAAAGCTGTAACTGTGTGTTAACCCCATCAAGAAAATTAAGTGGGCAAGAAAACATTTACTAGAAACTCCATCTAAAAAACTCCAATATTTTTAGTTAATAAATAAGATTTTTACAGCAGTACAATTTTTGATAACACGAGGTGGAGGTGAATTTGGAGGCGATAAAAAACAACTGAAATTATTGGTCGGCGGCGGCGGCGGAAATTTTTAGTGACGTCTAAGAAAATGGATGATGCTGAGATATGTGGATCCATTGGACTGAACCCTAATCTTTGGTTTACATTAATACATTCTGAGGTCAATAATTTAGTCCATATATAAATTAATATTAGTTACCAAGTTTATAAAACTCTAATAAATTAATTAAACCAATACGCACTATATCATCAGTTTATCGCAGTTATTGCGAAGAAATGCCTGATGTTATTGCTTAGGTATTGCAATAATGTCATGCAAAAAATTCATGAATGAATATTACCAAACTTACCGAGCTTAAAATATGGAATATATCTTGAAATCTTTCTACAAAGCAACATTTCTAAGACACCACCATTGCACTGCCTTCTCTTTACATTACTTAGTAATAAAGGCCTTCAGCCGAGGCACAGTTTGGAGAGCACAGCGCAGATAGACAACGGAATCGTAAACGTTGAAGCCAGAACGGCAATAATGTTTAACCGCACACACATTACGTCACAAGTTTACAGCTACCGCCAGCGTAGTTCGTGCTCTTGCCTCTATCCTGTACACTGGAGACTTTGTTGAGCTTCCTCCTTCCACCCTCCTCGCATTGACTATAGCTGCCTCTACAACGCCACTTTAATGATTTAGAACGTGTATTTTTCTCGAAGAACTTAATTTAACATGTACGTCAAGAGAATGATGCATCGAGAAACTTAATGTTTAAAATAAAATTTATATTTAACATCTATATAATAATATGTGGTAATTCTACCTAAACAATAGTTTAAGTCAACATTGTTGGAGCTGAGACAGTTATAAAATCAGAAAATTGTTTTCTTTTTTTAAAAATTTATAATTTCAGTTCAGTATCGTAATAAAAATTTTGATCTATTTTTTCCCTGGATTATAACTTTTACCGCTGATCTGTGTCGATATACACCGGGAAATACTTGAATCGTTGCATATTGAGAGGTAGAACTGGCGTTTCTTATTACAATGTGGGCTGATAACTTGATAACTTAAAACTGACAAAAAAGTAAAAAAATATTTCCTAAGACGCTACTATTAGTAGACAAAATTAAATGAAATATATCTGTCAGTTGCACGGTAATCAATTGTTATCAAGATCAAAAGGAGCCTTTTGCTATATTGATAAATAATAAAAATTGAGTTTCCTTAGTTTATACCATATTAAAAAGCCTTTTGCTATGTTGATAAGTAAGAATAATTAGATTGTCTTATTTTATACCGTATAAAAGGAGCCTTTTGCTATATTGATAAGTACGAATAATTAGGTTTTCTTACTTCATATCGTATAAAAGTAAGGAAAATACATATTTTTTGCATTTAATTTTAGCATCCTGTTTCCATACGACTCCATTCGTTTGAAGGAGAAGAGGCAAATATTTATTTTATCAAATGATATCATGCCTTATTAAACAACATAAGATCATAAGACATAATTATTACATTTATATGCCAATCTATATTCTTTTTTTCCAAATTTTCTTTTTGCAATTATGCATATATTCATATAAAAGTGTAACCAAGGATATATCTATTATTCACATAGGTGATTTTGTGTACGAAACTAAGTAGAAAATATTAAGGAACCCTATGAAATTTTACAATTAAATGAAACTACTTGATGTAGTATTATTTCTACTTTCTTTAGGTTCTTTACCACGACCTAGGTTTCTTTGTAATACAACATCTTCAGGTGGGCTCTTAGCAAAGATCTTTGATTTAAGGGCTCGATAGAGCGGGAAAGATTATAAATTAACTATTCTCCACAAATAATAAAACTTCATAAAATTTCATAAAAAAATTAAGGAATTAAAAAAAGTTCAATTTATTTTGTAGGACACCTTTTCTAATACCATTATAATTGGGATTATTTTAATGACACCGTATAAACCAAACACGTATACAATCTAAGACTTCACATTATGTATATATTCATATATATATATATATATATATATATATATATATATATATATATACATATATATACATATATATATATATACATATATATATATATATATATATATATATATATATATATATATATAAATGTATATATTATCGAACACTCAAATCTCATCTAACCAAAAACAACACATCAAATAATATAAAAATTTTACAGTATTATTACTTTAAAATACAGATATTCAAATTAACAACTCCCTACGGCATCTCAGTAATGATACTCCGATACTACATGCAACATCCATAAAGTTGGAGCCAGACCATGCAAAATCTAAAGACGTTTAAATGGAGCAGCTTTGCAAGTTCAAACATAAATTCTGAGGGAGTTAGCAGAGTTGGCGAATCAGTTAAATTAACCGAGTCGACGTTCGGCAGCTCCTTGGCAGATGCGCAATTACTTATCTTACGGTAAGAGTATGGAGAAGAAAATCTGGTAAGCGAACTCCTTCAGGCCACTTCACAATGTTTGTTGGAATTAACTCCCATACCATTAATCTGATAAGGGTTTATCAGAATTGCAGTTAACAATTCAGAATTTAATATCAGAATTACAGTAATATACTTTTTCTCTAAACGTATAAAGCATAGCACATCTCTATCTAATTGTTGGATTTAATTTTTGAAAGCACTGAATATTTGTTTTTAAATATTTAATAAGGACAGGACACACGATTCCAGTGCTTCCACCAATATACTCAATACAATTAGGCAGTAGTCTATTTATAATTCTTTGTGCTGTAAAATAAATATCAATATGAGAGTGTTCTATAAAATTGCCATTCCCAAAGAAAGAAAGCAATTGATATGAGAAATATTTTATAAAATAATTATTTTACGGAATTTATTTCCATAATTCGTAAAACTATATATAAAACACAATGCTTATAAGTATATTTGTTTGACTGGTTTGGAACGACCGAACTAGAAAATCACAGGAAATCAATACTTTTTTTCCTGTTTTAATTAATACTTAGCACACGTTGTACCAGTATATGAAACGGGGCATATAAATCTGGTATAAAAAATAAAACTACGGCTTGTTTCTATTGTATAGACTAATGCGCAATAAAACATTTTTAAAATTCAAATTACACCAATCAATACAAAAAATATCGAAAAAATTCTTGGGAACCAAATATGTTGAATCAGTTTGATTGGATTTTTGGAACTTTGTCTGCAACTCTTTTCTACAATTTTAGAAAGTATTATCATTCATAAAGAGGAAGACTACCTTTTTATCTTTTTTTATAATTCAGAATAAATACACAAACACACACACACACAGATATATATATATATATATATATATATATATATATATATATATATATATATATATATATACATATATGTACGTATTCATAACTTATCCCATTGATGTGAAACTTTCATCACGATATAGTTCATAGTGTTCGGATAGAGATACGATATATATTTTAGGACGTTGAGAACACTCAATAACGACTAACGGACAAATACGAATTAAGGACACGAAGTTGAAGGAGACTGGGTGCATTTTTAAATGAAACTTTTAAAATATTTCAGTAACATAAAAATAATATAAGAAGATATTTAAGACAATGTGGAAATAAAAAATTTCAACGGCACGTATTGTCAAATCTTGCAGATTGTCTATTAATTATTTTCGTTACGCGAGTATATTTATTTAATGAAATCAAGCCGACGTACAATGAAATCCATTTATTACAAGCAGTTTTGTGTAACAAAAATGGAACCCAGAATGTCGTAATTGACTAAAGCACAAAATAAATCGTTAAAACATGGGTAATATTATTAATAAATTAGCCGTAAATAATCGTCATAGAAAAAGATTGAAAAATAAAATGTTTGCATGGTTTATTTTTTCTCAAGCAAAGTTGGATGTTTTAATGTAATTTTAGGCTTTTATATATTTATCTGGAGACAATTCAAAATTCTGTGGAATATGACCATAAATTAAATTTTGTTTTCGTGTTCATCCTTTCTCGTCTCTGAATTTCCATGTTGTCTATTTCATAGATATTTATATTATTAATTTACATTTCTTGTCTATTGAATATATTTGGCGTTAATTTTATAGAAATTCATTATTCACAATTAAATGAAACTACGTGATATAGTATTATTTCTACTTTCTTTAATTTCTTTACCACGACCTAGGTTTCGTTGTATTACAACATCTTCAGGTGGGATATTAGCAAAGCATGCTACATCACGTGGTTTCATTTAATTGTGAATTTCTTGTCTCACTTAAAATGGTCTTCTATTGAGTAGTCGTTTTCATTTTTACCCCAACACCTATCTATTACGCCTGAATCGCTCCTAAGTTTGAATGACAGCACGAATAGTTTTCTACTATTCTTGCTATCATTCAAACATACGATATGGATGTCGCATGTAATTACATATATGAGGTTTTCATCAGTGATTAATTGAAAGTGATAACTCATAATAGTAGCTAGAGTCTATGAGATATTTAGTATTTTATAAATAACTTTTAGTATATATATAGTATATTCAGTCAAAATTAAAAGCATCTTACGTAAATTATTCTGGAGTAGTAGTTTCCGAACAAAACGTTTTTTCAAAAAAATATAATAACTGGAAAGTATGTAGTATATATAAAAAAATATTTTCTATACATATGTTTTAGAGCTACTGTTTAAATATACCACACTTGAAATATATGCTTTTAAAAATTTCTCAGAAAAATGGCCATGACTTGCATTTAAGTGATGATTAAGAGCCAGCGATGAATTTAGGCCTAGGCCCACGAGGCCTGGATCTATGGCGGAATTATTGGGAGGGGGGCATGGTTAAAATTGATTAATATGAGCAAGTATTAATATGCAAAATTATTAATACGAATAATTAGACGTTACAAGAAAAGCGGCATATCAGCACGGGCCTAGGACGCCATGCGATCAATCCATCACTGACAAGAGGTTCGCTTTAATTTTGCATAATGGATAAAAGTAAACCGAATTGAACAGAAATATAGACAAACATTTATAATACAGAATAATATGATCATATAATCCATTGTAATATAATTTTTGTATTAAAAACATTATATTCTGATTGAAAGTCTAATATAATTTGATTAATACAAAACGTCGGGACCACTTTTATAGAATATAAAATATATTTTATATAAATCATTATGGCACAAGTATATGAAAATTTATTATCTAACAATATGCCAAAAATCTTCATGATAGGTCTTTATAAATGAATACCTTGACAGCGTGTGCAAATTTTAAATGAATTTATTTTTTAAATGTCTCACAGAGTTATGTAAGGTTCACAAAGTAGACAATATAAATAAAAATAATTGATTGATAAAAGTTCATATTCTCAGTATAATGATTTTATTTTACATTAGGTATTTTCTCTTAAGTTATATTGATTTCTAAGCGCCAAAATGAATCACAAATAATACTTTCATTATCTCTTCAAATCCAACTGGAACATACATCGCCGCAAGCGTAGCAAGCATTATACGTCTAGAGAAAAAATATGTTTCTATAATTCTGACATTAAATTCTGAATTGTTAACTGTAATTCTGATAAACTCTTATCAGATGAATAGTATGGGAGTTTATTCCAATAAACACCGAGAAGTAGCCTGAAGTTCGCTAACCAGATTTTCTTCTCCATACTCTTGCCATAAGGTAAGTAATTGCACATCTGCCAAGGAGCTACCGAACGTCGCTTCGGTTAATTTAACTGATTCGCCAACTCTGCTAACTTCCTTAGAATTTACGTTTGAACTTGCGAAGCTGCTCCAGTTAAACGCGTTTAGATTTTGCATGGTCTGGCTCCAAGTTTATGGATGTTAGGTGTAGTGTCAGAATATAGTTACTGAGATGCTGTACTGCGTAGCATAGATGTCGTATGTATGTATATATATATATTCTTTTTTCTTTTTCTTTTTTTTTTAAATTCTTTAATTTCTTCTTTAAATTTCGCAAGTTTATTATTTGTGAAAATAGCTCATTTATAATCTGAAATAAATATTACATAGATTCTCCACTGTCTCGAGATTCTTCACTAGGTCCCTTACAATCAATGACTACGCTTTTTTTTAACTAAATTGATATTAAATTAATGAAAAAAAATGAGATCGGGAGCAACAAAAACAAATACATATACAATGAATTAGAACATCGGGTATCAGAGTGGTATCACGCCGAATTCTCTCGAGATCATTGTTTTTTAATCAATCTGTCTCATGTGATAATATTAAGAAATGAAAAAAATTCTTTAGTTTTAGCGATTTTTATGCGCCAAAATGAATCAGAAATAATACATTCATTATCTCTTCAAATCCAACTGGAAAATGCCTCGCCGCAAGCGTGGTCAGTCTAGACAGCGCAAGGAACTAATGGAGACTGATGCCCGGCGCCAGAACTAACACTCGCCGTCTCTAACGCAACGCTGACAATTAATTACTGCAACATTACTTAATCTCCGACGACACCACGCGAGGTGGGAAGCCGGTAATGGCTAGCCTTTAGAGTGGGCGCTGAGTACTTTGTTGATCATCTCTGCTCGGACTTGAATGAGTTTGATCGAAGAGAGCAATTACCACAATTTTATACAATGGGAACGAACTAATGCTAACTAATTTATTAAATTAGTTAACGTTAGGGTCATTAACAATAATTGAAAGTGAAGAGTTACAAAATTATAATCTTTATTTACAAAGAACATAACAAGACTAATTTTAAATTTATTATGACGATGATTGAAAAAACGCTTTACAGCAGCCGTTTCAAATTCATTTGTTAAAATTTTGATATCATATATCCTTATTAGTAACGGAATACAATCGATTTTATAAATGAACCTATCACTTACGAATAGAATTAGTAAATATAAAATTATAACCTTTTAAGAGAATGTAGCTCTTCTATTAAATACTTGCAAATAATAACTTTGTTTTTACTACACATTTATATTATCTAATATGTCTTTCATTGACGTGAAAATATGGTGTATGTTATAGCCGAATTGAAACTCCTTACTTAATACCATTTTTAGGGTTCCTTATCTCAAAAAGAAAAATCTTAGGAGATAACTCCATGTTTATTCGTCACATCAGTTTTTCTTAGGAACGTGAAAGTCTTAGTTTGGTAACAGCAGTTTTTCTTAAAAACCACTGATGTAGAATGTAAACTTCTTTAGGCGCGTTGAGCGATTTTTGGTAGGGGAAAACTTTATAGGTTCGTGTCACCGACATGCTAATATTAACCTAATATTATCTGTAGTTATGAGTATGACGTGTTGCCTTTGGCCAGCAGTGAAAGCATATATAAAGCATCTAACATGCACATATGTGTATATGTGTACACGTATACACATATATACACCAATATATTGTATATACCCGACTGTATGATGTGGCCGTTGGACGTTATTGGATGGGTAAAATCTTGTGAGTTCGCGTCACCGACATGTTGTAATAGCACCGACATGTTGTAAAAGCACCGACATGTTGTGGTAGCTATGAGGGTGACATATTGTGCAACATTAGTGCTGTGTATATCTATACAAGTAAAGTTAAATTTACTTCGTGGAAATTTCAATGTATGTATACTGTGCATTGTTTAAATTGTGTTTTAATTCGATTATTATTGATTGATATTTTATTTCAGTATAATTTAATATATTACGCGTATGGTATTATATTTTAAAATAATAATCACGCATTGTTCCTGATTCGCCGAATTCGTCATATTATTTCAATCATCATTTAACATGAATGTAATTATTTTTAAATGTATATTTAAATATTAGAATTTTTCACTTCTGTCGTGTGGTCATACGGAGATAAAGATGTGTTTTTAGAAGATTACGCAATGTTGTAGCAAAAGTATAAATGATCGTTAATGTCATAATTTTTCAAATATGCTCCATATTTTTACACCTATGAAACATATAGTAACATATTTACGCAGTCGGCATGGGATACGAAATCGGTATGAGATACAAAAAGTATCCTATAACATTAGCATGTCTGTGACCCGAACACATAATATTTCCTTACCAAAAATCGCTCTACGCGCCTAAAGAAGTTAACTTTGTATAGGATACTGAAAGTATCCCATACCGATTTCTCAGAAAATACGGGACGCAGAAAATTTAAAATTAGTACAGTAATAAATCTTAGCATCGCTCAAATTTTATACTAATTATTAAAGGGCTGACACTTCATGTGAGAATAAAAAGCGAGTAAAAGTGTATCTTTAGATAATGCTAGTTATGAGAAATATAAGCATATTTTTTTATAATTTTTAATTGCATATTTAAAAAGATATTCCAAAAAATATACGAAAACACAGTACTCCCCCATTTGTTTCCGAAATTACGGCGTCAAAAATCATGAAAAAGAGGGTTGGTAAAATCTAATCAGAAGAACTCGCATTACGAGTTCTATTCATACTTGACGGGTTTTTAAGATATACCTGGTAAAAACGGGTCTAAAATTTGACATTTCAGTAAATTATTTTTTTATATACAAATTTTATGCACCAGATTTGTAATCTAATGAAACTACTTTTTGAAAGTCTATACATAATTTAAATATAGTTTAAAATCACTTTAAATACTGTTTCAAATCTCGACCCAAAAAACTACACATTATGTGTATATATCAAGTTTCCATCTTATTTCGTTTAGAAGCTAGAAGCTTCTGACGGATAGATAAAGGATGGAGGGATGTATGGTCAGACGGACGACATTGTCACGGCAATAGGATTTCATTCGGACCCTTCCGTTATGGCAGTCGATACTAAAAGGATTCATGGTTTAAAGTGTTTGGAACTGTGAATTACTCCAGTGACAATATCTTTAGCGATGTTCATAACATGACCCGTCACTCTCCATTAA